>SRMA01026392.1:9541-109103 GCA_007224835.1 Danionella cerebrum
AGTAAATATCAAATCAATGAACCGCTCCCTTGTGTAAATATCCAAAGTTAGAGGAGGTGGAACTCAGTCAGAAAACATGTCTTCAGTGTTTTCATCTTTTTTAGGAATGAATAATGAATAATTAAATTGTGCCTGTCCTCGTTTTGTCAGTGTACCAAGCCTTCCAAAGTCAGCCACAATCGTTAACAATGTTAAAAAAAAAACTTACTGCAAGTTCACATTGTCCAAGATGTGTTTTACACAAAAACACCATCCAAAATCTCATCCTCACTCACAAAGTGCAAGTAGGAAATTCATAAATGTGTTTTATAATTCAAATTATCTTGGCACTGCAACAAACAAAGCATAAATCTTGAAAAACAGAAACGCCAGAACAAGCAGAGCTCACAACAGAAAGCTGCATCTTACCTCTTTATCACCAATCAGATCACTACATATTTACCCATGTTCTTGTCATACGTTGCATAACGCAACATTTGTTTTTCTCAGAAGACGCACATGGCTGAACATCACTCATTCGTCATTCTTACCATTAGTATTCGCTGCTGCTTCTTCTGTAATATACAGGGAATTGTTGTGCATACACATCGAGAGATAAAGACGAACAGTATCATGTTTACCGTGACATTCGACTGTGAAATATGTATGTGTGCATGTCTCTGATACAAATCCATATATTGCCCCCAGCTCCACAGGTCATGACCCACAACAAACACAAAGTGTGAGAAATGCCACAAAAAATACCATTCAATTATTTTGTGCTTCAACTCCTGAAATATCAGACAGAGTCTTCCCCGTTTACAAAATGAGTCACCACTATACTAATTGTACCGGCCAGAACAGACTATTGGTAAACTGAAAGGTTTTAGATACAGTGAAAACGATTCCAGGAGTTATTATCTATGCCCCAATATGCAAATAAGCAATCAAATAAAACCTTTCCAAGAAGAAATCGATTGATATTTTATAGCCTGGAACACCACATGAAGATCCAGACTTGTGAAGCTATCCTCACAAATATCTAACCGACGGAGGGATGATCTGTGCAAACAGAAAGATAATGGATATAAATACTAGGAATGAACTGAACTTCAAATAAACCCGAATTGAACTGAGATTAATCTGTAAAAAATTAATCAAACAAAACAAATTTTCCCCAGTTTGTCACTGGTTCTAAAAGAGCTGCATCAGATTTATTGCACACAGTTTGGTCACAATTGCTTGTAAGCTCTTTAATGGTTTAGATCTTATCTGGCAAACAGAAGCATGTGTGTGAGGCTTTCTGGGTTTAAATCTCAAATGAGTTCCACAGGGTGCCATTTTGAGGATCAGCTCATGTGACACCCCCTTTGTTTACTTTAGGTCCTCCTGACGGGCACCACGTATAAAGGAAACTGGGTCAGTTTCATGCAGTTTTATTAACGTTTTCATGTCAGGCACAAATGAAAAATTTGGTTTCATAATACGATAAACAAACATTAATAAAAAAATGTTTACCACCAAAATAAGCTACAAGTTAGGCCTTTTCGATCACATAAGTTATAAAGTCTTAATGTTATAATGTAAAGTTATAATGTTTTCGCTTTTTTTTTTAGATATAATTAAACATTTTATTTGTGGCAAGGATTAGATAGCCACAACATGTTTATAAAAAAAAACTAGATGCACAAAATCTTTGATTTTGAGCTTGTAAAAGTGCAGTTTAAAATTATTTTCAAAAATTTTCCCAGTCACTGAATAACATTAACTAACCTCATGCTATGATAAACTTGCTATGATAAACAATCTGGTTGCTATGGAGAGGTGATATAATACAATATATGAGTACATGAGTAAAATAAACCAACCCCTTTGTCTCTATAGCTTTCCTAAGCTGGGATAGAAATATGCAGAATTAGTTGCTAAGGTAACCAGTCTGGTTGTGTTGGTCAGTGACAACACAATGATGAGTCCAATATGAGTACAATAAACCAGCCAAATTTATTTACCAAATTATTGCTTACAAAAGATAAGACAGATTTCAGATGATGTGTTTTCTTGAAGATATTTTTTGTTCTTGTCATAATTGTTATAAGGCCATTATAAGTCAATGGTGAATATTTAACCCCTTCTAAAGTCTGAGGTTCAAACACTGTGGCTGGTATGCTCTTGCACAGAGTGGTAACATCCACAAGTTTGGTCAGTTTAAAGTTTCAGTGAGGGTCTCAGATACTGAAGTTCTCCTCCTTAGAAAACATGAAGGGGTCTAGTATTATGAGATATTAGGCTAAACCTCATTCCCTCAGTCAGAGCATTAAAGCTGGGTCTTCCAACATGCCAATGACCCAAAGCACACAGCCAGGAAAACCAAGGAGTGACTGTAAGAAACATATCTATATTCAGTTACCAGACCTAAATCCAATAGAGAAACTTTGGAGAGAGCTGAAACTCTGTGTTCCTCTGTGTCAGCTCTGAAACATGACAGATCTAGAGAAGATCTGTATAAAGTAGTGGGCTGAAATCCCTCCTGCAGTGTGTGCAAACCTGTTGAAGAACTCCGGGAACCATTTCACCTCTGCAGCCAACATAGGGTTTCATTTAAAATTTTATCCAAATTTGGGAAATAAAAAACCAAACTGTGCTCGATGTCATCAACCCCTAGCCCTTTTTTATTTACAATTAATGGGATTTTGGAACCATACTCTCAAACTCTTTGGACAGCAATCCATGCCTCAACCTAGGATGGATTACTGTGGCTCACTTTATTTTGCAGTAACACAGTAATGCCTCTCATATCTCCAACTGGTGCTGAACTCGGCAGCTCACAGCCTGGTTGGGGCAACCGTTTTACTTCTATATAGCTTCCCTGAACTGCCTGCCTGTGCATTTTATTTACATTAAGAAATGGACGTGCCTCGCCGCTCCTCTCCGAGCTCCTCATCCTGGACTCATACACACTTTCCATCAATTTTTAAAACACATCCTAAAAGCTGTTTTTACTCACTGGCTTTTGACCCGACTTGAGACTAGTCTGCCTTAGTTTTATTGATGTCTCGTTTATTTTGTTCGTAAACATCTTTCCAATGGATTTATTTATTTTTTTATTGTCTTATACTACCACAAATTGATGTACAGTACACTGTTTCAGCTGCAGCTGCATAAAAGTTTCCATAAATAAAATGAACATCAGTAAAAGACAGTGTAAGTAGAACAAACAGAAATTGAAAGCTGAACAAAAAAATTGCATTAATTTCAAAAATTATTTTTCGAAAAATCGAATGCTGATGATTATTCACTTTTACCCACTCACTCAATTCATTGCATGATGACTAAAATACAGTTGCTTGCCAAATTCTATTAAAAAACATTTTTCCAAGTAGCCTTCACATATAGGAAGGACTAATCTAGTCTTCAGAGAGCCGAACTTGTTTCCTGCCAATAGTAACATCTGCTGTTGCAATTGACATCAAGAGATTTAAAACACACAAGTCTAATTATTTAAACCTCGGTAGCATTGCTTCATTTTACAATAATACAATTTTTCGTTCGTAATATATGAAAGTATATTACATAAAGGATGAAAGTATTTATAAAGTAACAACCAGAAAAAAATTGCTCTAGTTAAAAAACTAGAAGTGAAATGTGTGCCTGTATATCAACAAGAAAAACTTCCATTGCAGAATCAGCAGCATTAACTATAGCTAATTTATTAAAATGACTGAACCCAGCACGGTAAAAGAAACATGGAGCAGTGGATTCAGTGTATTTATGAGTGCGCAAGTATTCATGAGCCCCTTCAAAGCATTTACAGTCTGAGCATTTAATGAATACAGTCTAGCATTACAAATAGGTGATATAAATTCTTGACCTGTCTCTCCCTGCGTAGATATCTCTTTCATCGCCCAAGGCTTTTGACTTTAGCACCTCCTCAACAGCATACTTACAATCAAGAAAAAATGTGTGCCCCAACAATAAATCTACAAGCTATTCTCCCTCTCTGAAGTCAAGAGAGATGGTTTGGGTCAGGGAGATGATGACCTATCTGACTCAAAACAAACGTAGCATGGCCATCAGGAGTGTTGTGTATTCTTTAATCACCCATTCTTCACCATCAGCTGTAACCCACAAACACACGAAACATGTCTTGCATGAAGGAGCTCTGCAATTAAGACAAAAATCAAACCTAAGCTATGAAGCAAAAGCAGTGACCTTGGGTAGCAAGTACAAAAGAGGGTCGAGTCTGGAAGCGATCCATTCTGATCCACTGCTGAGCTAATGACTGGGTGCTCTCATTATCTCCATCATTACCAGACCTTCATTTACCATATTGTGTTCAACAGCTAGTGTGCGAATTAATCAAGATTCCGCTCTGTGGTGAGACAAGCTTCTTCCAATGCTGCACTTCAAAGACGGGAGTACAAGTCGGTGAAGTGTCCCTTCACAAGGTTCACAAGGAATCAGTCCTCCTTGATTCTACCTGCTTTAAGAGGTCACTTGAGGACACTAAAGTTTGCATTCTGCAACAAAATATTCCACTGCCAACTATCAGTGCTTTTGTGGGGGGGGGGTTGGCGTTGGCTCTAGTGTTTTTAGGGACTGCTTCAAGTGAAACTAACTTTGAATGCGGCTAGACAATTCCATGTTATAAAATACAATGTGTGGGCAGAAGACAGATGAAACCCTAGGAATCAATAAAGTGACTATCACATTATGTGTGTCTAAACTACTGTATGATTAACATACTGTAGATATTCAAACAATCAAATAAAAACATATTCAAATTAACAAAAGTGTGGGTCTATATAATCACTACTCAATTTTCAAATAAAACACTGCAAGTTGAACTAACACCTACGTCAGTGTTAAAACTGAATGGAGTTACATTTAACACCGGTGCATTGTTTAGGTTCACAACATTGACACCAGAAGTGTTCATTCAACACTGAAGCAGTAATTTTATAATATTCAACAACACTGTGTATAAAAGAATCATAGTTTCACATTTTTCTTCACTCTTAATGCATTGTCACATTCCACAGACATCTCATAAACAAAGTTTATAACTATAAAAGATACATCATTTATTGATTATTGACAGGTTTGCAATGTAACTTTGTGATACTGATTTTTGAATACTGGTTTAACCATGATGAAAATAAATTAAGGGAAAATAAATTATATTGACGTCAATGCTGCCAAATAGTCCCTATAGGCTGACCCAAGTCCCTAAGGTTGCTAGATGATGTCATTGCCTCTTTTCCATAAAACCCATGTGAAGTTTGTGAAATACGCCAGATGTTTTTTTTTTTTGCGCCTCATTTTATCAGTTTGTTTTGATGTACTCATACTGATTGTGGTGATTAACCTGGCAGCAATGAGAGAGACCTGGCAGACACGTTTTATACCATGTGAAGTGCCATTCAGCCAGTATGAACAAAGTTGCAGGGAAGACTTGAAAAAGTTTGCTAGATTTGTTGATAATGGCTAGATTTTTTTTAAGTCTCTAGGCGGTCTGAAAAGTTGCTAATTCACCTCCCTTTTGCATGTTCAGGTCAGTTGAAGGTGTGTCCCAATTCTCTTTTGAAGGATAGGGTAGGGCTAAGAAGTGTTTAAAGGGGTGTTTAGCCGACGGTTTCGTACGCAAGGCTGGACCCTACACTTCAAACCAGCATGATTAAACAGTCCCACCAATGTAAGTAATTTTGTCAGTTATAAAAATGTTTAAATTGCCATAGTTTTAAGATAAAGTCCATGTCCATGTGCATTTACAGGTCAGCAAAAGTCATTTAAATCATTGCTAGTTTTACAGGAATAATGCTCCATTACAAAAAGGCTTGCATATGACATGTCAAATATTGATTATGTCGATAAAAATTTCAAATACACCTTGGAGTTATGCATTTGCTGATTATTGTGGGCTTCGGATGTACAGAAGAAGTTTCCAGAACTGTAGGCATCTCTTCTCAGCCCTTCCTCTACCCCACAGTATTAAGAGCTAAGTGGTAGGAGTAAATAAGAGAGATGGAAGTCATCGTAAATATAAATTAATATTCATAACAGTTTAGCACCTTGGACAACAGATTTGGCCCTTAACCGTAATAGATTAAATATCTTGGCTACATCATAGCTATGGTAACAAGAAACAAATATAGCAAAGTTCTAAAGCAACTCTCTTTATCACTGACTGGTAGAGATGCTATATATACACATGGATTCTGTTGCTGTAACACACAGATAGCGGATAAAGCTGAAGCCACCCTTTCTGCATGACTGCCTTCAGGCTTTACCAGTACAGTGCAAGTGTTATTGTGTGTGTAGTAGTGCACCATGCCCTGGATGAAGCAATCTGCACCTGTTACCCTTGCAATAAATAGAAATGACCCCAGTCTAAAGCAGTGCTCTTCTTTCTCTCATTAATAATGAATAAAAGGAGAACACATAATTGGCAGCAAAGTCATCAAAGGAATGTGGTTCACGTCTTACTCCTTCCACAAGGTCATCAATGAAAAAAGTGATGCAAATGGCAATTTAAACGTTTTATGTGTGAACTATATGATATTCACAGGAAATAGGTCCGCATTCCAAACCAAACAGCATCCTCTCGAAACGTTAAATGCCCACTCTGACTTATCTATGTTCCATTCCACAGAATCCAAGCCACTAAGCGACATTATAGGAAATAGCGGAAATTATTTTCCATTTCTTCTTTTCAATTTCCTAACAGCATGCTAGGGGAAACTGGGTAAATAGATAAGTAAATAAAATGAAACACAAAAGCAATGGGGAAGAGAGCGAAAGATAAATGTCTGCACCTCGCAGGTATGCTGCACTCATTCTGAATCATTGCAGCAGCTCACGACTGCTTAACGTTTTATTTTGGAGAGAGGGATTTATAGAGGAGGGGAATTCAAGCTTCGATACGCAAGGGAAACTTGGCGTCCTACCTGCGGGACTATAAATAAGATCCTTCTCACTTGGTCACACACAGAGCCAGAGAGGGGGAAAAAAAAGGTTTTTGCACCACTGGCCAGGTAGACGATAAAGGAGAGATAAACATATTAGGGATTTTTGCTAAGGCTGCAATCTATTTTGAGTATTTTACATTGGTGAGCCAAACTGAAACAACAAACAAGCGATGAATCAGAGTGATAAAAGTGAAACCCCAATAAAGCATCTGAGAGGAGCTTAAATATGACTAATGAGATTAATATCAGCAAGATGACGGGTCTCTGGAACTGTATTTTTTAAAAGCTGCAGACGAGGCCTGAGGTTTTTGTGAGATAAACAACCATTTTACACAGTGAAATTACATGTGGAATAATGAATCCAGCGCATTCTCTGGGATTCACCAATATAAATTATATGGCAAACTGATCGTAATTAATCTTACACAACCTCCTTTTGTTTCATTAGAAGTCCACAATAAAGATATTTGTAAAGAATAAATCGTATTATGTGGTAACAAATTTATCTTATAGCTATTATTACCATTGAAGGATGACTACTCTTAAGCTCTAGATGTTTATGAGCAGGAGAATGTCTCCTTCAGGTCCAAGTGACCGAGGCAAGTTGAAGAGGGGGTCTAAGGGTGTCTTAACACCTGCCTAGTTTGTGTGAATTGGACTACAGTTCTTTCTCTCTTCTGGCACAGTTCGTTTGAGGAGATGAGAATGCAGAAATCCAGCTGTGGTGCACACTGAATGTAGATTAATAAACCATCAAAGATGTGGAAACTCTGGAGTGGTGAAAATTAATCCAAAGAAATTGATCTGAGATGCTGAGATGCAAAAAATGTATTTAATCTAAATCATGGGATGACAACGTGTGCTTTATTTAGCAACTACTGCAACCGTGAAAAGGTGGAGAGACTTATGGATATTTGGTCTTTTGATCGTATGAGCTTCCAACTTTCTAAAACTGTACCCTGAAATGTTTTCCTCATTTTGAAAAAGGGTAATTTATAGATTGGTATAACGATGCGATTTTAGCTGTAAAATAAACACAATTTTGCTAAATTAAGTCTACCCACTACCTTTTCATCTACTTGTTTGGATTCATTTTTAAAAGCAGGACAAGGTAATACTTCTCTCTGATTGAAAAGAAAATGTGACACAACACACTGTTAATCTGACTGGTCAGTTGTTCAGCTCACTGAATGGCCAGAAAGAATCCCTGTATGCGCCATAATTTTTGAGCATTATAACCACTACATATACAGCATTGAAAAAAAAACTACTTTTTAAAATCTCCATTGTTTCTATTTTGTATGTTGTATAGTGTCATGCTTGGCCTTCTTTTGGTTTTATAGTTGTGGAATTCTTTAACATTCTTTATTTTGTCACCAAGTGGGACTAGAATGATGTTGTGGAGTGACACACCTTGAGTGATAACAAAAACAAGGCAAGTTGCACCCTAACTAAATCCAAAGTAATGGGGTGGTCACACTATGATTTTAAAAATTCCATTGACTTATGTGGGATCGCAGGTGGAGATGCAAAAGCAGAAGTTCCGCCTACATGATGGGACTTCCGACAAAAAGTTGGAGGAGCTGGGAAGAACACATCCTTTGACCACAGGATGCATCTTGATCCACCACATTGGTGAGGTCAGATAAGTGAGCTTTTATAGACTACTCAATATGAAGCAAATGTACATTTTAGGATGTCAGCGTTGCTATAAAGTACAATAGAGAGGACCCTGTTGTAATTTAAATAGTTAAGTAGTTATGTAGACGCTGTGCAAGCCGCACATAATCTCATGCTGTGAAATTCTGCTTATTCAACAGTAGTGTAACCACACCATGAGTTATATGGTCACATGACTGCATTTGGTTCGTTCAACTGATTTGAACCAGTGTAATCAGTACTCTATGCAACGACAGCTTGTACAATCTACAAATCTTTAATTTCTAAAAGTAAATATCTTAGATCGGTTGCTTTGATTGAGGTCAATGTAATTGAGTAGCCGGGTACCAATGTCCCAGTGCATTTTCATAAAGGTAATGGTATTGATTTTTAAAGAGAAAACTGAAATTTCCTGAAAAGGGTCAAATAAATTACCTCATTAAGAACCTTTATGCACTGAAACTAAACCAAAGATAATGCAGCGGATATGCCATGAAGGGTTTTTTAAATCCTCAAAAAATAAAATAAAATGTATTCATCTAAACATATTGATCATTTACAACACGTAAATGTTTGTTCCAGTACAAAACCAGTAATTTTTTTATATTGAAACCATCTTCAGCGTGCAAAACGTATGTAATTGGCTCCAGGTGTTTGAGGGACGCGTTTCTTTTCAGCACTTATCAATATTCGCATAGTATTCTTCCTTCTGAACTACTTCACTTTAACCCTTTGAAAAGAGCTCCGAGATAAACCAAGCACTAAAACGTATATTCTGCCATTAAAACACATCTTTGTTGAGGTCCAAAGCATTCATTGGTCACTAATCGCCTGAGTGTTATTCGGCACATTCAATATATTTTTGAATGGGCTCGTTTACGTGACAGGACTAAAAAGAATTACAGTTTAACTAATACCAATTGATAATACAGAATTGTTGATCATTCCTCCATATACGTGTTCTTTGCAGTCTTTAGTGAATGGAGAAGGGGCAACGAGAGTCCGTCGTGTGAATGTTTGCTGCTAAAGGGAGCCAAGGAGCGCTCAACTTCAGAGCTGAGCGGAATATAGATGCGATCGGAGACGGAGTTTGCTCCTGATCTCCATCTGAAGCAAGAACGTTTAGACTGGAGCATACGAATGGTCTTGAGAACAGTCAACACGTAAAACGTTGGTGCACGAGGTAAGGAACTGAAAGCCGATGAAATAATTAATTAAATACAGCAAACAATTCAGAAATCCATGCTGTTCCGATTTCAAGTATCCTGTCAAAGACACGGCGAGTTGTAAACGGGTGCACTTCGCTCACTCATTAATTTCACGTGCGTCTGGAAATTGACTCAAAGTGAGAAAACCAGCGATGTTCCTGGAGGAACAAACATCTCGCACTTACCTGGTAGACGAGGAATGCGATGAAAACGCGGCTTCCGAACTCCATGGTCTCAGATCAATGGCACTAAAATGTTCAAAACAAGAAGCTGCTCGGTCCAGCGCTGTTCATAATTCCAGAGTCGAGAGTGATGCTACCTCGAGCTGCCAACTTCCCAGAGAGAACTGCAGCCTCCTTTAGTGAAGCTCTAGAGTCCACCGCCAATAGATTTACAAAGGGGTGGGGGTCTGTCTGACGTACTCGCTCAAGCCTCAGCATCTGTGGTATCTTTCATTCACCATTTCAAACTTTCGTATTGGATGCACAACAGGGAGTTAAGTATTTAACTGGTGACAACGCATTACTCTCTTAAGGAAAAGTAGATTAAAAAATAATCAGACATGCATATTTCCATGGCGCACGCAGCGCTGCCAAGCTTATTTTTTCTTGAAAGAAAAGCAATAAGGTTATGATTCTAATCTTATCTTTATTCTTCATGCTTGGTGACATTCATTCATACATCTTCCATTATTACAGGGTGGTAAGGTTCAGGTCAAGAAATTAACAGCAATAGAGCACTGTAGAGTGCATATTTGAGGATAATGTACTTTAAAGACTTTCAAAAGTATTGACCCTCCAAAACCAACCCATATTTCAATCATGATTTCATAGAGACTAAGCTTTTAACAACTATTTAGCATTGAACAGTGTATTGGTGTTGAATTAACATGAATCTCATCCAGAACTGAGTTTGACACCCCCGTCCTAGATCATTAGAGCTACAGCCACCAAACTTTGCAGAGACTTCCAAACTGGTCTCAAGATGCTACATGTTTTAAGACTGGTACTAATAAAGTAATTTTGGGAAATCGCAGAGAATGCTGGAAAATGTATCATTGACTTAACACGGGTTCAAATTTGGTAAAACTGTTACTCAAACTTAGAATTTCATAGAACCTTAAAACTCACTTCATTTGTGGAGGTTACCCGTCTGTGCAAGAGTATACAAATTACTGTGTAAGTATTTGAGCTGTATAGACTGTAGAAGTGGTTACAAATTTACCATTGACTTATAAGTGCCCTTGAAAATAAACGGGAACAGGCGACAAAATTATTGTTTAAAATGGAGCATCAAAGAGAGATGTGGATTTGATTATATTAATCATAGTAACAACTTACATGTTGTGTGACATTTTCTGAACTCTGTTTCAGCTTTGAAATGTTATAGAAACATAGAGATTTGTTTAAATAACATATAGGGACATGGGCAACATTATATTATGTCACTGACCACTCCATAGCATCCAATTCTCTCTCAGCTTTTGGAAATAATAAAAACATGAGGGTCCATAACAACCAAGCTGTTTACCATTACTACCAATTTGGAATATCTCTGTCTCAGAATAGGAAAATTACTGAGAAATGGGGGATATGGGGTTTATGTCACTCATGATATTGTGACATTGGTTTTAAATAGCCCTTTTACAATCCAACATCAAAGTTTCTGTGCAAACATTAGCCTAGTTATTTTTCTCCAAATGGTTCCTCCTTGAAAATCTTTTGTGGGACTAGTGTTTTCAAGATTGGGAACCTCAACGTTACATGCTATAATGTATGAGTCTAAAAAAAAATCTAAAAATGACTGAAGGTTTATTTATATACATCTAGACAGAGCCTATATAGTATATATATACAAAGTTTTAGTTCATTTTACCCATGAGCCTCACAGCTTTTTTGTCATGTGTCTGTCAGGAGTTTGCCCTCCCTTCAGATTGATTTTCTCTGAGTGACAATGTCAGTAAAGCTACAATAACCTCCCGTTCCCTCCTGGATTTTCTCAGGCTCAGCAAATGTTTCTCTGATACAGGTTGCAGAATCTGCTGAAAGGTGGAAACTTTATTTTTAAAAGAATTTGAGTGGGGTTTTTTTTTTCAGCTGGGAAAATGTTCACTTGACTTTGGCTTAAGAAAGAGAATATGAAACATGTTTCAGATTAAATGTTTATAGATGTAAAACACAAGTTCCAAACATTCAATTCATTAATTTTCCAACCCGCTAATTCCCTTTTGGGTCTGCTGGTGCACATTGGGCGAGAGGCGGGGGTACACCCTGGACAGGTCACCAGTCCATCGCAGAACATTCACTACCACCACATTAAATGATAAGTTATAATATATTTCAGTGAGTTTAAAGTCTTCTGTTTGCAAGTAGTTATCTGAACTCTGACTTCTGCCATGGCCTCACAGTGTTTGCATCTTCATCTTACATGAAAATCACCACACAAAACACAGTATACTACTTCCAAAACTCGTAGTAACACACATTGCATTCACTTATTGACAACACTGAAGATTCCTGCATGATCATTTTCCGGGTCATGTATATGTGTAAATAATAATATATTTTATTATAGGCCCTGGTTGCGTAAGTTGGTGTTTTGGTGAATTCAAATGTCAAAATTAGCACGGAGAAATCACACACCGTTAATTACAAATGCTTCATTTCTGGTCGGCGCATTTCAGTCAGGTGAGCTCCCTAGAATGAACCCTTTCCATGTTATTCAGTAAACAATATCTCAAGTTGAGTTTTGTTACATGTTTCTTTTTCTTATAACTATATGATGTTTTAGTGTAAAGCCTTAATTATTTTATATTGTAATCATTTCTCTCAAAATACAATACTTACCAAGAAAGCTTGCCAACGGATGCCAGCAGGGTTCTGGGAAATGCCCCACTGTTTTGTTTTTATGTTAGGACAATGTGTAAAATCTCCATGAATCTATACCACTTTCCTGCCATTACTATGCCACAGAAAGTTATAGATAAAAAGGATGGAGGGAACCAAAATATCTAATTATTTATTATATTTAGTCACAAAACACACAAGCAAATAACCTTTGAGCAACTGTCAATGTGATGGTCATATAAACAGCTGCTTGCATTCCTCTGATATACTTATCACAGTGTATTTTATCTGCTAGTCAAGGAAATATGACATTTCCTGTAATAAAAGTTCAGAAAGACAGATGATGACAATCATGGAGCTTTGGATCCAATCACTTTAAAATTTCATTTTTGTCAAGCTGTACCTGGGCTTATTGATGTTCCTTACTCACTCAATGCTCTTTCTCGAACGTTTCCATGCCATGAAACCAAACTTTTCTTGCCATGTTCAAATGAGTGCCAAAAAACAGGAATAAATATTTTAGCCACACAAATGTATATTTGTAAATGGATCTTTCTGGAGTAGATAAAGTGAATGGGTTATGATGCGTACCATCACCTCAGGATCCATCATTTCTCAATCCCCTGCAGATTCCCTCTCCTTTCCTATTTTTACTGTCCAGTTGTGAAAAATGAGAGAAGGAATTGTTGTGACGTTCTGAAGAATTGCTTTCACAAGACGTTGCTGCAGAATTGTTGCATGATGTCTCTTTATCAAAGGATCTGTGCTGGAATTGCCGACTGGAGATTTGTCTGAAATGTTGACATTAAAAAAGTATAAAGGTGGAGATGTATGGGCAAAACCCTGTAGTTTTGAGTGAATAAAACGATTAAAATGTCAAGGAAAAGGTGAAATGTTTTAAGTTATCACATCTTCAATCTAGGTGTTAATGTTCAGCACACGATTCAATTCCTACAGAGAATAGATTCTTGCACAAAATAGATAAAAATAATGATGACAAATAATTGATTATTCAATAGCTCAAGTAAATATTATTCAAGTAAATATTATCAAACTTTTGTAAAAACAAACAAAAAAAATTCCACACAGTTAGTAATCAAAATTGAAACAATGTGATTCCGAAATTATTCAGATACATTAACATAGGCAGAACACCAGTAGAAAAAGATTTCTATGTATGTTGTGGCCAAATCTGGTACTGCAATCATAATAAAAATACTGTGGAGTGAAGTGTTTAGAACAACTGGCTAAAGTACTGTTGCAAGCAACCAGTAATATTGGTCACTATAGTGCTGCCTCACCTCTCACTGCTCCTTGACCTAAACTTCAATAAGACCTTATGTCTTATTAAAAATACATGAAAGTACAAGAAAACAAACATGTATATTTGTTTTGTTTACATAATATAAAGTAAGCAAATAGCATGTGTGACTATAATTCCTAATTACTCAGAGATGCTAAGGATTTGTTGATTCTCTTGATTTAACGGAGCTTGGATCATATTCAGTATTCAAAAGTCAGATGAAAAAATGCACACTGTAATTTCCCAAAAATTTGAGTGAAAAGAAGACTTGGCTAAATGGATGCTTTATTCTGCTTTTCCCTTTTTAAAACAATGTATTAAATCGAAGATGGACTCTGAGTGGTATGACAGATTTTAGAAAGTCTAAATGAAATCAGTTCTTGAAATTATTTCTGATATTTTTGGGTAATTTATTGGATTACATTTCTTACATATTATTCCTTTTAGTACACAAGTTCTGTTCTTTCTTTGACCCACATAAATACAATGTGGTTTGCACTAAGCAAAGGGTCCCATAAGCTACTGCTGGACAATTATGTTTTTATTTTTATATGTTAAATTTATGTTTTTATTATTATATAAATATTTTTTAACTTATCATAGACATCCTGTTATCTTGACGTCTTGTTATCTTGTCTAAAAAAGGGAAGGATGGAAAATGTCTCTTGCTATCGAATGGAAGTAAGAGTGCTGGAAAATATTTCATGGGAAACAATATATTCCTCCCCTCTAAAAAGAGTGTTATGGGATGAAGGACAAATATAGCAATCACAAAATAATGGCAATGACACAAAGATACATAACGACATTCAGTGAATGCAGCAGTTCGACAAGACGGATGAAAGTAAAGGAATTGTTTACAATTCTGTAAAATGGTTTGTAGCTCAGGATAGTGCTTACCTTCAAACCAAACCATTGTTGTTTTCAAGAATTTTCATAAAATTACAGTTTTTCTTGAATATCAGATATTTCAGATGTCTTTAAGTATTGTAAATATATTTTACTGTGCAAAAGTTTTAGGCAGGTGTTGATGTAAACACAAAATGCTAAAAAAGGGAAGTGTATTCATTTGTTTTCATTATCGAAGAACATGGAGTGAACGAACAAAAGAAAAATCTAAATAAAAGGAAAACTTGAATTCATCTCATAATTTTGAAGGATAAAAGTTTCTTTGACCACTATGTTTATGATCACCAATGTTGCAAATTTATTCCGGTTGTAGTCTTTCAACCCCAGTTTGCTTTGAAATCTTGTTTGGGAAAGACCTTATTGATGCTGTATATCTTTTGTTTCTTGTTGCTGTGCTTAATCGTCTCAAGAAACTGTCTTTTTCAACCTCAACTTGGTAGCAAAGTTTGGCTGTTTCTCACACAGTTTAATCCTCCTACACAGCTGTTTCTGTTTCAGTTAATGACTAGGTTTCAACCACTGATGATCGTGTTTGGTATAATTCACTATGATCCTACTAAATCCATGCCTCTGTGCAAGTTTGTGCAAGTAATTTATGTTTGTTTTAGGCAAAAGGTATCAAATCAAATTTTGATTTAATTTTGGAGTTTTCACTTGCATTTTGTAAATATGCATAAAAAACAAATTATTCATCCAAAAATTTCCCAACCTGCTTATTCCCTTTTGGAGTCACAGGAATCTGCAAGCATGTGGAGAACATGCAAACTGGAAGGTCACTTTCAAGCCTCGACCTGACAACCTTCAAACTGGAAGGCTACAGTGCTACCCACTGCGCCACCATGCCACCCTTAAATAATACTTATTTTTACAAATTGTTTATATTTGTTTACATTATTTTTCACACCCACCTTGAACTTTTGTACAGTATATAAATTAATGTTATTAATTACACATATATGTTTTTAATTTAAGAGATTATTAATACAGAGAATTTGCTTCATTTACATTATTCTAAAGTTATATGTAGTATATTAAGTTTGCATCCCGACATTGAATACCTTTAGAAGTCGTTGAGCATGTCTTTCTTTGTTTTTATTGAAAACAGCAGGTAAATCAATTTGACTCTCATTTACAATAGTTTCCTCATTCCACAGACCCGTGAGAGCAGGTCATGAGGAACAAATAATGAAATCAATGTGTAAACAAAGTCAGCACATTTCAAATAAAAGGGAATCCTTGTAAAGGGGGCCTCAGATTAAATATTCTCTTTCAATGCCCTACAATGTTGTAAAACGCAATAATACTCCAAAAACAAGCCTTTCACCGATTTCCAGTGATCCCTTGATAGAAACTTGCTCATAGCCATCTTTTGTGTTCAAATCTGATATTTTCCCATGTGGAAAAGTTTATGTCTTCTATGCACTGGGTTGTATTGTTTGCATTATGAAGGGGCTGAGGTATCAGTAGTAGCCCAGACACATTTAAGGGGACAGCCATTCTGAATGCAACTGTTTTTGATGGGGTTTGAAAGAGGGCTGTTTAAAGTAATGTAGGGCCTGTGGTTATACTATCATAATAGCTCTGCGTCATGCTTAAATATGTCACCAAAAGCCCAATACATGGTATTTAAGTGTTATTATGTCTTAACCTAATCATTAATACTCTGAAGAAATCACATACTAAGTCATTACTTGAGGGCTTCAGTTTTAGTCGCAACCATGTTCCAGTAAGCATACGAGCTTGGCTGAGATCAGGTTTGTTTTATGAAAGTTGTAGCTAAACTTTCACCCAGACTTATGACATGCCTGCTCAAAATAATCAAATCATCTTGTAAAAATGGGCATCGGTTCCTTAGAGCAGTGTGCCCGGATGTTCTAATATTTATGAAAAAATTCTGGAGTGCACATACTGTATGATGAACATTCTTCTTTCCAGTGATCTACCACAGAATATCAAGATACAAGGCAGTCATGTGATAGTCGCCATATACACATTTCAGTGGTTACCAAGTAATGGCTAGAAAGTACATAATTTTCAGATGCACGGTGTGATGTGATCCAGTGTTTAGTACACTTCAACATTATGCTTCTCTTTGAAGATGCCACTAAAATCTCTTTGGATGATAAATTAATTGTACAAATTGTGAGAAAGATTTCAAATCCAACATTTAACATCCTACCTTTAACAAAAATCTGTAAGTTAAATCACAGAACCATCCAGAATTGTTTATAAAGTCTAAAAATCCTACTTCAACAAAACATTGCAATTATCAATACAATTTCACCTCATGTGAACTCTAGAAAAAGAGTATTTTTTACTGACACTGAACATTTTCAGACTTCATCAAAAATGTATTCCTACTATGGATGTCAGTGCATTCCCACTTACATTTTTTCTTTGCTGTTCACAACTCATAACGATCTGACCAGTTTCTTTTTAATGATTGTTATGGTTTGTCCTTCTGAAGCTGTAATTACAAATAATGAGCACTAGGTGAGGCAAGAGTCTCCCTCTCAACGGTGGGAGGATGGAAGATGGTGTCCAGTGAAGCAGGGCTTTTTATCTGGGCAGACAGGAAGCGTTTGTCCTTGGGAGAGAGAGCAAGCGAAGCCGTAGCAGAATAGGAGCTGGGCCAGGGAAAAAAACCCCTGTGTGCCAGCAGTCCACGAGCAGATTGATGTTTCCACCATTCTATGCTTTATTGCTCTTCTCTTTAGTATGCATCTCCTCTATCACAAACAATATGCATCTCTCACTAAAGAACCATGAATATTCCTCCTTGCAATTTCAAGTATTTGTTGGGGAAAAAAATACTTGACGTTGCATGAGGGGGATATTATAAATATATTTTAAGTCGGTGACCCCTTTCTTGTCACTCAAGGGCATCATCTAAGAAAGCATGCAGAAAAACACTAAACTAATGGCTGTTAAAGCTGAAAGAAGATCACAGAGCTTTTTTTTTTTACTTTAAATCTCTCCAGATTAGGACTATTTCATACCTCGGCAGCTAGAGCCAGGTGATGAGGGTCTGAGAATGACTAGAAACAAACATGGAGCTAGAGGGAAGTGTGAAATGACAGAAAGAGCACTTTGAAAATTGAGTCTCAAATGTTAGTGTTGACCTGTAAAGGTGATGCAGAACTGGAGTGATATGTTCAGTGCTTTTGAATGATCACGTATATGCAATCGATGTTATGGTTCCCAGACATTTTGGAGTGAGTGGCAAAATATTTATGTGCTAGGTAATTTAATCTAAAAATGGGCGAAACCTGTTGTGCGATGAAGTACATTCATTTCCCCCACTGATCAATGGGCATCCATTGATCCAATAGTATAGCTTTCAGTTTTGCGAATTAAAAATGTTCCTTTTCCAGATCTCCTGATGCTTCTGCGTTAAAAGTTCCTGTAAAACCAAAAGCCAGAGCTCTTCATGACTTATTGCCGCTTGTAGATCAGTCAACTCTGTAGGTTGTAGGTCGTCTGGAGATTTCAAAATGTTCTGACTTCTTCCATCTTCTGTGAGAAGGATTGAATTGCTGGGTTTAATGCACTACAGATTTTTTTCTGTTGTTTTTGCGCAGAAGACTGTGTTTATGTAGACTTTAGTCGTCTTAATCTTTTATCCTAATGAAGACTTCTGCTACTGCAACTCTGTCCTTTTGTCTCGCCCAAGACAAACAGAGGAAATGGGACTTGGTGAGCAAGGAGATGAAGAGATATACATTGAGCATCATTGACATAACAATTAAAAGTGATTTAAATAATAAAATAACCAATAGAAAAGAGATGTAAAGAGGTGGAATGTCATTAAACAGTGAAAAATTCGTGGTGGAAACCTTGAATTTAAACTGGTTATTTGAAGCCTACTTTACTGCTGCCCTTTTGAACATGAAAATAATGACTCAAAGTTAATATTTATTTTATTCTAGACATGTTAATTAACCCTAGTTAACTCTAGTGAAGAAACAAGGATGACTGGCAACCTCAAGGTGACATCAAACCAGCACACTTGCATCAATATTTAATCAATGTCATGCCGTTAAAAAAACACAATTTTGTTTTATCGTCTAGTTGCTTCATAGTTTCACTTGACAATTCTACTGCATCCTAAATTGGCATCTTAAACCAAACCATTTGATTTTTTCTGCGGAATGGCTTGAAATCTACTGAGAAAATGCAGATTTGCAGAGTTGTAGGGCTACCATTAATCGATTGAGATACACAATTTGAAAGACATTACAGAAATGACTCAGAAGTGTGAGGAAAGGATAATTTAGTAACAAATAAGAGGTCCAAAATGTTGGTGTCCAAACAAGAGAATGTCCATACTTCAAGTGACAGAAAAATAGAAGTAAAATACTTGAACTACAGGGCAAAACTAAAATGTCCCCTAGGCATTAAACACTAAAATGGTGTGACAATGGGGCATAGTCTAAAGAGCAAGGCAGGGTCTTTTCTGAAATGCAGGAGAAGAAAAACTACTGCTCTACCATTTAAAGCCCCTGCACCAACATCCAAAACTAAAGGATTAACACTAAATACTGGTTACCATTTTAGTTATTTAATGAATCTCTTATTTCAGTTGTAAATAGAGACAATCTACCACTGAGAAAGTGAAATAATCAAAGATTCAGATTTTACTGTAAATTGTGCCCATGACAGCTGAAAATGTATAAATATGTTCAGCTATTTGCAATCCATTTAAAGCTGTCAAGCTCCCGGGGTGACACATGCTAATATAGCATTAAGTGAACCATCTTAAATGACAGCCTTTTAAAATAAAACTGATCATGCAACATGTCAAATTGTGCTTTCAATGTGCCCAAGGCTTTTGTCTAAATCAGCCCCAAACAAGAAAATGCTAAGAGTAAAATTAACTCTATGCAGAGAGGAGCCAAATGCTCTCTGGCAAGAGTTAAAATAGCTTTAAATTGAGGCATCAAAGTTTTTTTTTTTTTTTTTTGCTTTCGATGAGCATTTGTTCTTCACAAGCAGAATCCCCATAGAAAAATAGAATAGGAATAAAAGTTAAAGACCAAATTTTCATTGAAAAATAAAAAAAGACTTTAGAGAAAACAGTGAATAGATGATTACATAACTCTTCTAGAGAAAGACAAGCTGGTTAGTGTTCATCTTACTGTGCAGATTTTGTTGGTGGAATGTGGAAATAAGGACAGTAAGCTCAAGACTGCATTTACATTAACTATTGTTATAGTCTAGAATAAATGAGAGTGATAACTACAAAGCAATTATATTAGTCTGAATAAATGACTCTACGCTGTATCAATTAAATGCCTACTGAACCAATTCACCCTCTGTGCCCATAACAAACACATCACCCTTGCTTTAATATACAGATGAACTTGTCAGTAAACCTTTCACACCATGTGCGAACATTAAAGAGCGTGTTCGGCAACCAAACAGCTATTAACGTAGGAAATAAAAATGTGAAAGTAATATTTTCCTTCACTCTGGGCTTTTCTCTTTGGGCACTCAGCATGCATCATTTCATCAGTGTGAAAGAAAAAGCAACAGGCCACAATCAAGTCAAGGTTCATTTTCTCAAGGAGTGCCCCTAGAAGAAAAGCTGCCACTGGAATAATTTTCTTTAGAGCTGAACTTGTTCTATTTATGCCTTTATTTATTGATTTCGCCTTGCTGAAAACAGCCATTAAAATGCACTTTCCAGGAAATGCAACAGTTTAATTCAGAGTTAATGGCAGGTTTTGTGTTGTTACAAACAATAAGCCTCATTTTAACACAAAGTTAATCAAAACTTTAAGATGGGGCATGTTCGGCAGCACTGAGAGGATCTTTTTATGAACAGTTTAATGCATAATGCTGATGCTAAACAAAACATTAGAACAGATTCATATTAGCCTTTAAAATAATATGAATGTTATATAACACGTCACCTTTCAAAAATCTATTCCATTAGCAGATATGTACATTAATTTAAACTCTTAATTGAGAATTTCACTTATTTGTTACACAAGCAGTTAAAATAAAATGATGCCAACCTTGAAAAACCCTTTCTATGGTATATAATGCATCTTCAGTCCCCTCATACCAATGACTGCCATCTTGAGTTTTTAGAATCGAGGGGATTTTTCCCCCAAATATTATTACAGGCTGCAGGTATGTACAAACACTTCCATACTAAGGGTTTATTGATACATGAGATTTCTTTCCTAAAAGCAGAGATGGTCATGGTACTTTGGTTCTTTCTGAGCCAGGAATGGTACCAGGGTCTAGAAAACCCAAGGTGAAACTCTTTCAGCTGCTTTGAGCGAGCAGATCACAGTCCACGAGGTGATATGCATGGCGCTGAGGTTTTCCTGAGCCAACCGAGAGACATAGTCTCTTCAGCGTGTCCTAGGTCTTCCCCGGTGGCTCTTCTCAGTGGCACATGCTCCAAACACCTCCCATGACCTCAGACTTGTAGATGCTGATTCTCAATCATTCATATCAACGGAAAGTAGAGATGACATCATGTGATCCCCAGCCCATGGCTACACCTGGAGATTCTGTCCATACAAATTATGAACAGGACCTGTGACAAAAGGCAGCATCCAAGCACTGGTCATACAAGGAACGGACAGTCTTTACAAAAACCGTGACCACTATACCCCCACAAGTCACCATGAAGGACACTGTTGAATGATCCACAAAACACATGTGGAATAGTTGTGCAAACTCTCCAGCATCCTGTAGAGTATATTGAGCGGGTCTGATGTTCCCCAACTTGGGACCACATTGTTCCCCCTGTCTGTCAGAGCCTGCAAGTCAGCCCAAAATCATCCTATCACCATCACCAATGTCGCTATAAAAGACTTCAACTCCCAGCAACCCCTGTCCGTCGTCGATGTTTCTCCCAAGTTACTGCCTGGACTCCCTCACTTACTTTCCCTACCGACTGCTCTCTGAGTTTACTTACCTCTCTTACTTACTTGTTTGTGGAGGTTGAGGTAGGGTGACCTTATTCTGATTTCCAAAAAAAGAAGACTTCAGCACGGCCTCGAGACACAAATTCAGACAGGCTTCTCGGAGATTGATGAACACGCTTTATTATGTGCAAAATAATCTGTAATAAAATAAAATGAAATATGTAAAAACTTGTAACAAAATATTAGCCCTCTTAGAGTCTTTTCAAATAAATAAATAATATAAAATAATTCTCTAAATATGAACTTTTCTGTTAGAAAATCCAGCTTCAACAATATATCTCATAATAACTGTAATGAGTTAAATAATCTCACAAAGTCTCACAAAGATAATAACAATATTAACAAACAAAAAGGATCTAGACTTTTCATCTTTAGTTGAAAAGTGTTTTACATTTAACAAGAGCTGAAATTTGGAGTTACATGAAAACCAGTTGAGCCTCGGAAATCTGGATCATTTGAAGAGGTCTCACTACACAGGAAGTATCTCCAGTAAGAAGAGCCCTGCAGATATCCAGTCTAGATATCACCAGCACTTGATTGTCTGTTATGAGGTACTTGATATTTATAATGTTAGACAGAGCAAACATACATTATAAGGCTGTTGTAGCGATGTCCTTTTCGAATGTTAGTTGCTCATCGAAGATCACTCCAAGGTTCTGGAATGAGCAGAGTGGGAGATTGCTGGAACCTCTAGTTGTATGGTGAATTCATGGACAGTTGGATTGGCGCGGAAAACCAACAGTCTTTGCCATGTTGAGCTGTAGATGATGGGCCTTTATCCAAGTCAAGATGTCATTCAGACAGTCTGTTATGAGGGTTGTACGCGTTGAGTCATCAGGATGAATGGACAGATGGAGGGGCTCAGTACAGCCATGGTAAGAAAAGCCATGTCTGTTAATCATAGAACCCAAAATTTTAGAGAGCAATGGGTTCACTTTACAAAACTGACCATGAACATACTCCTAAAACCTCTCCCAGAAGATTTTAAGAACTTATAGTTGCAAAAGGAGAGGAATCCTCACCCTAAAACCTATTGCTTAAATTTGGTATGATACTGAATCTATACTGAATGCATGACTTTGATGCCGCCACTCAGTCACATGATTCCATTCCATCAAGCTATTCGATTTAACACTATTTGAGAGCTAATCTGAAGGCCACATTAAGTGTATATGTCTATAAAAAGGTTGTGACACCTTCCAGAAATACACCAGACTGGCCAATTGAATACACTTGAGCTATGAAAATAATTTTAATGCAGTTTTTCTTTAATTACAGATTGATTCAGCACAAGGTTTCTTAGACATAGTTATGAAAAATTTCAAAATGCAATATGAGAAAGATAAAACATCTAGAAATGCTGCTTTTGTTTATCAGTTTATTTTAAATAGAAAGATTATAATCACAGTTTGTGACTTGTAAGCTTGTGATGGTTTATCACAGTAATGAAAAGACATCTTTGGGTATGTTAATACTAATCTAGCTGCAATGGTTTGTAAATGTTAAATTAGGCTTAACCCTGAAGTCCCTGCTGTCACATATTTTGAATTAGGAATTAGGAATTTTGAATTGAAGTAGGAATGACGCAACCCACCTATTGTTTCAAAAAGGTTATTCGTTTTTATATTTTATATGAGTTATGACATCATTTGACCTTTGCTCTTCGGGCAATTCCTTAAATTCCATTTCGCCTCAACATTTTTACTTTTGTTAAAAACGCTCAAAAGGCCTCATTTTTCTAAGAGTAAAGATTCTGCTTCAATCCTTAAGAATAAAAGGAACGGTCAGATCATTTTGTGAGAAACTGAGAGGTTTGTAACTTTTTAATGCACAGATACTTTTCAAACTAATGGAATACATTTGATGCATCCTGTGACCTCTTTAAAAAATACAGAACAATCAAGTGTAGCACTAGCACCTGGTTTATTAAAAATTTAAGCTTTAGGCATCTATGAGCAGATTGCATTACGTATTATTCAGTCACTTTATATCAAATCTAATGTAAAAATGGTGAAAATCAATAGATATGAAGATGATAAAACAGAAGATAGGGGTTTATATTGGGACTGCGAATAGTTCCCGTACATCCTTGCACAAAACCACTCTTAGGCCAAGGTTGAGTGGTACATACCCAGCTAAAAGAGGGGCCATGGTTCATCACTCAAGAGCATGGTAACTGTGGAATAACCTGAAGTAGCACAATCTTTCCAACTATTTATGATCTAACTCTCCAGCTTCCTGAAAAATATGTGTTTCTCAAAAGTCACTTGAGAGTTCAGAAATCTCTGAATGGTGAAGGACACTAAAATGTAAGGAGCTGCTGATACCTCAACAAAAGAATAAAGTTATTCTGGATTTTTTAAATCCTGAAAAGTACTCAGTGACCTCAGTGAACTCATAATTCAACCTCCCATTATGTTTTTCATGTGACACCTAACCAGTGATATGTTTTCCTTTTAATGTTGTTTCAGAAATGTTTTATGTAATTAACATGTCTGGCAAGATTTAAAAATTTCCCCAGGCTAATTGATTTAAATAATTCACTTTTGAGAGGGACTTTTCCAGAAAGCCACACCCCCTTTACTGAGAACAAGACGTAAATAACGGCAATTTTTCTAGCGCTTTCCCTCCACATTCACACACTGGTTATGACAGAACAGGTCTGCCATTTCACACCAATGGCCTCTTACCCACCACCAAACACACCCCACCTGTCACACACATCCATTATAGAGCAATGCGGTTGAAGTGGCTTGCCCAAGGCCACAACAGCAAAATGGACCTCACAGGGATCGAACCTTCTGGTTCTAGGACAACCAACACCCCTAAAACCCACTTGCTACTCCAAAATGGCTATTTTAAAAGTGAAAAAAAGTTATTCTAATAATTAATGACTTAAATTAAAAAGAATTTGACTTGACTGTGATCAAATGACCAGCTTTCCACGGACATAGATAGTTGGTCAGAAATTTGATTTCCTGTATAATGGAATTATTCCTCTTTAATAGGAAAGACTCTGAAGGTAAATAGGAACACAGCACAAAAATCATCAAACAATACGTTGGATCTAACTTATGCTGCACCAGAGGAGAGAGAAGTGGTGAAAGGGAGAGCAACGGTATAGAAATATCTTATTCCTCATGGTTAGTGATTCTTTAATTTTATTTAATCTTTATTTTTTTTCCTAAAGGGAATTTTCATGTGACAAAAGGAGGGAGTGTAAAGGAAAATGTTAATCATTATATTTAGTATCTTAATGAGTGCTTTGGACATCAGTTTAAGCAGTCAATCACACAACAGCTTTTCCCAATTTTCTGCATTTACACTGGTCCAACATGAATAGGCTTTTGATACTCACTCCCTGACATCCAAGTACTGTGATGTCATATGCATACCCGCTGTAGAAAACATACTGCTCATCTTTGTAAAATTAATTGAGATAACATGTGGGTTATAGATATTCACATTGTTTAAAAAATATATTGTGAGTTCATAGATTTTAAAGGTTAAATGGAGGTTAATATGAGAACTATCCCTTAGATGCCATTGAGGTTCCATGTTTGATTGATTCACCATTGCTTCATTCCAGCTAATTAAGGATTTGGAACTGAAAATGATTTAGAGACGGATGATTACTAAAGTCTCGCATCACAGTTTCTACATCACTGAACTGCTGGGTAGAAGAATGCAGACGTTTTGTTCAATTTGTCACTCAAACTGTGACTAATCCATTTCTGAGTCCATACAGTGTTTCACTGAATGAATTCAGAGCATCATTCCACAGCTTTGCCTCTGAGAGTGCATGCAAATACAGATTTAGAGAGAATAAGTGACTCAATGAAAAAATTCAACTCGGTGAAAGAGTCCTCCAGCTGAGAATTATCCAGCTCTGAATCTGCTGTAATCGCTTTATCTCTGGTATGAGCTAATGAACATAAAAACCAAATACATTCAGTTCAAATATCTAGTTTGGGGCCTTAATAAGTGAATACGCTGACTTTTAGTCAGAGGGACTACTTTTAAAGAGTCTAAAATTAAATCTGGCATTATTATTAGTATAATGTGATGTCACTTCTGGTCTTCTTTTTTTCCGTAGAAGTCTCTGCATGCACCAAAGCCAATCAAAGCATCTGTTTTAAATTATTTAGGAATGGCGCAACCCAGCTATTGATTAATTTGACTTACAATAAAATGCAGTTTAAAAAAAGTCAGTAGTTTTGATATTGTGTGTTTTAACGAATATTACAAGTGTTATGACACATCATTTAAATGGTGCGACCTGTGAGATAGCTTGTGTTTTTCAAAGTTCTGGCATGTTATCCTTTGATAATATGCTGCCTTCATCTTCCCATCAATTTCCCAGAAAGATCTATCAGGAGATCTTTTATGCACAAACATTGATTACGAGCAAACAGGTCACAGGCAAAGATGGTCACCTTTACCAGCTGCTCACATTCTCAATTTTTGTGAACGTTATCAGGTCACAATAACCAGGCTGTCTAAACTTTTGATGAGGATCATTTGCAAAGTTGCAGTTAGTTGTTGGACAAACAATGACTTCACCCAACCACTAACTATGAGAGGAAAAACGATGTTGTGTTATAATTCATAGTTTCAGAAAAAAATGTAATGGATGTAAAACTATGAACACTGTACATACTGTACATACGCAAGGCACATTTCTTCATAATATATGAAGGAACACCTTATTCCTTAACTAGGAAACCAATCTTTCAGTGAAGTAAATGGTACAGCACCTCTAGTGGATGTACATAGTATCAAAATTTAGATTCGGATGAATGGGTTTACTGCACCAACTCAAGATTGTTAGTCAGTGGAGATCCCACCAACTGATCTATATGAATGGATTGATAATGCTCAGCGAATTGTATGATAGCATCTGAAAGGACTGGTTTGTTTTAAGCAAGAGATCACTAAAATATTCTGATTTTAGTAAATGATTAATAATTACCCTTTTGGACCTATGTTGTTCCCGAGTATGTGTGATGAGATTCAAAATGTAAGTGTAGTCTGGAAACATGGCATTTTTGTTTGCTTTTATGTTCGAGTAACCTTCACATGAGCATAAATAGTGAATCATCCCATAAAACCCAGCGATTCAAAGTCAGAGAATAAAACATGACATGTGATTTATGGTTTGTGAGAATCTCTTCAGTAATCAGAGTCAAGCACCACAATCGTGCATCACTTCAATTCACTTGCAGAGGAATTTATAGCATAAAATAACAAAGCGGGCTCCGAAAAAGCACAGTGGTGTTGAAGTGTGGTTGTAAATCTCCCAAGTGCCCTGCTCTTTCACCTCTGCAGATGGGACAACGTCTTTTTCATTTGCAGGTGATTCAAAATAAAATCAGGGTGGAATGGAGGTTTCTGAGGCTTCCATTCCAAACAGGCTCAGCGAACAGAATAAATCATGTTTACTCTCTGGACTAAACAAGGCCTTTAAACAACCAAACTCAAAGACAAGGAGACATGCTTCTCAACATTTCTTTGTCTCTTTTCTTTGTTCAGGGCAGTCCAAGTTACATTCAAGAAAAAGGAATGCAACTGGCATCCATGGAATGATATAAAGCAAACGAAAGCCTATCTGAATCATGTTGACTATGGGAGCTTTGTTGTCATTGTAATCTTCTTCTACTTTTGGCTGTTCCCAGTTTAGGGGTCGCAGCAAATCATCTCCACCTAACTCTGTCTTCAATATCCTCTACTCTTGCACCAACTAACTTCATGTCCTCTTTCAGCACATCCATATATCTCGTCTTTGGCCTTCCTCTTGACCTCTTGCCTGGCATCTCCTTCTCCAACATCCTTCTACCAATATAACCACTAACCCTCCTTGGCACATGTGCAAACCATCTCAATCTGGCCTTTTTTTCTCCAAAACCACCAACCTGAGCTGTCCCTCTGATGTGCTCGTTCCTAATCTTGTCCATCCTCGTCACTCCTAAACTGAACCTCAACATCCTCATCTCTGCTACTTCCATCTCTGCCTCTTGTCTCTTCTTCACTGCTACAGTCTCTAACCCATACATCATAGCTGCTCTCACTACTGTTCTCTACACCTTTACTTTGATTCTTGCTGACACACAACACCCCTGACACTTTTCTCCATCCACTCCAACCTGCCTGCACTCGTGCACACCTTTGTTGTAATTGTAATATATTGGCTAAATGCCATCCAAGGTGGAAAGTCAATGTTTCAAGTCAGTGATTTGATAACACAGTAGATTTCAGATTGTTGACACAGCAGAGGTTTGCTGGCAAACACCAGGTTCCCAAAGAACATAAATATATTAACTTTACATGAGCCACACAAGCAAACACTAAATAGAAAGTGGCACTCACAAGGAACAGTGTAGAATTGATAAAAGAACGTCTTTTAGGAAAACTGTAAGTAGCATGTTTGATTTAATATTATATAGAGAGGAGAAAACATGTTTGACATCTGCACATGTTTCCTATACATTTCCTATAAACAAAGAAATAATTAGTCCATAAATGTTACAGTGAGAGACAGAATAAGAAAAAATCTAGATACTGAAAAAAAAAACCTAAAACTTCAGAAAAGTAGCTTACCGCCAGACAGATTTTGTCTGACTTCTCCCCAGATCCTCCCAAAATCACTGATACCTCAAACTCTCTTCACATTTTCTTCTTTGTTGTCTTGGTCCTGTGTTTCGGCAATTCTTTTTGCTGGAATACACAATCATAACCCATTTTCAATACCTTGGGTAAGACAGGAGAATCTGACACAAAAGTTCAGGGTTATTGGTATGCTGTGCAGTTGTTCAAAAGCAAAAACTTTGTTCAAAAGAAAAAAAACCCAAAACATTATGTTTCCACCACCATGGTTGACTGAGGTTTTAGCAATTACAAGCAGCTTTCCTCCTCCAAACATGACCGATTAGGGTTAATGTCAGATGGGTTAATGGTTTTAGTTAACACTGATCCGCTCTGAATAATACAGACGTTCTTAAGCAAACGCCAGCTGTGCCAGTGTATGTCACCTTCTGAAACTGCTTTCAGGAGAGACTCCTAATCTAAACTACAATCTTTAGAAATGTAGAACATTCTTTATATGTGCAAATCAGTTTAAACTGCTTATTAATGTATTTTTTTTTTATTGTTGTTCAGTCTCTGTTGAAATAATTGATACAAAATCAGCAGGGGTTAAAAATGTCATTTACTCACTACATTTGGGGTGGTTTTAATTTTGAAATTCAGAAATAAAGGCAAATTCCAATCAGTTGTACATTCCCAATTATCAAACACTTTCAATTCAGTAGCAGCCAAAAACAAAGTGCTTTACAACTTTACAAAACACAGATTGAGTAAATCAAAAAAATACTTTACAAAAAAAAACAAAAAAACAATAAAACACCACTGTTCGATAAAACATTCATTCGTTCATCTTCTAACTTGCTTATTTCCTTTCGGGGTTACGGGGGTCTGCTGCTGCCTATCTCCAGAGCACAACAAGCGAGAAGCAGGGGTACACCCTGGACAGGTCGCCCCTCCATCACAGTTCGATGACACAATAAAGTCAAATACAATCCAAACAAATTCACAAATTTGTATTTATATATTATCTTAATGTTAATATGTACGCATATCATATTTCCAAAATGAACAATCCCTGTTTATTATACCGCACAGGGGTAGCAATATCTGCGTTTGCATCCACCTAGTTTTATGCACAATTTAAAATGCATAAACAACCCTGGAGGGAAACGTTAAGATGTGCATAATTTTGAAATGTCTATAAAAAAGATGTGCATAACTAACTAGGATAAACTTTATCTAAACTTTGAAAATGTTCAAAAACTACAATAGAAACGCACTTACTGAATATTTTCTGCAATTGTCTGTCTGAACTGGGGCACGATGGGGAGGCAATAATGGACTAACCAATGGACTGATCTGAAATGTAGTTTTGGTCATTATAAAATTCCTGAAGTCTGCCATCAAAGTGGTTTGGGATTATCACTTCCCATTACTGTCTCGACTGGATGCGTTCCCAAACAGCAAGAGGACGTAATTGCACATATTTTCCATTTTTCTTTTGCTATTTGATGGCAGTTATCAAGAAATTACGATTTTCTCATTTTGGACTCATTGGATGTAAACAGTGCTGTATTTTCTTATAAAATCCAACATGCCAAACACAAATTACTGGTTAAAGTTCATACAATCACACTGCTGGCCATAGCAAAATGCAAAATAAGCTAAAGTGTAAACAAGCCCAGCAGTGACAGTCAATCCGTCTCTGTCTTTCTCAAGCTCTCTAAGTCACTCCCGGGTTGATTTAGTAACATAGGTTCTCGGGGTCTACAGCCCCTGTCAAACCCAAAGCCTTCTCTCCTTCTGCTGTGGAGTGCAGTATATACTCTCACCTGTCAACCCTGTGATATTGGCATTCGTTTCAGGCAGAATACACTAAATGAATAAACAAAAGGAAGTCTACAAGTGAAATAGAGTTCTGGGCCTTGTGAGTGATTCAAATTCTCCCAATCCAGTGCCCCTTGCTCCTCAGGCACCGCAGATGCCAAGCGACATCATAGATGGTGCACATTAAAACCACACTGTTATTCATTTTGCCATTTATTACCAGAAGAAAATAGGTCCTAGCACCTGAATTTATAGTGTTTATTCAAATGTCTGCAATTGCAAGCCAAATTATGGCTGCCCATGAAAGTATCATTTAGTGTTAATCTTCCACTGTCTCCCGTTAAGTATTTGCTCTATGCTTGGCTGGATGTGTTTGTTTCAAAGGAAGGCAGATGCAAATCATATCCAAACACAATATAGAACCACACAGCAGACATTTGCCCTGGACATATTTCTTTTCTTACAGAAACTGAAAGGGCATTTATGTCATTCTGAAGTGCTTGATTTCAACTTTGTACAATATGTCAGATGTTTGTTTAGTTCACGATCTGAATTCCACATTTATTGCAAGAGAGACGGAAACATAACTGCTGCCATAACTGCCCACTGCTCTGTGTTTGCACTTGTGGGGGGGGGGGTCAAATATAGATCACAAATTCTAAGTATGGTCCCACATTTCTTTCCCTGTATGCCCATGGTTTCACAGTACCCAGAAGTCATTAAGAAAATGGCAAAAAGCCTTTTCATGTGTCAGTGAATGGTGCAAAATGGTGAAAAGCAGTTGTGCAATTGACTGCTCAAACCAATTTATAATGACTTCAGGGACACCATTCTACAGACTGCTGAAATCCAAAGAAAGGAGAATCAAATGGACTGCTGCAGCTCTAAGAAATATCTGAAATATCCAAGAACTGAAACCTGGATTTGTGGTCACCATTTCATGTCTGGTAAGATTGGTCACCATATATTCTAAACGGAAATTAAACGTTTGGCTGTAACTTAAGCTAAACATGGTTTTAATGGGATGAACAGTGTATTTACTGAACAATGAACAATGTTTCTTACTCAAGATAAGAAACTGTCCATCACCCCTAATATCACGTTCAGTTTCTCCTGCTAGAAAAAAAACACCCCAAAGCATCCTTGTCCACTACCAGGCTCACAAGACTCCTCTTCATGACGTTAAGGGATGTGTTTTTTAAAGGATAGTTTTAGAATCGAATCGATTGATTACTTCATTATACAGTTGTCTCTCATAGGTTGAATAAGATGAACTTCCTGATGTTAAAATACATTGTTGTGGAATGTTTGTTTGATTTTGTCCAAACAGAGTTCACTTCTTTTCTACTTCTGTTTTCTACTCTTTTTTTAAAGCTATAATCAAATTACATTTTGAATCAAAGATTTTCAATATACTCCCAGGCTTTCAAAATGAAATAGAGGTTCTTTTATATACACAACTATCCAACAAAAGTTATTTCAAGTCTTTTGATATCAAAGTGTAGTGTGACAGAATGCTTGAGGCCAAATCTGAACAAGAATGTGAAACAGAACAGAAGCTGTGTGAATATTTTATGTAAACCTTTTCATGCACATGCTAAAAGATCTCTCATGTGCAGGCGAACCTCACAGGTGCATGGAAAGTAACATACTGTTAAATTGGCTCTTTTTAAGCAACTGAATGAAAACCTACACTATTCATACAGGCACATACCATTCACTCTAAAATTAATAGGTTGGAAAATAGGTGCATAGCTGTTCTTACACGGCTGATACATTTCAGACCATAAGTTAAACTTCATTATTATTCATCGACACACGTACCAAATAAAGGGTTTGTATAGAACTAATACATAGAGGGGGGTGGATGGTGTATCATATTAAATTCATGCACAGCTTCACATCTTGTTCATGGCTGGTTGTACTTAATTGCAGTTAGGAAAGTTGAGTGGAGCTTTTAAACCTTGTAGGTGGTGATTTCAGGAAGCTCACATTATAATGCACACATTTCCACACATGAGCAGGTTTGAAATGGTTGCAAGGATCTGAACATTAAACCAAAAAATGAAAATGTACTTCATCTTTCCAGAGTTACAGATTCTTTTTTTAAAGACTAAAACAAATTTAAAATGGTTCCTGAAAACTACATTGCATTCCATTTAAAGATTGTTCAAAAAAGTGAAATAGCAACATTAAGACGCTGATCTTAGACATGAGAAATAATCAATTTGTTCTTAATTGTACACTGAATGTTTCATGTTGGCAAGCCGTTAGCTTAATTTCTGTTGTTATGGTTTAACCTCCTCTGCTCCTGGGCATTTTGGGGTTTTCCGCCTGTATTTTCCCTCATCTAGAATGATGCAAATATTTAGAATGAGATAGTTTTACGCTTTCAATGGTGCCAAATATTACTCTATTAATCTTTTAGAACCTTAGATAAAGAGATGTTTTTATGATGTTAAAAACCAAAAGAAAATAGGATTGCTTTGTTTATGCTCTTTACTCTGGTAAAAGAATTTGTAGTTATTTCTAGAAGCGAATATTGACCACATTTGAAGGGAATATCAGAGAAAAATCTTTAAAAAAAAAAAGTAAAATCCCAATAAAGCAATGTGTTCCCTGCGTGTTTACTTTCATATTCATATTCTATTCTATTTTCGGTCAGTTCTGTGTGATCATGGTAAAGAGAACTATAACATTGACACAGTGCATTGTATTCTGCGTATAATGTATCCAATGTTCCCTCAGAGCATTTTATTACTAAAATTAGGGAAAGCGTCTAACCTCTGGCGTCTAACCTCTTTATTTTTCTTTCAATCACAAAAAAACTGATCAGATTGACAGTAACATAAATTGGTAAAACAATTAGGAGCTAGAACCATATTTTACAAAAAAAATAAATAAATAATTAAACTGGCAAGTCACGCCGAAAAAGCAGATGGGAACAAAGCATGGCATCTAGAAGGTGACGTGTTTGAAAGAACATGGCAGTCTCTCAGCTGTCTGCTTGAGTCACATTCTCTGCTTGTGTCGGGTTATCTGTGAGCATCTTCTCTGAGGTGACAGCAAGGCTCCTTTCATTTCTAGATCAATTCTGGGGTGCATACTATTAAGATTACCGACAACTATTTATCTGCATGTGCAGGGGGGTTATCACATAGTTATTGCATGTGTCTCTCTGACAGCTTCAGAGTTCATCATCCAATAATGCAGTCGTGCTGGAAGAGCACTGCATCTCTCAGACAAATCACAAGGCAAGGACAGAGCTGTGATGAGCTGCACTTCTAGACATCCACACAAAAAGATTCCCTCAACGCAAATGGTCATGATTTCTGGACTTTTTGAGGAGAACTGCTACAGTGGAAAATAGAACATAGGACATTGGATTATAGGGGATGATTCAGGTTAATTAAAGACTAATCCAGAAAAGTTGTATTGTTGGTAGTTTGTGCTTTCAGTTGAATCCATGTAGCATAGTTTGCCACAGTGAAAACATAAAATCTTGTTTTTTGGAATATCTGTGATTTGAAAGATCATTATGTATTTATTTCATAAAAAAAACACAAAGACTATGGTGTGGAGTGGCTTTGACAATCAAAGAAACATTTCACATTATTAAAGATGATGTTTTCATGCCAATGACTCAATAACCATCTCTTACCAGTTTCAAATAATTGTTGACTTGATGTCCAATGATTGTGATTTTTTATTTTTTTTGCAAATAAAATGCAAATAACCAGGGGATCAGAAAGATTTTTAAAAGTTAGGCGATCAAACCAAGGATTGAGCACACAGTCTTTGACAGGATTGATGTGAACCAAGAGCTTTCTCCACCGGGGCTCACAGGTTCCTCAACGGAATAGAAGGAAAACTGTCTCAGACTCACCATCTGCGTGGCTGAATAGAAGTGAGTGATGGTTCTGAATTTTACTAGAATAACAATTTAACATTTTTTATTCAATTTTTTCTCACTTACACCTACCCTATGCTCTTTCCTCATCCTTTAACCTTACTACTTGAAAGAGAGGACTAAGACTAAGGATATTGTGATCAGGACACCCCTACACAGTAAAATCCTAAGAGTTAAATTAACTCTACTCGGAGTATATTTGGTCCCACTCTATATAGAGTTAAACCGACTCTGAGAAAGAGTAATTTAATAATCTATTTTCTTCATGTTTTTCCAAATCTGCATGGAAAATGCAAACTAAATATTAACTATTCAGAGAGGGACCAAGTCCACTCCAGAAAGAGTTAAAAACAGACAAAAATAGTTCAAATAGACTTATTTAAATAACTCTCCTTCAGAGTTGGTTTAACTCTATATAGAGTGGGACCAAATACACTCTGAGTAGAGTTAATTTAACTCGCATTGGTCAAGCAAAGAGTTCTGAAGGATCTGTAAATGAATCAGTCCTGGTAGATTCTGAGTGCATTGTGTAACATCAATGTTATTAGCCTAGTTTTGGCACATTTTTAAACCACAAAAAAGGTGTCACACTCGTCTAAGGTCAAATACAGGAATACGGGAAGTCACAAGCACAGGGAGAACATGCAAACTCCTTTGATGAAAGTCAACAGTGACGTTCGAACCGGAAACCTTCTAACTGAAAGGCCACATTGCTGCCTACAGCACCACCGTGTCGCCCCAAACAAAACAATAAATCATAATAACTCTTACAAAAGAAATGCTCAAAATGTACAATAATTAAACTAATCCAGCAACTAGCAATGACTCCCTTCAGTCAGAAATGTAGGACAGCAACAGCGCTGGCTCCTCACATTAAAGGAGTTTAGCAGAGTTCAAACAGAGAGTTCAAAGTTAAATACGCCAGCAAGCTTTCTCTCAAAGTCTGTCTCTCAGAGTTTGTCAGAGGTTGACTCCCAGCATGAGTAATATTTGAGAGACAAGAGTTTCTTTCAGTCCTCTTTTGTATAGATTTTCCTGCCAAATCTGATGGGGCTATAACAAGTTGGGGTTACACCATATTTCATAAGATATATAAAACAAAAATAAACACTCTTTCCAGCGTATACATTATTATTACAAAAGACCATTCAAAGTGAAAATACTAATAAAATTCATTCTTTTCATCCCAGCAGGTTCGAACAGGTATGTTCCATTTTCCTCCAATCAGATCTCTGGATGCACAGATCACATGACTCACATAAAAAAAAACCCAGCTCTGTTTGTCTCTTAATTAAAATTAAACACACATAAGATCAGCATGTCATAAATGAACACACAGACGCCATTCAAAATAAAGAATTACCATTTAAGAGTCTGAGGGGGAAGATGTCACCAGAGTCAACAGCACGTGGTATAAAACAATGGTTCTCATAATTTATTTTATTTATTTAATTTTTTTATTTTTATGTTATTGTTTTAAGTAGAGGTCCAAACAGTTTTTCATCCCAGCCCTTCACATTCATTAAAAAATACCATTTTACCCCACATTAACCTATAAACTAGCCTGGGACAACACCTCTTCCTGTTCTATTGTCTGGACCCTTTACAGTTTAACTGCACCATTTTGGTGACAATTTTGCAATGTTGGAGGTTTCATATGCGAGTTCCCTCACTTTTCAAATCGTTCACTTGGTTTTTGGCAGCTTGACAAAGATGGCAATTGTAACGGCTGTGTTGGTTTGTACCATTCAAATCACAATTTCAGCTTTCCAAAGATATGTGACATGTTTAGCTTTTTTTTTCAGGGGCAGGGGGGGTTATCATAGGCTATCAGAGGTTAGCTATCACAATTAGAAAATTAAGTTTGCAAATCCTACCTGTCTCTTAATAAAAGAGTTGATCCTTGATGTTGTTACCAATTATTGTTCAACTTTAAAAGCTTTGGTAGATTTCTGGCTTTAGTATACCACTGGTAAACATGCATCAGTATGTCGGTGAACAGGAGAGCCTGCAGGTGAGCAGTGTAAAAAAAGTCCAGAGTCAAGGGAGTACTCCACCTTTTGCCCGGAGTGAGCACCAGCAGACCCTTGTGACCCTGAAAAAGAAGAAGCTGGTAAAGAAAATGAATTAAAGAGGCAAAGGCATAGGTACAGCAATGTAGATGCTTCACAGATTCAATGATTTGAAACAAGTTTGTAAAAGTGACAAGATGAAGACAAGAGTAGAAATAGCATTGCCTTATCGCCTGTCACATGTAGGAGGAAACTAACTCAGTCAGTGTGATTCTTGAGCTAAGAAACCAATTGCAGAAGATGACACATCCATCTCCAGCACTTTTCACAGTCTGTTTTTGAAAAGAGCAGCACTCTATGGTCATAATGATTCAGAGAGAAAAACATACCATTTTTCTGCACGTTCTTGTCAAACTTGGTGGTGAGGTCTACCATTTTATGCCAAGAGTATCAATAAATAACTGCTTTCCCGCCTCGTTTTTAGCTCATTTTGATTTGGCATGTGTGCTGTTTGAGAGAGATAAAAGGTGTTGGCTATCATGATAAAATGAAAGGAACTGAGAGGTACTTCATGTTTCGTTTATGCCTTTCAGCTTAAAGCATACGGAAATAGTTACACTTCCTGTTTATTCTAGGAGTTCAAAAAGGAATATTGGCAGAGGGGAGATATGCGCTAAGTAGGAGTTAGCTTTCACCTCTGTAATGAGCATGCTGTGCATTCCCTTTGAAATGCAATTAAATTCATGTTTTCTCATCTCCATAAACTAATCGCTCTTTAAAGTCAAGATCTCAGTATGGGCAGTCAGAAAGCTGAGAGAAATCATTTCAGGTGACTCCAATTCTTCTGATACCACACTGCTGGAAAAGACGGATTAAATGAATATTTAAATTAGAAGGTGCAACATTTCATCATAATCTAATCTCTAGATAATCACCTGGAGAGATCACAGAAGCACTTCTGCTACTGTCTCTTCTCAGTTCACAGTTCAATCATCCAAATAAACTTCTGAGGCTGAACAAACAAGATGATGCAAACAGGCAAAAAAATAAATAATGCATGAGTGTGGTGGAGATCAAAAGTCCTCTGGTGAAGAATTCTATGCAGCAAACTACTAGAATCGAAAGAAAAAACAAGTTAGTGAAATTTACAGTGTGTAATATCTGCCTAAATCAAGTATTTGCATCCCAGTCAAGTATTCTGTAATAGATGGAGTTACACAAAGATCCAATTGAAGCTTAGTATTAGGGAGAAAAATTAATCGAGATTGGTCAATGGAGAAATGAGGCACTTGAGCAGTCTGGGAAACGGAAAATGGAGGAAACTGAAGAAAACTGGTTGAAAGGAGATGTGGGTAGCTGACACCCAAAGATCTTTAAAAGTGGCCTCGTAGAATCATTTCATTTTAAATTAGTCAATACATTTGTATTCCTGCTGTTACTTCTCTAATACCTCAAGATATGAAATAAATCCGTTCCAGGGTGGAGGTATCTCAAATTTTTCATATGTTAAAGCAAGTTTTACATGTAAAATGCCTAAACCGTGCAATGGCTCTCAGAAACAACTGTATAAATAAAAAAAAATCAGTACAGATAGCAGAAAACATTAAGGGACTATGTCCGAAAGTTAACTTTCTCAAAATATTTATCGAGAAATTCCGAACACCAACACGAAACCAAGCACATGTGTAGACAGTACCGAAAGCGTGTGTGAAGGAATGGAGAGAGCGTCACGGGCATGATCTGACCAATGGGAGAGCAGTTTTTCGTATGCTGGAGCAAAATATTTTAGAGAGACCCTTCGTATCCTTCGGTACCACTGTATAAATATATTATTCCAAAAGATAAAGCAATTCAGAAAGTTCCACCAGTCTGATGCTTTGTCTTTTTCTTGCACAAATAGATGAGCAAAATAAAGAGGGTTTTTTCTGTTGAGTAAGGAAAGCTGAAGGAACAGAACAAATCAGCATCAGATCCCGACAGTAGTATAACGGTCCATTAAGGTTTCGAATTACACAGCGTTAACAGAAGCTCCACAACCACAGCATCATGGAGTCAATTCATTAGAAGGTGAGATAGAAAAGCACTTTCCATTAACAGCCATCTAATGATTCTCATTTAATGAAACTCCCATCCTTTGTGTTATGGAAGATGAGATAAGTGCAATTTGTCTTTAGGATTATACTTTGTGTACTGCGTTACACACTGTCTGTAAAGAAGCAGTGAGCAATTATTCAAAGGTAGTGTCAAAATGAAATGTGTTCTTCATCTTATTTGGGTGACATGTGAAACTGTAATGTAAACTAGATGGTGAACGTTTGTTCACAAATTATAAGAGTGCACAACGTTTAAGAGTACTTCCAAATGTTACATACACCAACCTCCATGTTGCTATGATTTTCATAAGTTAATGATTACCAGTTGGTTGCTATGGTAAATTGTATTACTGTTATGAAGGGGTCAGTGACATAACATTGGTCCCCATGTCAATATGAGTAAAATAAACTGCCCCCATGTCCATCATTTTTATAAACTGAAATCGGTATATGCAAAATTGGTTAAACTGTTTGGTTGTTATAGAGCAGGGGTGCGCATTACGTCGATCTGAGCACCACACTAAGATCTAGGTGCTACCGGTCTCATGAAACAATATCAGCTGATCTTCCATCCCGTCACAGTTCAGTAAAGTTAGCTGCAGATTCACGGATTCGGTCTTCTCTGCTCAATAGCTCGAGACCAGAATGTTCTTAGTAAATAAATAAAACCTATATTTAATCTGTGTTATGTAGCGAACAAACTACAAAACGTTTTTTTTTTATAAAACAAGTTTCCTTTGGCATTCGCAGAAACACATTAGTGTCTATGAGCAACCCGCTGACATGGAATCACTTAGGGACCGTCTGCAAATTACCAGATCCAAAATATGTTTTACCCAGAATATGCTTCATAACTTCATTCTAAATTGCTCTATTACAACCAAAATCAAGCAACACGCCACTCCTCACCTGCATATTGTACTGCACGACTCAGTTTCAATAAAAATTGATAAATTTATTAGAGCATCATTTTTATTCTTGATTATTTGGATCAAAGCTCAATTGCTCCCATAAAAATCACTCTATTACCACACACAACTGTTCTAATGATTCAATTCAGTGAAAGTTTTTAAATTATTACAAAAAAATATTTAATTTTATGTGTGTTAAAGTTGAAAATAATTGTTTGTTGTTTGATGTTTTACATTTTTGTAGCGGGTAGATCACTTTGACTTGGTCATTTTAAAAGTAGCTCGCAAGCTGAAAAAGTGTGAGCACCCCTGTTATAGAGGAATCAATGACAAAACATCATGTTCCTATAAGGTTTATAATGCCCCCACCCTCTCCTATTCATTCAAATTAAACCTCGACAAAACAAAACACTGCTTGGTGATTAGTGGCTGGACCACTACATTGAAATGTTATTATTCGCTTTCACTAAAGACTCATTCTCTGGATGGTTGGATAGTTTGACCAGAAAACAAAGCGAACCGTTTTAGAATGTCAGTTCCCCTGTAGTTTTACTCTGTGTTAGCGTCAAACAATGACATATTTCTGTATATGTAAATCACTGTAGTATATCATCTCCTTCTCTCCTTCCCAATCTGACATTCACAGGAGAAGCTAAGCAAACCAAGGGCTGCCTTTTTATCTCCATGTAGCCTGCTGAATGTTGAGGATCCCTCGACAAGCTGGTCATGGCCTCAACCTGGAAGAGTTGGGAGAGTTGGGACATCCCAATTCAGAACAACCAATTCTGATTTATTGAAAAATACAGCATTAATAGCCACTCTCACCAGATCCACCAATCTGCTGACATCGAACGCTCTGCAAAGCTAAAACCAGCTAAAGTACAACTGGGCATTTAACAGCAATTTTGTTAAGATTTTACATTAGAAAAATGACATTAATCAAAGGCTTGGTTGACGTAAATATGGTAATAAGTGAGGGAGGAAGGGACGGACAGAAAGAAGGAATGTTGCATTTCGTTGGAGAACGTGATTCCAAGTTATTGACTGGTGGTTTATATTATAATAAACGCTATGAAAATAGTTTCAGTACTCACAAGAACTCTTGGTTTACTGGTAGATTGAAGTCATCAGACTCCATGACGCCGAGTTTATTTTTGGTAGGTGGTATTAATGAGCGAGCTGAATCCATTGTAGCTTATGTCTCTGTTTGTTTTCTGGTATAATTGATTGATCACATATTCTGAATGTATCTGTGTAGTCTATGGGCATATGAGATTGCTTGTTAACAGGTAAATTATGATGAATGGGAAGCAGGATGATGGGAATGACTTCTATGAATCTGTTGTGGAGTAATCCAGCAAAAGCGATCAATTACTATTGACTGATCTCACAGACAGTTAATAAAGACAAGGGTTTGTGAGAAGAATAGGCTACAGGATAGAAAAGAATAAATTAACCCAAATGTCAATCTCATTCAGCAATCACATCGGGGATTGGCTCGTAAATCATAAGGGTTTGGAGATTTGATGGAACTGCCAAATAATACACTACATTTGCATCTGATTGGTATTTATTTCAGAAACATTTCTTTTATATTTAGTCTTTCATTATGTGAGTGTATTGAAGGTTTTGTTTTGCACAGATATGACCCATTTTATTACAGAACAATGTCCAAAAGAAAGAATTTTGCATACTAGTTATAACAACTGGTTTAAAAAAATGTGCTCATGTTAATAATAATAATAATAATAATAATAATAATAATAATAATAATACATTTTATTTAAAGGCGCCTTTCTGGCAACTCAAGGACACCATACAATGAAACAAGAACAATAAAATACTAAGAAAAATAATATTAAAATACACAACAATAGTGCAGGTACAGATTAAACATTAAAAGCCATCTTAAATAGGTGGGTTTTGAGTTTTGATTTGAATAATGTAAGAGAGTCAATGTTTCTGATGGCATGTTTCTGATGTTCACAGAGATTGAGCTAAAAATACCACAGGAGATGGTACAGTGGTTTAAATCTTTCTCTTTTTTTACCTTTTTGTTTCATTAAGGTTAGTGAATGTCAGAATAATGACAGAATTCAGGTTTTCATTTGAATGTCTAGTTATTTTTATGCAAAACAGGCTGACCTTTAACTAGAGACAGAATATTAGAAAAGCTGTGGCATCTCTGATAATAAAGCATTCTGAATGTTTGATATTTGGATACAAAGCTACAAATACCAATGGTTTGTACACCATACAAAACCTTATATCAACCATATAAAGTTTGTGCAATCTGTTGCTGTGGTCTAAAAAAAGGGATGGTTATTAACTGAACATTAAAATTGCATGTAAAACACTCAAAATAATCAAGGCACTGTATAATGTTCCCTAACCTTACAAAGCTGTTCTACTGACTGTAACTATAGTATGGGAACAAAGTATTTGACCTCCCAGGTAAGTGGTGGACAAAAGGGGACAAAAACACTGCCACTGAATGCATACCAATAAATAAAGAAAACACATTCATCATTTCAACAAACATGATTTGAAATGCTCAGCACTTACAAAAACCCTGGAATATTCCTATAGCATAAACAGATGAAACGCTCACAACAGTTGTTAATATAGAAACGCAATGCAAACAGGGCAAATAGCACAGATATCAAGCAAGTCAAGCAGCACAATGCCTAGGTTTAGTACGGAAAAGTGCAGAATTGCAAGTTATGGTGATGATTGCGCACTTACACTGAAACATTTACTAGGTACAGAGTCTAGCAAAAAAAATAGTTGATAGATTGTCATTTTAAAAAAATGTTTAATGTTTTCTATGAAAATATAAGGCTCCTCCCTAATAGATTTCGCTAGCATCCGGTCATGAAGACTATGTATTTTGCAAGTTTTCTCTACCAAGAGTCATGTCAACTTTTCACCATCGATAAAATTTTAAACAGTACTGAAATCTGACATGCGCTTCATAATCCAATCACAACAAATCAGGCCATACTACCACCAATAGCCACCAAGGAGGAGGAACATCTGTAATAATAATAGGTGCTCCTACACTCTTAAACATGTACCTGAACACTCATGGTCTTACTAAAGCATTAATTACAAAACTCTTTCCATATGAAAGTGTATAAACATGAAGCACATGCCAGTCCAATGTGTGAAAGTTCATTGTAATCATTGAAAAATCATTGTAATCCTATTTTAGCCAGTCGGATGCCTCAAAAATAGTTTCTAAAATTGTATAGTTTTGCTGTTTACACAACATCACAGAACCTGTAAATTTTACTTGAGCTGGAATTTTTGGAAAAGCTCAGTTCAACCTAACCCACGTTGTATTTAAATGTGGACAACAGTAAAACAAAGTTGAAAAATCTCTTTTAAAATATCTGGCCTCTGAATGGATCATGAAAATCACACCAGACACATGGAAACACATTTAAGTCCACATAAAGTAGAGAAAAGCCAAGGCCTGAATTTTAGCTGAGATCTTCCACTCTTGTAGAGAAAACTAGCTCAAGGAGAAATATATTTAGGGGCCAGACAGTGTGTGGGTAGGCAGACTGGCAGAGGACACTGGCAGTATTATGGACACTGTGGGTGGTTGTAGCGGTCCAGTAGCCTGCAATAATGATGATTTAATCATGTGTGAGAATGTGAGAGTGTGCCACGCTAATCAGAACAAATCCACTTATGACTTATCACCAGTCACCCCAAAGAATGTCCGGAGAATACCAATGGGTCATTTGGAAAGTATTGAAATTTACAGCCACTCTGCAGAAAGTAGAATCCCATTGAAGAAAGGGTTCTTGAATTTACATTTTTAGTCCTGAGAATGTTTTAAAATCTTAATAATAACCAGTAAATGTTAGAAATGCCATGGTCCTCACAGAAGAAAGATGGTCAAACAGGAAACCTGATTTCTAAGAATTTATTCTAAAGCAGAGCTCAAATATTGAATCCAGTTTTAGCCCTGGGGTCAATATTTTTTGCTTCAGATTGTATGACTTGTCTTTATTTAATGGGAAGAACTTGGTAAACATAAAATTAAAATGATAATGATTTTATGGCCTATACACATTTTGTCACATCACTTTTCTTTGAGGTCAATTTGACCCCAGGGTCTTTTAGCTGCATAAACGCAAGAAATAAAATACCCAATTATTTTATAATATGCACTTTAATTTTATATGTTAAGTATAATATAAAAAAACTAACACAACCATACTTCTAGTGTTGCGAGAAGCACTGACAGTTGACATGACATTGGTCGGAAGAATAATTCTCACCTTCGGACGTTCTGATATTTTCTGTGTTTTTTGTGGAAGGAGAAAACATAATCATGTGGTTTAAAAGCTTGCACAGGAGCTTTCTAAACTATTTCTCTTCGTGCACTGTGGCTCTCTCTTAATGCTCGAAAATGGCCTCGAAGCAAAGGTTTTCTGTCAATTATATTTTGTCACTGGTTTTAAACTTGATAATTATTAGATGATAATCTTGGGGAGGACCCTGATTATGAGGCATTCTCCTCAGATGAGAATAAGACTACTAGTGTTAGACCTCCTGTTGTCTCTCAACCACCAGCAGACACATTACCTTAAAAAAAAGGGAAATTATTATGGACCTGCTCGCAACTTGAATGACAGGGTAGACTTAGTGCTGCAAATGTCCTCAAAATTGCTCCAGGGCCAGGCAGATATGCTGTCAGTCATGTTCAAAAGATAAAATTAGCGTTTCAGCTTTTCATTAAACCAACAACTGAAAGTTATATACTTGAAATGCCAAGCTTATAGGGGGGATGACGGATAAGAGGTCTATGAGGACAGCTGAAAAAACTTTAATGTGACTGACTTTCAAGCCTATTTATATACTTTTCCACTTTCATGCTGATTCGTAAATGTTCCCATAGTAAATCAAAAGGTAATCAGTATGTACAAAGGGCGGGGAGTGAGGGTGGAGAATGTGGGAGGGGAGTCAACAAAGACATCATTTACCAGACACTAACCTAAAAAACATATTCTGGAGGTTTAAATTGCAGCAAATTGACCTCCTGTGGAAAAAAGTGTTTGTGAAATTTAGGGTTACAAGGGGGTAAATCTCTCCAGTAGATATGTTTAAAGAGCCTTCAAACAAACCTGTACATTTGAAATTATTGCAGGTAGGTGTACTGTACTTCATCAATAACTTACAACAAAGTCCCTGTCCTTGCAATTAAATTCAGTCTAAGGACCTCGACTGCATAGGAAAGAACTTCACCGATAAAGTCCTTCACTAATGAAAATTTCTTTGTTGTATTGACTTGTCAAAATTCTATAGACAGAGAATTTAGAGCTTAAAAGAAATGATGTGTTTGAGAAGCTCCCTAAGCTTTTAAATACAGCTTTTTTTTCCCTAAATAAACTTTGTTTTAGTATAAAACAAGCAAGCATAATTAATGTAATACATGTAAATGCCACCAACCACTGATAGCCTTTGTAACGTTTTATGTTACGTTTTCTGTTGAATTAGAAACCGTCTAAGGTGTGGTACAACTGGAAACAGCAGGCGTGTGTTTAATTGAGCAATTAACCTGGATGCATAGTGTTACAGCATTTCTAATGATTCACTATGAACTTCCATGAATTAAAACGATAAGGTGCCCTTATCTCCAGGACTGTGCTGCACTGGATAAATAAAAGAACCCAAAAGTCGTGTTCAATAAGACGATCAATTAAGCCCAGGGGTAATGATGCACCAAACAAATAAAAACAATGGCCCCCTTCAGCAAGCGAGATGAGAATCCCCATGAACCTCTTTGAGCTCTGTTCCAGTGAGGCCAATTACATTGCACGGCGTCATTAAACTGATAACAGGAAATGCCTGCAGAAAGTGTGATATAAATGCATAAAGCAGCACACACAAACGCTTTGAATTAGATGTAGCCATACTGTCGTCATATTCAGACTCAGAAGTCAAATGCACACTTCCTGTCTTTCTCAGGGGCTCAGCTACCATTTCATGGAGGAACATGTAACATGAGAGCCCTAGGAGATCAAACACATTTAAATATCTTATGAAGATTGTAAACCTTTAAAAAAGGCAGGAAATAAATATTTATTTGAATTAAATAAATTGCTTTAAACCATGAAAACCTGCCTTCACATGTTTTTAGATATCCTCTTAGGTTCAGACAGGAAGTAATCATTTAAAATGGCGCACTGTACTGTGTTCAGTTACGCTGTAGTAACATTCTTGATTTGCTTACTGTTACAGATACAATCACGTTAATAAAATATCTAAAAATGACTTATCCGTCCTTGCTGCAGAGATGCACCCTCCAATTTCCTGCACCCCTGCTATTGTTTGGTCTAGGGTAGAGAGCTGGTGGGCGAGAGAAGTAGAATGAGGGTGTATTGGGAAAGTCTCTCTATTCTACATAAAAGATTCATTTAATAAGCCGTTCAGAGACCACTGGCTGCCGCGTGCCTGCTACACAACCTACTCACTAATGAGTCCACAAAGACAAATTAGCTTTCATTGAAAGGTTCACAAACGTGTTGTAACCTGAAACAGAGTGACTTTAAAGAGAATTAGCTTTACAGAAATAGCAAATTTAACTCGCTGGTGCTGTGACCCGGATGGGTGCTAGCTTTAGAATGTTGATTTTTAGGACTTTCATAGTGTCTTGCTTTTACCAAGGCAGGTAAAAATACAATTTCCGTCTTCTCAGTCCTCTGAATCATCTTCTTAGAGGAGGGAGGGGATGTATGGGAAGGTACAATAGGGCTGTAACTAGAGGAAAGTGGATTTAGGGTAAAAGTGGCATTCTACATGAAAACCTATTCAAATACCTCTCAGAGATTTACAAGCAAATCAGTGGAGCGTAAAAGCAGAGAGTACAAGTAAATGTGCTAGTGTTCGTAAGAAAACACCTCCTTTTATCTAGATTCAATGCTGTGAGCAGAACCAGAAGGGAATAGTAATACGATGTTTGTTTGGGTAAAAGGTTTAATGGAAGACAGCTATTAAGAGAGCTGGAAGAAACTCCACTCATCTGTTTTCAAGAGACACGCTTATGGTTGCACCTAGATGCTGCTGTGTAATGCATCGTTGCTAGCTAATAAAATCTCAACGGTTTAAATGTAATGAGTTGGTTTCTTCGGGAGGGTTATAGCACAGATGTCAAAATAACATATTAACTTATTGTAGGGGATCTGTGGTTAGGTATGGTAATTGTAAAACTCTCCGCTGCTGATGCAATAGATGCAAGTTGAAAAATCCACAGAGGGACATTTATTAACTGAGGAGCTTGTGAATTAACTCTTTTATTCTATTAATGTTTCACCCCCGGCTTTTGTTGAAATTGTTCCATGGGGAGTTCGTGCTAAAGAGCAAGCAATGCCTTTTAAATTCCCTGAGCCCCTTGTGTATCTGTATGGATCTTTGGCTTCTCACATTATAAAGCACTTTAAACTGGTTCCTGATTTTATTATTACTTTATCACACGGGACTGTGTAAAAGTTTTAGGCAAAAAATGCTGTAAACAAAGAATGTTTCAAATAAATATTTGGTGTTACCACATTTTGCCTTTTATAGAAACAGCTGAATGGCCAATTTTTTTAGGATTATAATCAGGTGAATGACCAGTCAGTGTTACGCAGTCATGAACTGAAACAGAAACAGCTGTGCAAGAGGCTTAAAACTTGGTGAGGAACATCCTCACCAAACTATTCCAATAAGGTGAGGTTGAGAAAGACAAAGTAAGTTCATTGTCAAGGCAAGATTGAGTACAGCAACATAGGAGTTATACTGCATCAACAATGTCTCTCCCAGACCTTAAACTTTTAAAAGCAGAATGTGATTTCAAGCTTGTTCAATATATATATTCTGCCCAGAGATGTTCTTCAAGAAAGACTTACTACCACTGTCATTCCTCTGAGGTGTATATCTGCATTGTTTGGTTGAAATTGGGAAAAGTAGTCTTAAGTTTTGTTCTGTACTTTGTCTTCATGTTTGGTAAAGTAAAAAAAATCCATGTTTACATAAGTATGTGCTTGTGAAGAGTTTTTGACAGTTAGTGTAACGAGCTCAATGTGCTCAGTTTGCAGTCGCATCCAGAAATCCTCCAACGGCTTTTGAGAGTATTCAAGTTTTACTGATCCTTCAGATCTCAAATAGGTTCTCCAGGTCAGACACCAGTAGGAGAAGTAGACATGGTGGTGAATTGATGGCACATCCAATCATTTTACTCATCCACCTGTGTAACTGCGCCAACAGCTTCTCAAGGTGCGTGCAACAGTCGCTCTATACGCTATCAGAATGAACACAGCACAGAACTAACTCAGAAACATTTAAGCTCAGACCGAAAATTCAATGGAATAATTGGGCTGAAAGTTATTGGGGTCAGGTCAGGTCACTGTGAATTTAAGACCTGATTACCAATGTAGATTGTAAACCTAAAAGTTCCCACTTCTCAGAAAATCATATATCATATTTAAGTTGATGAAACATATCATCGACACACTCCGGCCTCATGAAGTAGGATCATGGAGATGCTCATGCATTTTAAGGAAAGCACAACCCATTGGACACAATGGGTTCACACAATGGTTTGGAAAATCTCATCCCAGTTCCTTAGGCCTTGCACAATGAGGCATTTGCAGCCCTTCAAGGATATGCCTCCATAGACCATCAATGACCCACCACTGATCCAAACATGAGGATGTGATCACATGGCTCACTTGTGGACATATACCCCTAAATGAGTTTAAACAGAAACATGAACATCAGTGGCCTGCTGAAAATTGTTTTCTAGAGCTCTAGCAGTTATCTACATGGTCTTTCCTGAACAAAGGTGCCAATAAAAACGAACCCGGTGTCACCACTCAATAGGAGACAGTGAACACAAACACACAAGGCCATATTTTGATAAAGATGACTTGGAGGAAAAGTAGTGCTGAACACGGTTGTCTATAGATAATGAATTTAAAGATAATTACAAAATCATGATATAAATCGGCAAGCCTCTGGTCAAACACAATATAATTTTTGATCATTGAAAAAATCCGAGATAAACAAAGCCACTTTCAAGATTAGTTGTTTTAGTTTTCTCTTAAATACTAACCAAATTTCCCAGAGATCCACCCCTATTCGGACTGTATGCATGCTGAAAACTCTGCGTCACTACACTGTAAAAACTCAAAAAAATATTTTTAATCTCACTAAAAGCCACTGTCCAGAGTCCTGAAACTGCTGATGCTTTCCATAGTGCTGAAAGTTTCTATCGATAAATAATCTCTGATCTTTCTGGCATGCATACTTTTGCATTTTTGCAGACAGACAGCTATGGGATAACAACAACAAGCCAGAGCATCAGAGCATAAGCAAATTAAACGTGTAGAGTAAGATAAAGATAGAAAATATGCAGGATATGCTGCAACATGTCATTACAATTAGCCACTTTATCTAAATGCATATTGTTTTAAAGATTTTATAATTCAGAATGTGAATTTTGAGTTAAGGACGGTAGAAAGCTACACCTAAACCTTATGTACACTTTAACCTTGTGATAGAATTTTGATATGCTCCTCAAACATTAAAAAATATTCCCTACAAACGATCAAGTTATGACTTCTGTATGCTTAGCAAGTTTTTTACATTTTCTATTTGGCACAATACTTCTATTCTTTTTTCTGTTGGTCATTAAAAGTCAAGAACTTTTTGCAGTGAGCTCCATTGAAATGTTGAATTTTGTCATCTACTTTTAGAGGTGTGGAGATGTACAGATGGTCTTGGTATTCAACTCGATATGCACACAGACACAGAGCGGCTGGTTGGAAGCATGTTTCACAGATGCAGTGAGATACTCTGCAGAGGAGACACACGTCACATGACCACATTTGGTTCTCTCTGACTTTCTGGGGGTTGAAGAGCTGTTAAACCGAGCTTCACTCTTAGCATGCCAAAGTAAACAGCCTTTAGCAAGAGCACAGTCCCCCAAACTGCTATTGATCGAAGGGGATTGTAAGATTTGGTTTATTTTTAGCTGTTATGCTAATCTTTACCGGATCTTGATTCATCAGGGGAAAATCACTCATTTTCACATTCAAAGATGATCTTAGCACTGGAGCTTTGAACGATTCCAAAATACTTTCAGCATGAAACCAAGACCCAGATCTTTCACAGGGACAAAGAAGGCATTTAGTGGCCTACTGTTCTGCCTCTCTCTTGTTTTCTTCTTGAGAATCAACAAATATGACATTCTGGAAACAAAACACAGGCAAATATTCAACTTGTGACTAATTTGTGAACTCAATAGACTCAGCAGACTTTCTCTAATAGGGGTTAATTAATTTACATTAACATTAACATAATTTATTTATAGATTTTTATCATAATGATAAAAAAACACTCATAATGATTAAAAGGCCAACATCAAAGCAAAGTAGAATGATATATTTCAAATAATCTTTAAAACTATTTTAGGTATGGACATCCAGAATACAATGCTGCCAACAATTTAATCTACAAATTAAAATCTACTTGAAAAGTATTAATTCTTACATTTTATCTATTGACTTATTACTAAGCTCCACCCATTGGTGACTGTGGCTGAGTCAATCCGTGTCTATGAACTGTTCACACGGGAAATGCTTTGAGAGTTGGGATCATAAATGCTATTAACTCACGAATGACATATAGAGGAAAAAATGAGAAGTCTATTTATATTTGGTGTTCCACACATTTGTCGGCTTGTCAATAAGTTGACTATTTTTTTCAGTCATAGTTGTATCAGCATCTCTGTTTAGTTCTAAGTTATTCTGATTTTTGTTTGTATACTTAATTATTCTCACCACTGTCAAAGATAATTTACGCTGGCAACAATGAAATTCAGAGAAGTTATAAAATAAGATGTAAGAGGGGAGTGTGTAAGCCAAACTCGCGGTGGAGCTTTGAAATCAATGGTTCCTTCATAGGCAGTGTCATGTCTTCCATATTTTTTAAGGCAGCACATGGCTGTTGATAAAAACAAGAGTGGACAGGAGATGGTGAAAATAAAAATGCTGCACCCGAACAAGAAAAGCTTTCAGAAGAGCCAAACTTCCTATAGACGTCCTAGTGAACATTACTAAAGATCAAATGTAGACCCTTGTTATATATCTATCAAAATAGAAATTAAGCTCCATCTTGTATTGGTTTTGAAATTAGCCAAGCCACACAAGATATCTGATATAGTGTGTCGTGATACAGTTATACAGTTAGTACTTCTTGTGAAAAAAAGAGCACAGAGCACAAAAAGCACACATTATATTAACAATTTGATTTTGTTTATGTGTGTCTATTTGAGCCACAGCGAATGTGACGGGAAAGAAGAGCTCTCCATTTTCCCCAAATGTGCTTGCCAGAAACACCAGAGAGTATATTTAATCACAAAGCCATATGAATACATTCCCCACTTCTCCCCGATCAATCCTTCTCCACCACCCTTACTGGGAGCCCTGCCAGATCTTTGCAAAGCCACCTTCCCTTCATCAATTTTTGAAGGAATATATTATCTATCTGCTTAAATATCCAGCTGGGATCAGCATCACCACGTTCGGCAAGCATCGCCTGGTGAATAATGCTTGTGTCTTTATAGAAACATACTGGTAGCTACTTCTTGCCAATAAAGGGGTCTTCCCATGGCCCTTCCCATCCATAAACTCTAATCAGGGAATTAAAGGGAGCATTGCATGTCCTTTTATCACAAGCTCAGATGGTTTGTGTGCATTTATTTCATTATATTTCTCAGCAGTATTGCTGATACATCCTTTAAATATAATTCTCTTCCTGTCAAGATGATCAGATATTTTAAAAATAAAGAAAGTACATAAAATGAAACAAATGCACTCACCTGTTCAGGAGCTGAATAGGAATCATGAGCAGTTGGTCCATATGTAATTTTTGAATATAACACTTGAAAGACAGAGATATTGCCCCATGGGTTTCAGATTTGATCATTTTTAGAGGCATTGCAGACTTTTAACAACACAGAAATTGAATGGATTTTGTGTTCACACTCTAGTGCATCACATTTCTGTTCAAACAACCTGAAAAGTGTGGTTTTATCCCCTTCAAAGATCTCTCATTTAAGAACATTAGTCATTTCTAATTAATTCCTGTTTCAACTTTTGAAAAGTGCACTTTTGAAAGCCTAATGAGAAGTTTTCTTTGACTTTTGTTCAAGCATTTACTCCGTCACAGCTGGTTAAGCAGGCCAGACCTATTACAGGAAAATGTGTTTTTGAAAAGCCTCACAGGTTTCATTATCTGAACATTGTCCGCCCTTAACCAGCCTCTGCATCAATGCCTCTGTAGGAGTATCAGCAGAAAAATTGTCCTTTTATTCTTTTTTTTTTTCTAAATTGCATTTGAGCTTAAAACAACCAAGGAAGGGTGAACTCAGCAGGAAGCATGTTTAAAATGCAAGCATTTACTTTTTGTCACTGAAACAAAGAGGTAAATGGAGAGGTAAGTCCTCTGTGGGAAATTTTGGACTTGTTCCATTAGTCACCTTATATCTTTAGCATTCTACGTTCTCTGCTTTGTTGATGACTCATTCTGCTTCGTCTCAGTTGAGAGTTTCTCTTCATTTGAATCACTAGCAGTTTGGTATATTACATTCTGGATGCCTACTGCAAAGTAAAAACTAGTTTCAATTTACAACATGAAATCTGTTATACAGGAAATACTGTGTATATTCTGCCATTCCAATCTTTCACCACCATCTAACTTCATTCAGTCAGAGGAGAATTTCGGGGTATCCCAATTGAGGGTGATGAAGTGAAATGTAAAAGCAGATCCTGGCATGTGCTGTTAAATAAATTGGTTCTGTTTGAGTGGGTGGAAGCATCTTTCTCAAGCAAGATGGATTGGATGGATATCATTTTATCTGCTCCTTTCGTTTGCACTATACATCAAGCTTTGAAGAGATCTCTCAATCATCTGTTGAAGACTCACACTTTCTTTGGCTGAATAAAGATAGATAAGAGGCTTTTATATAGCATGATTTCATTAGAGTACCAAGAAATTTTTTGCAGTAAATCTAGTTTTTGCTGGAAAAACTAATGTTTCATATTAACCCGTTTGTTGAGATTGTACAAACAAGTGTTTGAGATTGTGTAGTGCTGTAATACTTTTTGATTACAATGATATCTAATTCTTTAGGAGATACATGTCCCGCTTGAACACGGGGTGCCAAGTTCAGGTTTTATACACCCTTTAAGCAGTGTTTTTAGGTTAACCCTTAGAAGTCTGGGGCCTTTTGGACATTTTGCTACTTTACAACTTACTCTATATGATATTGCTTGACAACATTTTAGTGCAACCCCAGGTTTTTTTTATGTAATTACATTACACAATAATTCCAGAACAAAACTGAAAAAAAAAAAAAATTTATGTAAGTTTTGTCATTTTTTACTGCAAAACTCAAACCCAAAAGTGTTAAATAACTCAAATAACTCAAAAATTACTCCAATAGACAAGGTCGAAATAATGTGAAAATTCTATAAAAAACAGGTGAGCCTTTCCTAAATCTTAAACACTGTTCCATGCACTTTTTGTGCCATTGTTTTTTTTTATCCGAAACTTTGAAAAACAGCCATATCACAGGTCTTGTACTTCCAATTGTAAGCCCTTATTCTCACCACTGGATGGCACTGAGGGTACTGATTTTGGGTCTGTAAAATGAAACAGACAGACGATCATGCATTGATCATCGTATATTTTCATTTAAAGTATCTGTCATAAATCTGTAATGTTTGTTAAAAACTAAAAAAATTATCAAACTAAAAACCTTTTTGAAACCAACACATTATATTTGCAATCAAAATTAAAGAATAGATGGGTCTCATCATTCCTTCATATTCAAAACAGCTTGATTTTGTGATAGACTATATTTGTGAGTGTATATAAAGTTGTGTTGTTGGTTACATTTTGGTTATATAGTATTCTTTTACCATATACTTAGACGTCATGTAGTATTAAAAGGATTAATGTGCCATTAGTGTGAACTATAGGAAAACAAATCTTAAGCTCAAAGCAAATGGATGAGTCCCTTAAATAGCATTTCTGTTTAATCAGCCCTGCAGCTCTGACAGTCTTTGATAGAGACGATCTTAGACATTTGAAGCTTCCTTCAACCTCAAGTTAATTGCTCATACTGGCAGGCTAACAGTTGCTAGGTGATGTTTTGCACCAGCGTGGGTTTTCATTCATGAAAGGTCTTTACGAAGAACAGAAAGCCATGTAGCCTCTGATCTTTAAAATGTATTATAGGGCCTTATCTCTACAAGAACCAAATATCTATTTACAGCTGAAAGGGAACAACAGCAGATGTAGCCAAAGAAAAAGGCAGGACAAGGGAGAGAAAAAAAGATCAGAGTGTCTGCAAACGCAGAGATCAACCAGCCTGATTCAAGGCTGGAGCAAGAGACAATCTGACCCCCAAAACTAGATTTTCATTGCCCAAGTACCACAAAGGATATTTGTTCGTTTCAATAACAGTACACAAATGGCTGTTAAAGGCTTAAAGTTTTTAAACAAGAAATAATACATATGATGTTGTGTGTTACATTAAAAGCCAGATGAATGCCAGATGTTCCTTTTGTGTGATCCTCAGGATTGTCATAATAAACTTGAACATCATCACTAGTCCTCAGATTGACTGATGATGAAAATAGTCATGACTGTGATGCCAACGCGATGGAGATTGTGGTACTGGTATCAACTGAAATATCTGTCACTGAAGAGAATTGTACATGTAAAGTGTACAGACACCAATGTGAAAGTGCCCTAAAACTGCACAAAAAGATGTGGAATTTTGAATATACCGCAAGATGAGCAAAGTTTACATTTTAACCAAGCTGGGATCCAACATAGTTGACGATGCAAGTATTTATAGAAGTTAATTTAGGAGTGAATGTATTGTTTTTGATTTTTTTCACTCAAAAATACACTTTCATTGATGGAGCAAATATATACTCATGACGATATGCATCACAATATTTTACAACACTATTTTAACTAACTATTGAAACTGTTTATATAACAAACCATCAGTGCTAATGTTTGTAAGTCATCTTTTTTACTCTACTGATGACGAGAGCTAATTTTATAATCTTTGTACAAATTTTGTTGTTCCCTTTCATTTAAAATGTGTGTTAAAATGTGCACAACTATTACATAAAACAAGAAGTTTCAGACGTGACTGGAATCACAATCACTCCAAGAAGCAAATACACTTCCGCTGCTAGTCGATGTCTAGTAGCTCCACGGAACCTATTGTGTATTGAGATATATTGTGTCATCATATATTGTAACACCCATATTATAAGACAATAACACAAATATTATAAGAACTAACACAAATATTATAAGAAACTCAAGATGGTCTAGATGACGTTGCCTCACCCAAACACCCAAAACAGACAAAAATAGCAAAGAAAATCAAGGCACTTGCTCAGTTAAAGTAAGAGCAAACAGCTTCTCCGCAACACAATCATGAGTAATGACAGAATTTTATTTTTGGGCGAGCTATTCTTTTCGCCTCAGTAGGCCTCTTTCTGTGCAATACTACGCATGGTTATTTTCCCTCTCTGTTGTGTTCCTTTTTCATCATCCTCACCACTGGATGTTTATTTTACAGAATGAAGAAGTTCCACGGGAACAGTTATCATTTCGTACATAAAAAAAAATCACACTAATGGAAAACAGGTTTTTCAGATGTTTTACTTCTACATGCAGGTTTCTCTAATGTATGCTGTGTAAGTGTTGTGCCTAATGCCAAAAGCAAAACATTCTGTTAAGAATATTGTAATAATACTATTGTTGTTCTTTAACTTTGAGAAGATAAATTGCACTTTCAATATAAAATCACAGCTTGGGGAGAGATTCATGTAGATTTTTTTTGTCTCTCTTAGATTTATAGGTTAAAAAATACTTCAAAACTCTCCCAACCATCAAAAACAATTCTGAACAACAACAAAAAACAGATATTTGAAGTGTCAATTGGAGGAAATAAGCTGTAAAACAGAATCAAACCTACAAAGCTTCGATCCTATTACCATTTTTCCAGTTTAGAGGCAGTAAAAAGCATGAAACAACTCCATCTCAGATTCTCTGACACCACAGGCAAGTGTAAAAACAGATTAAAGCCTGTATAAGGCAGAGCTAATCTCTATACTGAGCATCTACTTGTGTTAACAAACATTACAATGTGTGAATTGTGGATGAAGTAAAACAAAAAAGTGCAAATCCCTCACGAGCACACCAGCAAGCCTTGGACAAAATAATGATGTCACGGTTATCATTTATGTATTAGGAATCACAGCTGGTCGCTCAGAAATAGAGCATTCTATTTGCCTCAAATCTCCCTGTCTTCCATATTTATCATGATGTTTCAAAGACGGAACTATGGCAGCTCTTTTTACCCCGAGGTAATAAATTCATTCAGTTTCCAATGCAACATTTAAACATTGGAAAGACGTGTGGGTCCTAGCTGCTCTCAAAGATACCAATCTGTCAGTGCAGAGAAGGGTGAGGTGCATAATATTTAATCTCAGCTGAAAATAAGTAGTCACACTGTTCCTTGCTAATGGGTTGTGAGGCTTGTCTCGGGCCGCAAAAGCAAAAACCACCCCTGTGATATTTTATTCTCAAAGTAACGTGAGAGAATTTTGCAGAGACAAATTCTCAAGTATGATTATTTGAAAAGGGCATCACATCTGAACATGAACTAGATCTCATTCGTGCCTGCTGCTGATGAGTGAATCAACTAAGTTCATTACAAAAATTCTCATTGAAATTCATACTGGCACTGTAAAACTTTTCCTTGTAAAATTCTAGGGGCAACCTTCTGCTTTCCTTCAAATGGCTGAACTGCAATTCCTCTACCTGGCACTAGAGGCTGGCTCCAGAAGTGAGCAGGTTCTCGTTCACTCCAATATTAAATTGCCCAACTTTGGAGCTGGAAAAACTCATAATTCCGAAACTCCTGGCTCCACTACTTTTGTGGGTTTAGTTCTTAAGGTTTGACCAACACTCTGAGGGGGGTGAATTTTTTTTATTTGCTAGTTTAAGATGTATTAAGCCTTAAAATTGTCCATAATATTAGGGCATGGTTTCTCAGCGGGCAGATGGTTGACCGTTCTTTCAGCCAGTCTCGCCATTTGAATTTGTTGTCATTAATCTTGTTATCTTATTTGTTTTAACAGTATAGCAGCACATTTTTTAGCTCAAGAGTCAAATAAAATCAATTTGTCTAGCATTCTGAACTGAATAAAATATATAGTTTTAATAATATCAAAACCATTTTGAATGTGCTCTGAGGCTGTTCTTTGTGCTGCATTTTCCAATTAACACATTTAAATTTAGAAGCCAACAGTGAGCATTTGTAATAATGACATGCATCAGATTACAGATTATATTAATGTTTTTTTTTTTAATTTAGACACTTTTTCCTTTCATTTAAGCTAATAACATTTTCACTTAAAGAACTTGTTTACCCCATTTAGCATCTATACCATCAAGTTCAAGGAAACTTCTACAGTTAATTTGTGAGTTTTGTACATTATTTCTATGTGCCCCTATTAATTGCTTCATGTGCATTAAACATGATTTTAATGCACCATTCTATTTGATCCATTTTCATAAACAACTTTAACATTAATACACATCTCCAATAACAAAACGGGTAGATCTTTGCAAACCAGTAAGTCTAGATCTGTTAAACACGATCTTTCTGCAAGGTGTACAACTTCCATTCATTCGATTCCATTTGAGGATGTAAACAAGGTCACTGGGGTTAATTGTGTCTTTGGGTGATAATGGCTCTGCAAGATATCCTAATAATTTGCTCTATGTTTTGCCCACCATTTATACATCAGCAAAAAGAGACAGTATAGACACAGTGGAGCCAGAGACCAAGAAAAAAAGTGAGAGAGAGAAATGTTTGCTAACTCGGACTCCAGAAGAGCCTCTCTGTAATCAGTTCCATAACTGTAAGAGCTGTGGTGATTTAAAACAACATCTGGCTCTTCATTAGTCATTGTCAGGAAGCCATTCCCCGGCACTGCATCAGAAGCATCAAGCGCTAATCAGCAATAACTAAACCCACCTGAACCCACTCCACTAATTCACTCCCCCAACCAATCATCAGCCTTACAACTCCACTATCTTCCCTTTACAATAATCACCTTCCCACAAGAACTACATCTGGTCTACACTGCTCACTGTCTATAGACTCCTTCCATGGAGTATTCACTCCTTGGAAGTTACTTACCTCGGTGACATTAACTGTTACTCACCTGTTATTCAAAGCAGTGACTACTATTCAGTTCCTGATCAGCTCCAGTCATTTCCAGTGATCTTCTGGACTCTAATCACTCTGAGTTATGGAAGTACAGCATACTTTTCCGGTTCCAGCATCTTGCGTACATGCCTCTGTCCTGCTTGTTAAAGGAATGATCCTGATTTCTCAATGTCTAAAGTTGACAAAAGTTTAGAAAGTGACAAAGCCCTATATGGGATTTCTTTGAATATAACTCAGGCCATAACATATCAAGAACAGTTCCACTGGGGGAAAAAATCACAGAAATCTAAAAAGTGTTTACAGTGCTCGTATAGGGATGCAAATGGTTTAGTAGCTTCCCCACAGGGCAATCCATCTAACGTTTAAAAATCCATACTAGTAACAACTTTATTCTGATTCGTCGTAATTTCAATTGCAGACATCTAAAACTACAATTTGACTAGTCGCAATTGCAATGGAGACATCTACTATGCACTTGTGACAAGTCATAATATGCATCAACGTTACAACATGCATTATAATATATATCTATAAAAATTATTTCACCATATCTATAAACAGAATTTCATATAACTGCATTTTCCCTTGTCATGTACACTCCCAAAACTAATCTTATCTACAACTGTTGTTTATCGAGTAATAACTGTGTTGGATAACAATCTTTTAAATACACAAACAAAACTTTTAAAAATAAAAGTACTCTTTTAAATATAATCTGCACTAGCAACAGGAAGCTGAGCCTCTGTGTAGATGGGTGGAGCAAGACTTTTATGACAAATTTCTGAATAAATTTATGACAATTTAAACACAATATGTACTGATTGTTTTTAATCTTGCGCCTGTTAAATAACCCAAAATGTTATAGCTAATAAAAAGTAAAATGGAACTAAAACTAACTCATCAGACAAGCTACCAACAAATAACCAGTTAAAACTGTCTGAATGAGAAAAAAAAACCAAACTACCTAAAAAAAACTATATTAAAACATTCAAAACAATTATGACCTTGCTACTGAAAGACCATTTAAAGGCTAGGCAAATATTTTCATGCGAAAATCTCCCACCAAATGCAGTGTACATTTCTGGACGATTGTGTGCCAGATAAACAGAGATAAATCTGAATATTAATAGGAATGGTTTGAGAACATAAAAAGAAATGGTCACAAGAATTGTTATGAACAGGAGTCGCAGCCATTTCAGCATCGCTGCGCAGAGTGTGCAAATGATTCTATTACAGTCTTCTATAATCATGAAAAGCATGTCATGTTCTCCGGCTTTTCTATGGAAGGGTAACATAACTGGCAGTCAGGCATAATGAATATAAAAGGACCCTGTTGTGCGTCTGTCAGATGTATGAATACGAGTGTCAGTTTTCCACCTGTGTGGGCTTTTATGTGTCTCATTCGCTTTTTTCCTCTGTCTATCCAACAGAAATCCTTCAGGTGACCTCAGGTAAAAAAACAGAAAACAACCTTACACTCATACTTGTTCATGGCCTGACCATAAAAACATGCAAAAACTAAACCAACAAAATATAGCTGACAATGTATTATAAATTCCTTGTGTTGTGCTGGTCTTATCAGAATGTCTCTAAAATCATACACTGTGTAGGTCATGCTACTAATACATTTGTTACCAAGGGTGAGTGTGGCTTTTGACCAGTGACTGAGGTCGAAACAAACTTTCCTTGAGTGTTTTGACCCTATAGCAACATGTTACAGCTGGAGGGGATAAATTCACTGCTCATCTGTCCCTAGTTTCCAGCCTACCTGCCCTCTTTTGTACTTCCGAGTATGTCCTTGACATATTCCATCGAAACTATAAAATATTTCATTGTAAAAATTGGTAGCATTAGAAAAGGTCTGAGATCCAAGTTGTCCTCTGATAAACAAACTCTTGAAACTGAGAGGAGGTCGAGAAAACTTGCCCACAGCTACTAATGATCCGCACCAATTACAGAGTAGACTTAGTAAGATAATGAGCATTTAGTAGATTTCCTAATGTTCAGAAATGAGAAGCAAGTCGAAAAAAAGAACAAAGAAAAGCTAAAAGAGAAAATCTGGAAAGGAAAGAGAGACTTGAAAGAGTAAACCTCCAAAGGTGAACAACCAAAGCAGAACTGATGAGAATATCTTCCAGATGTTCCACTAGGTAGATGGAAAAGTATCTCTCGACACATGTCAGAAAGTTGCTGTGTGGAGATTTTTAGCTATAGTAAATCAATGCATGATAAACACATAGTGCAGGACAAATCAGACTGTAATCTGCATTTAAAGATTTCTAAATTGGCATTTTATCAATGTTAATAATAGATTTTGTATAGAGTGTCGAGTGTTGACAGCACAACAATGGCAGGAGAAGCCATGTGTTTGAATGATGGGACCAAGGGAAGTGGTGTAGGTTGAGAAGAGCAGAGGACCAAGAATCAAACCTTGTGGAACTCCTTGTCTCTTCAGCAGACTCTGAAGGATCTGGCAGTGACATAGGACTGTGCCTGCAATGCCTTTTGCTGTGAGTGTGGAAAGGAAGTTGATATCATAATTCTGTCATTTTATTTAGATACAGTGTAATGCAAAAGTTTGGCCACCCCTTTAGAAATTATTGGTTGTCTGGATAAGAAATTCCAGGTAAATATATCATATAGAAGACAACTTCAATAAAATATGTATAATACTTCTCTGTTTAACTATGTATATATACAATATTATATTCTTTTTAGAGCAAAAACAAAAATGAAAGGTCTGAAAGGCTAATTATTTTCTAAGCTTTCTCAGGTATCAAATTAAAACCTCAAGATTTTTAAGGAGAAACAAGGCACCTGCATGAAACCAATCTCTCTCTTAGCACAGTATCAAATGAAAAAAAAAAGAATCTTGAGGGAAACTCTGGAAAGATAGATGTCTGTGTTATACATAGACGTTTTTTCCTACTACAATTCAAGGTGCAGTAAATGAATCAGGAGCCTGAGATGTTTGTTTTTTTTTTTGGAGGGGGGGATGTTGGGGTGTTCATGGCCATTTACAATGTCCTCTTCACAGAATGATCACTGCAGGAAGCAAGAGCTTGAAGATAAAGCTTTGATTGTGTTCGAGTGCCTCACCATAAGACGGCAAAGGTGGTGTTGACAAAAGACAAATCCGGCTGTGATGTACCATTCAATACAACCAGTGCATGGAGGAAAATCAGTCCCTCAGGCACTGTGACTTTTTCTTGCAAAACAATAGTTTGTGTTTAAAAACACTTACATTTTTGGCAAATTCTAGACAATGGAAAGCTAAGAAAGCTTCATAGCCTTTGCCATGACGCTCTATACTGCTTCCTGTTTTCACTGACCATTGAGGTGTCTCTAAAGTTTATTTGAAGCTCACCTGTGGTAAATGTAGTTAGATAGATGTGACTTGGAATGGCACACACCAGTATAGACTGTAGTGTTTTGCCATTGGCTGTTAATGTCAGAGCACACACATGAAAACAAAAAACGTAACTATTTTCAAGACGCAAATCTGCGGATGGTTAGAGAAATGCTGCTTATTTGAAGGGGAGCACAGGCAGATACGTAAATGAAAGTGGCTCATCTGATGTATGGGCGCACGGCTTGGGATAGTGCGCTAGGGGTACTTCAGGGTGACTTCGCACCATTCAGTCCAGTGTTTCAGTCCGTGGGATGCCGGACCAGAGGTGTGAGTCCCACTGTGTTTGCCTGATCCATGCACCCTGTCATCGACCCCTTTTATAGAAAATGGGGGTCTAGCACCCGACACATTCTTCTGGGGGCCCCAGTTACTCAACTCGCCCGACAGCGACACTCTAAACCCGATCGGTAGGCACCTCCTGGGCCCCTTTGGCTCCCACGGCATCCATCCGCTGCTCTTGGCGAAATGGAATATTCTGCCTTCTCAAGCAGGCTTATCGGTGTGAGTCCTTCTCACCAGCTGCTCTGGCACTTTAATAGAATGAATAGGCCCATGAATAGCACTTGGCAACACTGATCAGCCCAGCACTCTGTCAGAATTTTTATATATTTATTTTAATAAAAGTTCAAAGAGTTTAAAGTTTAACGGTGGGTAATTGATTGAAGACCTTCAATCAAGAGCCTTAGGTGCACTTTTTTGGGGAAAAAAAATCTGTGTGCAGTAAAAACTCTTCCATAATTTCAAAGCCCCCTCTCTGTGGTAATGATGGCTGTAGAGGATTTCAACTAAACATTCTTATATGCCAGGGCAGACTGAATACCCAAACCATTGTCCAACATGTTTGAGGTGATGAGACACATCCTTTAAGGCCTCATGAAGCCATACCATGAAAGACAAATGAATCTCAGTCAACAGGCACTGAATTACCCTCTGCCAAGAGCATGGCGTGTGGTAGAAAATGTTTTCGCCAGTTTTGACAACAGGCTAAGATTTTCTAGGACACCACATGCTTAGGGCCAGCGGGTAAATTAGCTATGGCCTCTCTATGCATCCACAATTTCCTCTGTGACCCTCTGGGGACCTACACACCTCCAGACTGGGAGAACAAGTCTGGAGATCGCCCCATAGTTGAAGGAAACTGAAGGATCCAAGGAACACGGTCTTTCCAACCAGTAGAGAGTAGATGGCAACCCAATGCATCTGTTGAGGAAAAAGTGCCACATGTTTTTTTGTTTTTTTACATTTTTGTTTTCCTCGTGTTTTAAACACAATTGCCTTGATTGTATATGATTGAACACTAATTCACTTTATGAAAGGAACTGCTGGTTTCTTGAAATAACAATCATTCATTAATTAATGTACCATATAAATCTCCATATCACACAGAGAGTCTGAGAAACTCTTGGAAACATGCTGCTTTTCAGTGCAAGACTAAACCATGAAAAGAACAGCATGTTGTCAATAAAAGGCTCTGCAATTACCTCTTATACTGATGCATGGAAGTCACTTAGGGTTAAACACAAACAAGCACATTAAAAAGCAAAACAATTATTACAACAAAACCAAGTACATTAATATTAAAACGATTTTGACCAACTTTTGCCTTCAAACTTTCAATGATTCAGTTCCAAAGAGACACAGCCAGTCTCCAATCAACAATCACTCACTTCTCCTGACAATCCACAAAGCAACCATCCAATCACAACCATCTCCCAATCAATCACACACCGTTAAAAGACTCCTCCCTGCATCTCTTAGATTGTCATATTCACAGTTCACACCTGCTGACATTGCTCCACTCCTGCTTACGGAGAAGATCTCTGGTTAGTTCTCCAAGATTTTTAGAATAACCTACCAGCCGAGTTCCTTCAGAAACTGTGTGTAAATGTTCCCAAAAGGTTTGCTGCTGTTTCGAAGGTAAAATGTGGTCAAACCAATGTACAAACGCGGTATATCCGCATTATAGCCTCAATTTGACAGTTTTATATCCTCAATTTCCTATAGTTTTCACTGTAGTTTCCTTGTCATGTACAAACATTAATCTATTCTCAAAAGTTTGTCTGTATATTATATAAAAAGCTGTCTCTGAGCACATGACTTCGCACGTTAATCACTTGCATTGTGCTTCTGTTTTGTGGTGGTCAGATCACTCATGTTCAGCTCTTCATCCTCTTAACTGCCTCTGTAATTACAGCCTTCTTCAAGTGTTCAGAAGCTTTCTAATTTAAGGGTTTAAAAGCATGACATCTAGTGATTTTTCAAGAGACATTGAGGAGAAGAATGTGCTGTTATTCAGTATGTAAATTCTTCTCTTCCATTTCAAGTGTATTGAATTGTGATACCTGAGATATTGTGATCAAATATCTCTTGTCTCCAAGAAAATGCATGTTTCCCCCCCCCCACAATGCCCCATCTTTAAATCCTACATCATCGATTTTAATTAACTCTTTATTTGTTGCCATGTTTACAGGTCACTGAGACACAGTAAAATCCATTTCTTTTCAGAGATTTAATTATGGTTTCCTGAAAAACACAGTTCATGTTTGCTGCACAAGAATAGCAGAGGTAAACATGTCTATAAGAATGAACCACCTTTTATCAAGCTTTGTTGGATTAAAAAAAAAATGTATATCTTAATCTTCGGTTATATATTGGGTATTCATTATTTTATATTTTATAAAAAACAGTTTTATTTTTTATTTAAATTGATCATTGATCTTTGACCAAATAAAAGCTGATAGACAATTATGTTTCAGGACTCAAAAAGCTTTTGTTTTATTTTAAAAAAGTTTTTTATTAGATGTGTTACATATACACATCACATATGAACATTTGACTTCACCCTGGCAATTACTCAATATAGCTGAAATCGCTTTTTAAGATGAACATGATTATTAAAAGAAGAAGCTCTGTTCCAGGTCGTACAGCAAAACTGTTCTACCTACAATCCGAGTCCATTCTTTAAAAAGAGTGGATAACATGGAGCAAGCTAGTGTTTGAAAGAACTACTTCATCTTCATTTTACTGCAGACTCATTTATTTAAAATGGTCAAGTGGACACAAGTTTTGCTTAATACTTTGTTGGAGGCTGATGCTTTTTTATTCGTTATATGCTATTGTTGTTATTAGATTATGGGAAATTCCATTAAACAATAGAGTTTGAAGCACACTCATAACTATTAATTCTAAAATAAAGGATACATTTACAAGGGATCCATAATCTGGTGTAGCTAAAAGGCTGACTGCTATGGGGAAAGCCTTCCTTGAAGTGTTTAAGCTATTATAGCTGTAAAGGTTCAGTTTATTTTCAAATAGTAATATTTTTAAACCACGTGGATTATAAATAGGATGTTGCATGTTCCAAAAACTGGCACGTGAATAGGCCAGTTTTGCATATTTGCATACAGAAGGATCTCTTTTTTTACATTAATTTGAACATGTTGCTTTGTAGTTAGTTCTTTCAACTGATTCTGTGCCTTCTTAATGCCATTAAAACACTAAGCACCATGCATCAAAGGAGCTGTTATGGGTGTAGACTCTTCTAGCTGAAGTTTAATATTACAAGTGACAGATAAAAGCAAATGTGATCCTAAAAGAAGCAGCGAGCATTGCATCACCTCTTTCACACATCCTCTTATCAGCTCCAGCAGCAATAAACAGGGAGGGTTTAGTCTTGAAAGTGATTTCGGAGTTATTCTGCCTTGCCGGCATTCAGCTGTAAACAGATATCCAGACACAACGAGTGGCTTTGTAAGATAGCAAATACACAAAAAAGCAGAAGCTAATGAACTGGGGCAAAATTGAGAGAGAGAGTGAGTGCACTGTCTTAATACGATTCAGTCTTATCGAGCTTGACAGTTGGGACAACTTGAATCACATCAGCAATTAATAAGCAATTTTAGTTCAAGTTCATACTTAACCACAGCTTATTTGCTGCCAATTAGCCATAAATTAATGGATATTAAGCAATTAAATTACCACAAAAGGTCCATGGATATATTGGCAAAGGCTGAAGATGCTTGATCACAGAGATATTTACCAAAACTACCGTAATCTTAGTGTATTTATATATTTAGGTGTCTGTCCGTGCTGTTGATTGATTGGTTAAAAATCAACGGGAGAGTTACAGAGATTATGAATTACAAGGAGCATTTTTTTCCTCACGCGATGGAACTTGAAATAAATTGTTTGTGCAGATTTTAATTATAACTTGGAATAAGAAGTGCACAGAGTACAATAGAGAGGGAATCTTGACATAATGGTCATTTTCTGTAGGTGGCAACCCTAGTGCATCTAAGAGTCCTGTCAGCGTAGACCAATGAAATTGATATGTATTGTTTTATTTGTAGATATTATTGTTTGGGTTGTGTGCGTGTGTTCTAACTTGTTTTATTTGTTTGTATTATCAGTGTCTTGTTATTTTTTTATGATGAAGATAGTTCCTAAAACATTGGCTGTATGTTTTGGGTCATTGTTCTGCTGCAAAATAGGTTTTATAGTTTAATTATATAGTTTCCTGGTGGTATTGCATGATGGACAAGTAACTGTCTAATTGGAATTGAGACCAACACTGATCTCCTACTCCATTTTGCAGAAATGCCACCTTAAACATTCAAGGAACCTCAACCATCGTAAACTGTTGCCTGCTGACACTCATTATTGCATCAGTCCCCAGTCGTTCAATGAAAAAAAACTACTTTTGGTTTCATTGTTGACTTTCTGGCTGAAACTTTTCCCACTTCTGGCCGGACATCTTTGGACAGTAGGCAGGTCTACAGGGGTCCCACTCGTTTCTGAGCGAATGGCACTGCTGCACATATTCCATTTTCAAAGGGTTGTAAGCTTGAAGTGTCTTGAATCTCTTACATATGTTTCCTTGGCTGACTACTGTGTCTATGATACTCAACATTTTCCATTTCTTTGTACTTGTCAAAAGAGCTTGAATAGCACATCTTGAAACCTCAGTCTGCTTTGAAAGAAGGGAGAGACTTTGTTGATGCAGTATAGCTACCTTTATTTACAATACCTGTGAATACAGAAATATTTTTGGTTCTGATGATTGTGCATCAACTGCATGAATTAGACAGTTTTCTAAGCTCAACATGATTTTTGTGACATGTAAATCTTGGAAGTGTGCAAATCAGAACAGCAATGGACATGAAAAAGTGTTTAACTCCAAAGAAAAATCAAGTTACCAGCCTAAAAACACCCTGAAAAAAAGCCTAAAAAGCACTCTGAGACCTCGGAGGAGGTGTTATTGATAGTGTTCCAAACAAACTCTTGAGTGGTTCATTCGTAGTGAGAACATGCTCGAGTTCTGATCCGAACTAAGATCAAATGTAGAGCTTTTTTGAACTAATACAGTCACCGTACTCACTTGTGCATGGCATTAACTGTTTACAAAGATACATTTATCATGGCAGCTCGTAGCCAAACTTGAAGTGGTTTGTAATCTGAGTATCATTTGCATCATAAGCGATTGACAGAAATGCCTAGGGGTCAAAATCAAGCAACAAAGTCTGTCCATTCTGAGTGTGTTGTCCCACTCTTCAGGTGTTTTTTTCTCCCCTTTTTACTTGTGTGTATGTACATTCTAACCAGTCGGAAAGCAGTTGAGAAAAAGATTTTTCACATTTGGCCTCTCTTAGCCTCTCTGAGCTTAAGCATTGTTCTCTGTACACCAAAATTCCCTTTAAGTTTGAGCCTTAAGGCCTCTACAAACAGATCAGAATTTTCAATCTGAATGAGCACATAGCAACTTTGGTCCAGAAACAGGAAATAAATCCTTTCTTTTCACCTCCGTATGATCAGCCACTAACATTTTAACTGCTTGACATCCATAAATTCCTCTCTGTCATCCTCTTCTTCTTTCCTGTTTCCCCATGTGGCATGGAGTCTATCTATTGTATCGCAAATGCCATCTTCAGGCAGGGAGTATCATAGCATCAGTATTTCCCCGACCCAGAGGAAGAGCACCCTCCTGAGAAGCCATCCAAAGATGTATAGAGGCTTTTCTTGTGATAAAATACAAGCAGATCATGCACACAAGAGCATCTAATCATTTGGTTACTTGGTGCATTACGTTATCAGTTAATTAACAACCCAGATAGTCAAGCTGCATAAAAAAGCATCCCTCTAATGCAGTCATATTACATTGATAGAGGATGCTATTACAAAGCAAGCTGTTTTTATTTTGTTGTTTGATGACAGCAAGAGTGAACGAATGAATCTCTGATTAGTAGTCATCTGAAGCTCTGTCTGTATTTAGAGCGAGATCATGCATTCCCTTACCACAGCAGCAGAAGTAATGCAGGCAAGCTGAGCATGGTTCTTTCTCCTGGCAGCGTTTAAAATGTCTCTTCTAAGCAGAGCTCCAATCGGGACCAGCTCCCAGCCAGCACACATGGACGTCAAACAGGTTTAATGAAAATAGTGAATGAGCAAAAAATAGAGAGAAAGGGAGAGAATGAGCATGACACATCCAGAGAGTAAAAGTCATCTAAAGGTGGGACTGAATCATGGTGCCAAATGAAGCCCCTTTCTTCTTCTGACACCCATCTCAAGGTGTTTTTGTTATTGGAATGAGTCTTCAACAAGGGTCACTCTGACATGGGTTGACGGTGGAAAGGGATGTACATTGTAAGTCTGGCTACCTTTAGTATTTACGAGAACAAGGAAGTTTCACAGTCCTTGGGTGTCGTAATGCAGCCCCCAGAGCTCAAAGAGACCATCCGCAGTGGTTTTCACCCTGCGGTTGCAACCGAGTCCATATTCACACAAACTAGGGTATTTTCCTTTCACCATTCCATCATATTCTTTTTCCATCGCTTTAAAGTAATTTTTCAATACAAGCACGGTGTCACTCCCTGTTGTAAACAGCATGAGAGCTCAGAGGGCGGGATATAATCCTAGCCCTAGTCATTTTGGGCAGACACCTCTAAACAGTGATTGATAACTTCCACTGGAGGTAAAAAAAAAACTGGTTTTGTAGACCACATGAATTCACCCCATGTTAGACGTTTGGAGGAGAAAGTTAGAAAGGCCAGGTTAAGGTGGTTTGGACAAATTTAGAGGAGGGGGAGTGAGTATATTGGTCGGACAATGTTGGACATGGCAGAAGCAAAAGACCAAAGAAGAAATATATAGATGTAATAAAGGATGAGAGACTAGTTGGTTTAAGTGTTGAGGTTGCTAAAGATAGAGTAAGGTGGAGAAAGATGATTCCCTGAAGGGGAAAAGAAGAAGGTGAATGTGGTACCCAGCATTTTCAAAACACTTAATTGTGGCTGGCATCCTCGAAAATGAATGGTTACATGGATTAGGTGGAGAAGAACAATTTAAAAATCCTTATTTAAAAATATTCCACTCTTCCTAATCAGATGAACTTCGGGTATTCTAATGTATTACCAAGAAAATCAAATTGTGTCGACTAGCTATCACAGTGTTTTGTTGCGATTGAGCGTTTCTTCCCATTGAGGTAAGGCGTCATTTTATGAGTCACAATGCTGTGTTAGCACGTCATATTTTTAACGAAACAGGTTAAAATTATTTAGCAAAATCAATAATAATAAGACTAAACCCTTCACCCTTCAGCCATTCACCCTTCACTGAAACTGAATGATAAAAGTGGTAAAGTGTTTGATGTGAATCTAGCTTGTGGATTCAGGTGGTTTCTTTGAATTGCGTCAATCCATTTGCTTCTCTTTAGAATGGTTTTCCTGAAGCATAACAGTGTTTCCTCCATTTTCAGCCTTTAAGGGACACAATCCTTATGACTCCATGACCATAACATGATGTGCATACCCTCTATTGTCTTCTGCCTCATTCCATTATTAAAACTGTATGTTATTTTAAAAACCAAATGAAGAGAAATGTATTTTCCCCATTGACTACCACCAACAAAACCAAGAAAAAGCATACAGGATGAATAAATAGGGAAAAAAATCATGACTGAAAGCAGTTTGGCAGTTGAGCCCACGGCACATGACAAACTAAGTCACATGCTCAACAAAAGTATAGTCATGAGCAGGTACGTGGCCACTTATCCACATGTTCTCATCAGTAAAAAAATTGCCAAATGCAACTTTGCAATAGCAAAGAATGAGAGTGCATGGTGTGAAAATATCCATATAGATCACTCCCCTATAATTATTTTTGCAACAGCTTTTCTTTGTGATTCAAACCCACAACTTTGGCATTGCGAATGAATTTCTCTACTAACTGAGACATGGGAAAGCAGTGAGATAAGGCACAAATCCTGGATGTGAACCCCTGCACCAGAAAGGCAAGCATTCTCAAGAGCTAAGACCCATACACCATGCTCAACAAGAAAAAAACACAAAACATCCTTGTGCTTAAATACATTATTTTAATTAAAATATCCAAACATATAAAAATGTGCAAGTGAAGAGAAATTGTAAATACTTTATGATATAAAAAAAACTCTTAGCGTTCATAATGCTTTGAATTGTGAAAGTAGATTTGAATTTTACTGTAATACATATGTAAAGTAAGGTTTTATATTTCAAGCTCAAATACAGGGAGAAGTTCATTTTATCTGCTGACAGGTATAAAGCATTTGAGAAAAACACAGACTCGCACACGCTCTGAAATTAAATAAGATGCTCATTTACACAGAAAGGGAAAGCCAAGTTGTCCACAAAACCCTCTAGTTTCCACTAGATGCTTTATTTTCCTGCTGTGACATTTACAGCTGCCATGTTGCCAACATTCAATCTGATGGAGTGAAGAGGACGAGGTCAGGCAAACAGAGCATTGGGTCGCACAGACGGTGACTTCTCCAAGGAAATACCAATTGAAGAAAAATCAAAGCATGCTGGAAAACTTGACCTCTGCTATGTAAAAGCCAAGAGAACCATCTTCAATCTGCAAAAACACGGCAATCAATATCAACACATCCCCATCAGATCTAACAGCAAGGAGTTTAGCTTTCTATCCATTTAGAACATTTTTTATTTGAACTGATCCAGTAAACACTCTTCCAAGACACCACCAAGAAATGGACCGAGGGGTTTTATCTTTTACTGGTAGGTGTAAATCTGGCTTTACAAAAAGTTACAGTCTGACACTACTCCCATCATTTTTTTCACCAGCGTTGCTAATAATTTGCATCCGATAACAAAAAATGAAACCTTCTGCCCTATTCAACCACTTAATCAGACATCTGGGCTGCCTTCGATTGGCACATGACCTTTCAGATGTATTACAATAATATAAGTATAAGTAATATATTTGTTGTCAGTGAGAATTGAGGATTACCGGTAGTTCGTTTTAGGCAAGTAACCAATTGGTCAACTCCTAGGCAGCATGTTTACATTGTCACAACGCTGCCAAATTGGAGCCTTTCCTAAAAAAACTAATTCAGACCAATGACTGGGTTACCCCTACAATCCAGAAGAAATATGTGATCTTACCTCAAAAATGCTGACTGAAAGATGCAGAAATATTGAACAGAAATATACATACATATGTGAAACTATTTGAAGAATATGCATAATGTTCTATACAACGCATAAAAGCATATAAAATATTCTCTTCTATTCTCTCTTTTCTGCCTCTGAGTTCAGTTTGTGCCATAACTATAAAACAAAAGTTGTCTGAATAGCAACAGTTCTTAAGGCTGAGAAAGAAATAGATCAATGATACACTTTATATGTGTAGTGGCGAGACGTACTGTGATTATGTTCAAACGGTCAACTAAAACAAAGACAATTCAATCTGAAATTGGTATGGGACTTCAGAGAGAGCCATCAATAGTTGCCGCTGAAAACACTGAATCATTGATCCACAGACCAAAAGACCCTTACACCTGAACTATTCTTTTAGATTAAAATAATATCCTGAAGGAAGGGAGTGTGTTATGGTAAGAGAGTAATGGATTGAGAGAGAGATTTGTGTTCTGTTGCAAATAATCTAAAGATGAGCTAAGATTCAAATATGAATGTAAAGTTCCACGCGTGAGTGAGAAGAAAGTCTGAACAAACAGCTATTTCGCCTTCATTTTATGAGTATTTGGGGGTTGTGCACTGTCTAAACATTTGTCAGAAAAGGTTCACTATAAGTATTAGTCACATGGCACTGATTATTATAATGTTGCAAAACAGTACACAATAGATGCCTAAATTAGGTACTGTTTAGAGTAAAAAGGGGGGGCACAAGGTTACTAAACGGAGGCTCTTAGTATAAGTGTCATAGACGGCTTCCTTTAGTGCCTGATGCTAGAAGTGAAGCAAAATAAAGTATATTTATCTTTTTATTAATCTCTTGCATCATTCTAAATGCATCTCTCCCAGCCCATTCAAGCTGCAGATACCAAACTTTGCAAAAACATTCAAACTGGGTTGACTCGGGTTGCTGTATCTTTTCAGACTGGTACCACTAAAGGAATTTTGGGAAATCACTGAGAATGGAATTTTCAGTTGACCTAAAATCAAGCTTTGTGAAACTGTAACTAAAACTGAGAAGAACCTCATAGAACATACCTAATTTTTGGAGTCACTTATCAGTTTGTGCGAGAATATACCAACCACTGTGCAAATGTAGTAGAACCTTAGTCAAAAACATCATAAAAAAGGGGCGTTGTTTATTTTAATCATAGTCAACCTAACTTTAAGACATCATTGACAGCTCACTAGCAACCAAACTGTCCAACCTAGCAACCAAAATGTTTGAAATATATCTATATACATAATTTTTATGACATCACCGACCCTTCCATAGAGACCAGACTGTTTACCATAGCATTACCATCTCTCAGCATAAGAAAACCCAAAAGACTGGGAGTTGGGTAATGTTACTCATAGTGACTTTGGCAACATTTTAAAAAGATAGTTTTAAACAGCTCTTTTGCAATCTATGCATCTATGTGTAATATAAATATCACTCATTTTTTCTATTATTATTTTGATTTTAAAACTTTTTTGTGGTTACTTTGGTGTTGTGTCTAAGCAAAAGGGCAAGAGCCAACTTGGTTTATGCAAAGTGGTCTAAAAAGGCCCAGTAAAAAGGCCTACAGGTCATAAAGGCATTCACAACGTTAATAGCAACAAAATCCAGTGAACAGTTCATGGAAATGCTGTAAAAATGTCAAAGTGCAATATTTCAAACTCTGAACTAAAATATCCGTGGTGTAACAATGCAGTTATAAGAAAGCATATATCTATCATTTTGACACTTGAGGTCCAATTTAGGTTGCCATAAAGGTATTGGGTTATTCTGACTCGTCGTTAAAGAGCATTGTTTGATCTCATTATGTGAAAGTCTATAAATCTGGCAGTAATAACAGCACTTTCATTCTTTCTTTAGGAAGCTGATTGTAAATTATACTATAATGGACTTTCCCGAATAATACTTCATTTCATAAGAACATGTCTCTCTTGATAATAAACAATAGCCAGAAAGAAAAGAAGACATGAAAGAGAAATTGAACAAAATACACTACATAACATTGCTCCAGATTTGAACTGGCCATTTCAGAGCTGTAAAAAATACATTTTGTCTACATGGAGTGTCTTTGTGAGACTGATGAGAGCAAATTTGCCAGTACTGGGGAAAAAAGCAGATCGATCAGCTGCATTTAAAACTACAACAACCAAGCGGGAACGGCATCGGAAAACTGTTAAAATGAACAAAAGAGGCTTGAGTGAAACTATTTGTTTCAAAGACAAAATGTTCATAGTCTGTCCTAGATACACTGCTATATCAAAGACTGAAATCATAGACATAAATGAGCCAAATCAATCTAATGCTTTCTGTCAAAAGATAAAAAGTCATTATATGTAAGTAAATCAGGTGCTTTGTGAGGGAAAGTACAACGGATATAGAAATGATCAGTGCATGGTTTTATTGGTGTCATGCAGTGAATGAGACAAAGGATCTGTGCAGTTTAATGCAGAATCTCAAAAGAACAGAAAATATCCATGTAAACAGAAGAGTGAACCAATGTTGCTTGGGTCCTTTGTTGCTTGGGTTCTGAAGAAACACTTATTGTCATTTCAATGGAAACTATAAATATGCAAATAATTGGGATTTCATTGTCTGTATTTGAGGGAAAAGCCAGCTTAGAGCTGAGGATTCCTCATACCAACCAGTGATGTATCTTTTTACATATATGCGATCAAGAAGAGTAAGAAAACTGAGCTCTAAGTGGTATTTTGCATAACTGGGTAAGATCGGACGATAGGAACTATTTCACGAGTTCACCAACAGGTCTTGCCTTGTAGTCTATTTTTTTTAAATAAGGTGTATTCCATAGAAGTCATTAGTTAAGATCTTAAAGCGGGTATAATCTCATTTCATTTATAAAACACATTTGTCCGCAAAAACAATCAACACCGTGGCCAGAAACAAAGAACTGTCTAAGGATGCCAGGGACAAGATTGTAGACCTGCTCATACCAGGAATGGGCTACAAGACCCCTGACAAGCAGCTTGTTGAGAAGGTAACAGTCGGTGGGATTATATACAAAATTAAGAAACATAAAATAACTTTCAGTGAGGTCTGGAGCTCCTCACTTTATACCCCCTCATGGTTAAGGTTAGGAACCAGCTCAGAACTATGCGGGATGATCTATTTTAGAGCATCTGGAACACAATTACCAAGAACACAATTGGATACACACTACATGATGAAGGATGGTTCCCATTGTCAAGAAAGGGCAGAGCAGACCAATCTTAACTTTGCCAATGAACATCTAAATAACTCATAGGAGAACTAGGGTGAAAGGGCTGTTGTCAGAAAAACAATATCCAGCTATTGGGCTATCTTCACTCATATTCAGCGATATGAGCATCTTTTCAACTCTAAGTACATGGCCATAGCAACAAAGCTACACAGTAAAATCCTAAGAGTTAAATTAACTCTACTCGGAGTGTATTTGGTCCCACTCTATATAGAGTTAAACCGACTCTAAGAAAGAGTAATTTAATAATCTATTTTCTTCATGTTTTTCCAAATCTGCATGGAAAATGCAAACTAAATATTAACTATTCAGAGAGGGACCAAGTCCACTCCAGAAAGAGTAAAAACAGACAAAAATAGACTGTTTAGTTCAAATAGACTTATTTAAATAACTCTCCTTCAGAGTTGGTTTAACTCTATATAGAGTGGGAACAAATACACTCTGAGTAGAGTTAATTTAACTCTTAGGATTTTACTGTGTATGACCTAAGGTCTCTTGATCTTAATCTGGTAGAAAAACTGCTTTTAAACCAGGTTGAAATAAACCAACAATTAAATTAACAAACTAGTATCCGTCAAGTGTTCAACACTGAGTCAAATACTTGTTCACTGAAAGCACTTCACGTGTATTAATTCTTCAATTTCATACTTGAGAAAGCAAAATCTTGTTGTTCCCATCACAAACAGCCCGTTCTCATTTCAGAAGACCAGGCTAGAACTCCTCTCAAGTAGGCATTCTTCAAAATTCTGAATAATGGCAGTTTATCAAGTTTATTTGATATGTACAGGCATGTTATCAGGCCAAAGTGCTCTCATAGATTTGGATGTGAAAACAAACCTGACACCGCAGGTCATGGACTGTAGCCTTTCAGAACTTGATCTCTTCATCCATGAGTCCTCATCACCCATAGGCCTATCTATTAACCTGACAGCACAGGAACTGCCGAGCACCACTTCCATGACCTCGGGGCTAATTATAACTCCCATTATGTGCTCCTGTCAAATTAAGAGACGGGCTGTCGCTTGCAGAGCAATGTGGTGAATAGTGGAGGCAGAGCATCGCAGGACATCAGATGAATGAGGAGTCATGACTGGTGCTATGTTTCACATCTGGTGACGCCATGCATTAGATTGGTAACAACACTTGTTTTAAACGTTAATATGGATCCACAAAGGATATTTACTGTTCAAGAAAATAAACTTTAGACCACTGTGGGTAATGGTCGACAGCTGATCATTCAGACTCCATTTCGCAAGACCCTCTGCTTCATGAAACACCCCCTTAATTATTCATAGCTGTCTTCGCCCAGTTATCGCTACTTCACTCATCGCTCTTCTTATGGAATGTTCTATCTAAACTCATCACATCCTGTTTCTTATCATTCTCCTAGATTCCTAGTATTCTCTTCCATATGTTCAATGACAGATTTCGAAAACCAGAGATTTTCGAACGCAACATTTGTTCGTTCATAACGATTAAAAAGTCATTCTCCGTAAACACAGCATCAGACATTGCTTCTAAAAACCAAACTATCAAACGTCTGATTAATTTTAGAGCTCTTTTTAGAAAGGATCAAAGGCACCTTTGAATGAATCTGAAGAATAATTAAAAAGACCAGGAGGGGGAAAAACACTAGTGTGGTGCTAGAGAAGCCATGCAGAGAGGCAGGTTACAAAAACTCTGATCTTCAGATAGATGGGTCTCGTTTTTGAAGCATAAAAGACCATTCTGCAAGAAAAAAAATTCAATTACACCTGCTTTGTAACCATAAAGCAGTTTGATGATTGCAGATAAAGCAGGCAGGCAGTCGGATATAATCCAAGCTGAGATGGTGAAGGCAAGGTTTGCTGTAAGACCACATTGCGCTACGGTATCATTTTCCTCTAAGAATTATGGAGCGTATAGAAATCTCCAGGAGTGAATTTTGTTACACCTAGATCGAATCCCTGGCGTCTGTCTTGCTGACCACACTCCTGGCACCATTACACAATTAAGGCTGTGATTTAATTATCTATTTATCTGTTTCGGCATTCGCAATGGTATACACATACTCTAATGGCTTCGCTTCATTACCCTCCATTAGTGAACAGCACAAAACAACATGGCGAGGTTAATGTCTCCTCTGCAGCTCCTAGATGAGTTTTGATTGAGGCCTATGCGGGAGAAACCCTATCACTGTCAGACCATTATTATTCTGGGATTGCCAATGCTGCAACAATGTGCTGTACTTTCTGCTGATGGAAACAAATTTGCTATGGGACCGACATATAAAATATAACAAATAATGCATGTTTGTGCATGTCAGAGTGACATATGGAAATTTTCATTCCAGGACTGGATATGATGAGGGGACATTGAGGAAATTGGTTCCAGAGACCAAATTTTCGAGTGGGGACTAAGTTTCAATTGAACCTAATTAGATTTTTAATTAGATACATTTTAATCCAATAAATTCAAAGAAAGCTTACATACATATCAATGTGTTTACATAATTATGCAAATCATAATTATATTTTTCATCTGTTAGAATGAGCAATGTTGGCTTTTGTGGTGACCTTTTGCTCCCTAGAGAATTCAGTCCATTTGAGGGAATTTTATGATTCCATAATTCAGTCTATCCACCACATGCCGCTTAATGTTTTATTGTTTCTCCTGTCTAGTTTTTTTTTTTTTTTCATTTTTTTGCCAAAGTCTATGTGAACCATACAATGGTAATATTAATGGTTTTCCACTGATTATAATATTGTGATGACTGATTAGACTTAAAAAACTTTTAGTAAAAAACAATTTGTAACGTGAAGACATTGGGAGATATCGTCTGGGAGCTAAAGTGAAGTGCTTCTTGGTATAATTGTGATTCTAGTCACTTCTGAAACTTTTTTACCTTGTCTTCTTGTCTAACTAGGAGACAATTATCATTTCCTTCAATTTACAATTAGAAACTTTATAAAATGAGCTTTTTTAATCAATTAAAAAAGTATGACTTAATGCAAATGTTGACATAGCTCCCAAGTGGATAGTATCAAATGATCTCAAACAATTCAAACTAGACCCTAGCCTTCTTAAATTTTGGTCTCAAAACTTTTTAAATATCTTTTTTCCAATGGAGATTCATTATATAAGGAATTTCAATAGTGGATTAAAATTAGTGTTGTAAAATATTTTGATGCAGACTGTTTCATAGACATAATATCCATCAGAGGGCAACACACACATTGACTCTTAAGGGGAATTTACAGAATTCAATAAACCTAACATGTGTTTTTGGTCTTGTTGGGGATAGCTACGCAAACATAGTGAGAACTCGCAGACTCGTTTTAGAAAAGCCACTCGCTGGCTTCGAACCAGTGACCTTAATGAAAGGTCACAGTGCTACCCACTGTGTTAGCGTACCACACTGTATTTAAGCTAAAAAAAAAAGTTTTAGAAAAGGGAAAAGTATGCCGAAATAGAAACTGGAAAACTTTCAGTAAACAATAAAATGTTGCCATTCAAATGCCCTAAACCAATCTCTTAAATCTCTGCTTAAATCAGATTCTTATTTACTCTTTACGAAGCTGTTTACATTGTTCTCGTCATCCTTCCAATGCCCGGAGGAACATATATCTGTCCCTCAGCCATGGTCTGAGAAGTTAAGTATGACTAAGCTGCAGTTGCCCTTGAATAAGAATCCACCGAATTCCCTGATCCGGAAAGAACCAGCCATAGCTGTGTATAACAATGCAAGAGATTTAACTGTGCATTGAGAAAGAATGGCCTGGGATTAGTAAATCTGCAGCAATGACGAATAGAACAACAATGAGGACAGAATATCCGGATATGTAAACAACTATAGTTTGGCACATAAGCTTTTGTGCCCCTAGGAACGTTAAATAAGCTTTATGGCTTCATTAAAACTGACAGAGAAAGTGAGGAATTCATCAAAAAATTATCTTTGTGAGTGAGACATGGATCCTGACCTCATCTGCCCTCGAATGACAATTGGAGATCCCTGTTGATGTAGTGTCAGATGTGTGGTAGCAGACTAAAGATGTATTTTTGTAGCAAAACCTATTAATCTATATTGCAATTATTTTCTTGACCCACCTCTGGAGTATCTATCACAGAAAACATCTTCAAGCTAGAGAGAAATTTTGATCAGTTTTCTTAAGTTAGGAAAGCTAAATCTGCTTAGTTCTATATAACTGCTTTTGTTTATTAGGTAACGACTGTTTGGTTCTGCAGAACGAGATTATTTTCGCTCTGTAGGAAGCTGCAAAATGTTTATAAGAGCTGAAGGGATCTGACAGAAATGTATGCAAATAAACTAGACTGTGAGGTGTGATATTTCATTTGTCACCATTTGAGCGCATGTTTTAATGAAAACCTTCCTTTCAGTTTAAGTCATATTAGCTACTGAGAATAAAGTGTTGTATTGGGATGGGTCTGAAAGGCACGGGTGTTTTATTACAGCAGCACTGTAGAACAATGGGAAGATTGAATTGGTACGACTCCTCCTACATTAAAACAATCTAAAATAATGAATAACAGTGATTTAACAAAACTGCACAACAGAATTATTTTACTGTATGAGTATTGATTTCCTGGTCTGACATTCTGATGGTGAGATTCGAATTTTGTAAAAATGTGAATGTTATGCGGTTTACACTGTATAGCGAGTGTTTTTCAGGTTGGGATAAAATCATATAGGCAAGATGAGATGACGGTTAAACCTTTAGGAAAGTTGTAGCTAATTCCTAAAAATACTTTTGTGCTAGGTAATGTAATCATCGAGGACCATTCCACAGGAAATCATATACAACATTATCACATAGTATTGCATGTGTGTTTGTCTTGTTGGGGTTTCTTCAAATGAAAAGTTTTTTTCACTCTGTTGTTCTGCTAGTTGCGCATGTCATTTTTTCTCTTGGAGGTGTGGCTAATCTCCCAGAGATCGTCAGGAATGGTTTTTACTATACTTAAGGAAGTTTTAAGATTTTAAGAAACAGCTTTGTTATTCTAATATCAGACGTTATTGCAATACAACTACCTGTGAAATTTTAATAATGTAATCTGAAAGAAAATAATTCGTACTTCAAACTCCATTCACTTTCATTGAATTACAATAAAACAAACCATAATACTAAGGAAGATGTAGTTACATTTTTTGTTTGTGAGGGGATAGATTTGTGATACATTAGGATGCATAACTTTTATTAAGTCAATTAAGGAACACTTTACTGTAAAATTTAAAGTGATTGAAAGTGTTCTCTTCCAGTCATCTGTCTGGCTGTCACTTTAAAATTTACACTTTAAAATACACTAGTAAAAAAACTGTAAATGTATGCATTATGAGTCCTGTGCTGGTTCCAGTTAGAATCTCTCGCAAGATTGCTATCTTACAGCGCGGGTTTCTCCATGTGAAAAATTGGAATTGAGATGTTTCATGTTCTACAGTTCAAACAGTGCCCTCGATCATGGTGAAAAAATGGTGGAAAAAATCTTTTATAATAATAAGGGTGGTACAGAATGGGGTGTAGAATTGTTTAACACATGAGTTAACCATAGCTGCCTGAATTAATATGCGGAGCTCACATCAATTGTGTATACTCCCTAGTAGAAAACCCCTATGTCACAACTGATGTTTTGCCCGTCAAAGGGAAATGAAAAAGAAACCAAAAAAGCTAAATTTATAAAAAAAAAAAGCAGAAAGGCTAGAAAATGCTTACAAATTTACTGAGAGAATAATTTAAATTTGACTGACAGAATAAAATTGAAGATGGGAAGAGATTTATACAAAAATGTAAAAAAAAAATAATAATAATAATAAAACAGAAAAGAAGAAACAATTATCACAAGATTGAGAATTGGACATATGGATTCAGTCTCTACAATTCAAAATAGGAAACTTTTCTAAAATCTAAAAGAAAGCTATAAGAATATGAAACAGTGTCTATAAATACAGAAGACACAATAGAACTTTCATTCATATGCAAAGTACAGTATCAGATGGTGGTGTTAATGAATGAAAAAAAAAGCTTTCAAGCCAAAAAACATTTAAATACACAAATGTGACAATAATAATACATATTTGTTGCCCCTTTGGACAGTTTTCTGGATTAGTGTAGCCCCCTTAGTGAAAAATGCACCAGCCATCAACAACCCAAACAATTCTACAGAGCCCTGAATTCATTTCTACCAATTTCACTGGATTAAAAGATATTTGTGACTGCCTAGGTCCTCTTCTGATTGTACACAATCCCTAGCTTCATTTGCAACTCTGCTTCTGAAGCAAAGTCATTGATGAAGAAAGACATAAACGAACCCATTGCTTTGCCTCTCATGAGACATTCTTAATGAGACAACTTAAGCTTGATGTTCTCCCATGCATTCATGATTAATAGACGAGGACCCAGTTCTGTAAGAATAACAGTCCCACATGCGTGCATGTCTCATTCGAACCAATCAATAACTCTTTCATGCAAAAATCAACCCTCCCTTCATTTCTTGGAGGGCTGTTCATTTTATGTTTTGCGCCGGTAATATTATTTTTTAATTATGTTATGTTGTGGAAATCTGAAACGCAGTAGGAGATGAACAGCAAAGGGGTTTATTTAACGTCTGTAAGTAAATAGAGCTTTGCGGACCACCTCCCTCCAATAATCCAGAAAAGAAGTGCCATGACTGCTGCTTAGGCTACTTGTTTTTATTTTGAAAATGGATATTTTCTTTACACTTAAAGACAGCCTTGTTTTCATGTAGACAAGCATTTTTGAAAACCAAGGCCAGATGTGTGTCGTTTTGAAAGCATTATCGTATGAAAGACTCAAACTGGATTTGCGGGAGTGTTGGAGGTGAGGTTTGTGAATGTTGTGAATGCATGGTTTCACTGTTCTGCATCTTCTTTGTTTACAAAGACCAGAATGCACTGCTAGAAACTGGCTACTGATTCATCAATATGACTTCAGCTTTGTTATCGACTGGTTAGATATAGTCTTAGCAGCGTTATGAATTTTTGTGTGGACACAATTCGTTTTGTACACAGTGTGAGAAAAAAAAAACATGTTCATGAGGATATGACCTTACCTTAATACCGATCCCATGACTGATCCCAATACAGGTCATCCTAAAGACTGCATCCCCTTCAGAAGGTGGAAGAGTGCATAGCAGTCAGACATTGAAAGTTTCGGGCCAAGTGAATTTATATTCTATAAAATGCACAGAAATTTGTGTTTTTCCTACTAATAATTAATAAAGAAGCTAAAGTTAAGTCAAGTAATTTTACCAATAAAAATTGTTCTGATATTTGTTTTTTATTTTTTGTAATAGTATTTTTAATTCATGAATTAGTTTTCTGCAGTAAATTGGGATTTAATTGAGCAACAAAAACAGTTCTTTGAAAAAACCTTGGTAGCCAGGAGAAATGGCAACAAAGCATGGAAGGACTGACCAGATACATGTCCACATCACATCTAAAGCTTTTGTTAGGAGTCAATCACATCATTTTAATGAAAATGTTGCAAAGTGTTGGTACGAGCAGAAACTTCAAAAGTGAGAGAGATTAGCAGGTATTTTCTGACATCTGATAAGGCCATGGTGAATATCTTTAACACAAGGACTATGAAGCCTATTTTAAAGTCTGATGAGGCAGCTAGGGTGCATGTAGACAGCAGAAACGTGTTATGGAGATGTTTTCTCTTCAAAGGGAGGAAGGAGTAGAGGGGAAGTACAGAGGGAAACTCGAGGCTGAGTATAATTAAAGACCCTGCGTGTTTTGTACTGGAGATTTAAGCATATTCTCTGTAATGAAAAAAATAATTGACCCAAAATGGAAATGTGCTGTTAATGGACTCAACACATTTTGCTATTAAGTTGTTCATGTTTACATGGTTGGTGCTTTTCCACCAAAAATAGCTCGTTGCATGTCCAGCTCATATTAACAGTGACCGTTTTAAGCAAGAGAAATTAAAATGATTAATAATTCAAGTCACGACACCTTGAATAAATTATTGCGTTCAGATTACTTTTCTAATACTTTATAAAACCTGAACGCATTTGAAGGACATTTTCTCTCAGTTAAAGACCACCAGGTCTGTATAGAATTATTTTTTTCTTTAAATGTTCAGACATGGAAATCGGAAAAAAAGGGCAAATTTGTATATCGATTATAAAAACTTTTACTGCATCCATACAGATGCTCAGAGTCCAGTGGGGCAACAGACGACCCAGGGCAAATCTCACTCATGCAGTATAATGATTAAATATGCAAATGAATCCTTTCATGCATGGACAGTGTAATAGATAATTTAGCGCCTGACTTCCCCTATCTGTATTGACATAAATGACGCACAGAAAAGACAAGATTTTTATTCAATTAATATGAACACATCCTGTTTACATTTTATCAATATGGTGATGATGCATAACCAAGAGCAAAGTAAAAAAAAAACAACAGATGAAATCTTGCTTTCACTTGCCCTGAAGATCAGCAGGGAAAATGAGCGTGATGTAAGTGCAATGGCCGCCATTTGTGCTCAGCCATGATTATATATTCAGACCTATACACACGCATAAATTGCTTGACTGTGCCTCACCAGCACTCACTGTAATTACCTTGACACCCTCCGGAGGAGCACAAGAGGTCTTGGGTCATTTCCTTATGCATGGTCAGATACAATAACACGTAGTTTTGGGGTATGTTTGAAAAGTTACAGTAACAGTGACAATACTGCACATAAAAACATTTCCAAATATAGATAAAGAGACAGACCATGCTTTTAAGGCTGGATCATTTATCTCTAAAGCAAAAAAACATTGATAGATCATTCAAAACCTCTAATGTCACACTACATGAATCAGTATGTCTAATGACACGTCAAAAACATACAAGATGTAAATAAAATACATAAGACAGCAAATGCATTATTTACACAGGGAGACATAAATTGATGTGTCGTTGTCTATCAGTACTTTCTCACTCCGAACATGGACATCAAGGAGTCAGGACTTCAAGTCTCAACACAAACGAGTCCATGTTGGACTCAAGAACTTATAGAACAGGAGAGAAGTCAAAACCAACAGCAGCATATGTCTCAAACACTGTAGCATTGCCCAGGATAAAGCTTGCTAAACCTTACACAAACTCACTGTGCTTAACAATAATACAGTTGTACCCCAAGATACGAAATTATTCTGTTCCAGTGTGGCTTTCGTATCTCAAACATTTCATATCTCGAAGCAAGTTTTACATGTAAAGCGCCTAATCTGTGCAACGGCTCTCAGAAACAACAGTATAAGTTGATAAAAAATGGAAAACCAGAGAAAAATCAAGTAGTGTTTCTTCAATCCTTAAATCTACACCTTGTTAATGTAATAAATGATAATAAAACAGAATAAAACACATGCAAAATACATAATATGTTCACAAATGTGAAACCTTAACTCAATGGAAGTGATGTGTCAGAGGAGGTGGAACGGGTGGCAGAAAACATTTTGGCACTATTTATGAAAGTTAACTTTCTTGAGATATTTCACGAATTACTAACAGCAACACAATTTCAAGCACAAGCGGAGGCAGTAGTGAGCGTACAGGAGAGAGAGAGCTTGTGAGAACGCGTCACAGGGTTTCTCTAAGTTGTGCTATAGAAAAGTTCTTTTACAACACAGTGACTTTGTTCTAGCACGTTATTGGTAATCTATACATAATGTTTGCTCGTTTTAAAGAATATCGGCCCCTTTTTGCACTTTCTGGACTTTTTGCAAAGGGAGAATGAAGCGCCAGGACCCGGATGCGCAGTGCAAAGTCAGACCTAACAAGAGGATAATAGAGCACAACTGTTTGTAGTTGTTCGTATCTCTATTTTTTTCCGTATCTCGAAGCAAAAAAATTTCCTGTGAGACTTTTCGTATCTCAAACATTTCGTAACTCGAAGCATTCGTATCTCAGGGTACCACTGTAGTTTAAATAGCTATTAAAAAAAGTCATTGAAATGAAAAGAAATGGAATGATGTACAAACATTGACCAAGTGTCACTTTCCAAGTGTATATATTACTGTATATAACATATACAAAGAACTAACAAGCACATCATGATTCTAACAGTCAGATAAAAAGGCAATATACAGATAGGGGTAACATCAGTGGTAATGAAGATGGCAAGACAGTACAAACAAATAAATCACAAAACAGAATCAATGCTAAATTCAATTAAATTTGTATAATCAATATAGACATGCCCAGGTCACCAGCATATACGCTCCACTAGACTATCAGGGCTGACTTCAACTGCTATTCTGTATGTTCAGCAGAAATAGTTCAAATATCACTATATCCCATCTAAACTCCTTTTTTCATGGCCACATCCTCAAGGTTTTCCTTAGCTATGCATTCCCAGATCTCATGCCTCTGTTTTATCAGCAGGATATTGGTTCTGTAAGACGATTACATGCAGACTGAGCACAAGGTCTAGTAGACACATAGGACAATTATTGAACAGCAGCTCAATCCCTCAAGATTCTGACTGGGGTCAGCAGCGGAAAGAGTAACATTCAGACCTAAGGCCTTTTGAAAAGTTGTTAAGCTGCATATCACAGACTGACAGATACCACTGCCAAAGGTCTATTTCTGGGTCCCCAAGGCAATAAAGCTTTTGTAGTTAGTAATGATATATGAGAACCTAGATCACTCCTCTGATCATTGTTTGTAGAGAAGATATTAAAATTGATAAATGACAAAATTATGTAACTTTTCTCCATAATCTGTTCTCTATGTCTGACATCTACATTGAATAAAATTGCCACTGTAGGTGGGTGGCATTTCGTCCTTATATTTGATTACCAAAATGAAAGTGGTCCTTTAACAAGCAAGTAAACGAATCGTTTACTAACATTTGTTGTGACCACAGTGGATTTGAAATGGCTTTGTCTCTACCAACTTCACATTCTCAGAACTCACAAAGCACCTAAAACACTAAAGAGCAAATGGAATTTCTACCGTGGGTCGCACATCTTTACATCACATCCATTTTTTGGTTTGCATATGTGTGTTTTGAAGCATGTTACATTCATATTTCAACCTGTTTATCCTAAAGTTTGTTTAAAAGTGGACCTAGGCCCATCTTCTTAGTGGTCTCGTTCAAACCTTACCGGTTTGGATTAGGATTTGGGTGACAGCAATCATATTCAACCCAATGAAGTTCACTAACTGAGCAAATGCAATCCATTTATTTATTCGAACTAAACATGACTTATATGAACAGTTCGAGAGTCAGTATTTCTTTGCAGGGTGTAAGTTCTGGAAAATGGAAAATGTACAAAAGGTCAAAAAATGGATGGAGCTAAGCATCTGCTGCTCAGCAATGGGGTCTCATTTATAAAAGAGTGTGTAGAATCCTCACAAAACTAAACATATGTCAGAAAGGTCAAATTTGCATGCACAACAAAATCAGATTTATAAAACCATTCATACAGTCACCAATCTTATGGTTATGGGTTTCCGCCCCAAACATGCCTTGTCCAGACCAACTATAGTCAATGCAAAGCAGCTTATGAATATTCATGTGTATTTAGCTGCGCAATGTTTGGTAGTTGTGAATTAGGAGGAAAAACAGCAAAAAATTCTTGTAGGGGTGGTGGAGACCCAAAAAGCAATTGCCTCTAAAGGGCTGGACCCAATTCAGCACATAAATCCAAGTGAAACCGCTCAATCTAAATAAGCTTAGTAGCCACACATCATAATTGGTCATCTTGTAACTCTTAGGCACAAAGTTCACAGCAGTCTGTGCACATTCAGCACTCACAGTTATTCTTTACATCTTGTCAACTTAACATAAGTAGTATTGCCATATCCCACCCAAATTATGTTTTTTCATAGTATTTTCCCCAACCATATTTTTAGCTTCGCTTTTCAAATTCACAGGCATTTTAGAATGGTTTGATATAAGGTGTGACTTATGTCATAAAGTATGTTAGACACATCTTTTTTAACAAATACATCTTCTTTTCAAAATTAAGGTGGAATGGTCGACATTTCCACTAGATCTAATACCTCAAATATCCATAGTACCCCAAAGAAGTTTACGCACGCACCGTTCTTATTCTATGTAAGGATAAGCAAACTTTGACGTCAAGCTGTGCTTTTATAAATCTAAATCATTACGCAAAAAGAGGAGTTTGCACTTTTTGGGTCAGAAGGTACGCAACCTTCATAAATAAGGCCCCTGGTCTCTATCAATCACGGAAGTTTGAAATTTACAATATGAAAAAAACTGACATTTTATATGAGGCTTTAATCATGTTTCAGCTAGGATCTCTTCTCTCACCTCAAGTGGACGGTTTGCTGAACTGCAAAATTTTATTTTTATAGAAAAAACATAACTTCTTGACAATTCAAAGTGGTTAGAAGGTTCAAGATATCAATGCCATTTCTGCTATGAAAGACAAGCTTTTTTTGACCCAACACTTCACAATTGAGTGCCACTGTTACTTCTGAGGGGCCATGGAGTCAATATTGACAGGGAGCATTATTTAGGTGCCTTGATCTCTGTGCACTGCAATCCACCTGCTCCTCATATAAATCCCATTTGACAAGCTAAACTAAATACAGTGTTATTGTTGCTTGCTCTGTTCTTTAATGGAGGAGTCCTTTAAAATTTGCTGCGGTACCATGTTCTAACCGTCACAGAGCTCATTAAAAGAACAGTGGAATTTAGATCAGAGCAATACAACCAAATTTCAAGCATGCTTTATACTGTTTTGATGTTCTGTTCCCTTTTGACTAAAAGGTCCAGCCAGAACTCGTAATTAGTGTTGGAGAGTGAGAGCCTCACATGGAAAGTGAGCACATCAAGTGCATCTAAGTATCTGTCACAGCCAAACATCAGGCCTGAGATTCTGGATAAAAGACATCCGATCACTCTGCAATGCTCTTTGACTGTAGCAAATATGCCCACTCACTTCTGATGGATGCTGATGGATGAGGAATCAAAGAGATTTCCTCTTTTGTTGCTTTCCAACAGCAGTTGCTTGATTTCAGATCCCAGAACAATCCTTTGTCGCTTTTCATGGTGACTTGCAAATATTCATCCCAATTGACGCTTTATATGTAAATTTGCTTTTTTATTTTTTCAGTCAGAACATTCTGCATCAGCATCATATTTATTGATATCCATGCTTTATTGCCATTGAGGTTAAAGAGTTTCCATCACCAAAACCATCGCTAAAAGTCATTTGTGTCAGGAATCTACCCAGATCACCTGAAACCAATCATCCACCTAACCTTTCCTGCAAGATCACGATTCCCAGAATATTAAACACGTGCACCAATTAACTACCTCAGCCCTATTTAAGACTACTTTCTTCAATGTATTCTTGTCCAGTCTGCCTTACAGATCCCTGGGTTGCTAGTGCACAAATTTAAACCTGAGCTAAAGAGAATTTAGGTGTACCTTAGGATGTTTGTTTTCTTGGAAGTTTCTGTTTAATAAATCTTTATTTGGATCTCTCACCGTGGTCTCTCATCCCTTGAGTGTGACAATTTGAACCATTCAAAATAAATGTAAATAAATAAATTACAAGATGCCAAAAGAACAACAATTTACAAGCTTTTCAGAGGGTCAAGATGTGATTTAGATCCTTTTTTATTGGTCGTATGAATGATTCTAAATGTGGAAAACATTTTTTATATATTATACAATTTAAACAAAAAGGCTTGACATATTTCAAATGTTAAATGTACAGATTTGTATTCATATAATCTGTATCAAAGGGTACTCATAAATACTAAGTAAATATGTACACAAAAACTTGTATCCATTCAAAAAGTGTCAATACTAAACATACTGGTTGCTTCTCATCTAACATCATACAATAACGGAATGTTTTTGTTTCTTTCCACTCTCTGAGTTGAATTGTAGACACTGCCAGTGCGAATTACAAAGCTTCAATGATTGGAAATAAATTGTCATGTATGTAACAGTTTCTCAGTAAAAAGATTTAAAAGTAAGAAACTCACTCTTTGTGATTTGAAATCAGTTGAAAAAATATAATTTCCAATCGAAAAAGGTACAACACATCATATTTATGGCATGTAACCTGCAAAAGGGTTCTGTATTTGATACAAAAATCTGATCAAGAGCATTAAATGATGTTTATAGCTCCTGGGCCACTATCACAGAGGAAGTGTAAAAAGCTTTAGTGTGCCAAAATGAAGTGTTTCCCATGACAAAGTGTTTACTTTGGGCATTTCGCTTTTGCTTCAGTTGCTTAAAAGACCTTAACACCACCCTGGATTTCATTGAGAAGAGTGTTTGAGGCCACCTTTAAAAACGGACACAGACATTTTTAAAAAGCTTTGAATGGACTAAAGAGATTAATTATTCATGAAATTAGTCTAAAACGTTTACAGAGAAATACACATTTTGAGAAAGAAATATTTTGATGATCACATCCCACACTGAACATTATTGTAAAGTGTCTCCAACTAATGGAATTTTGGTATTCAAATTCATTCACAGTGTGAAAATGGGATCTGTGCTTTCAGTTCTGTGCTATGGCTTTAAAAGTAATATGAGGGAAGATTAGACAACTCATCTGTAAGAAATGAGAGTCCTCTAGGAAAACTATTTATTCCTAAGTGATTGCATTTTTTGCCTTTGAAGAAATAACTCTGGAATCCTGAGACTGTAAAAAAGTTGTAATGAAACAAAAATGACTTCTTTTTCAAACCACAAAATGTCAGCCTTCAGTTAGATTTGCTGTGGTGTCAAACATCATAATATTATAGTATTATGGGCTATCGTTAAAATGGTCCTTTTAGTAGGTGTCATCAACTGAATCTTTGTGATTGATCACTCATTGGTGCTCTCATTGGATCATAAACATTTCATACTTTTTTTATACAACCAAACAATATTGAATATCAATGAATATCAGCTTCCAACCATTTTTTTGAATCCTCATGTAAATACTACTAGATCCACAACTGATAGAACTTATTGATCTCATAAAAAATATTGATCAGGAATGAGCTGACTTCCTTGTGCTCCATAGATCCAATACCAACACAATTCTTTAAGGAACCATTTCCAACTCTAACTCATGACCTTTGACCTGGGTGGGCTCAGTTATTTTGACAAATCAAGCTGAAAACCTTTTCAATATGTTGTTATGGAGCATAACCTGCTCATGATTATGAAACATCTAAATGCTTTTCAGTAAAATAATGACCTTGTCAACTTGTCAACATTTGTCAGGGCACCCAGGTTTAAATTTCCCTGCCCACCCCTTTTCCTTCTCTTTTCTGACTTTCTACAACTGGACTAAAAGCATAAAATATTAACCAGCTCAAGACATTTGCTCAGTATCCAATCCTTCTCCATTTTAGACTCACTAAAGGAACAGACTCTGAAGAATTAGAAGATTAAATTGTTCAAAAACAACTTAATTAAGTTGGCTTTTAAAAGCCAACATATGGCTATTCATCTTTCTCCTCGTACAAAAAACTCAGAACCTCATAGAAACTTCAAACATAACCAACAAATATGCAAAAGTATTTAAACCTTATGCTCTAGAAGGGGCTAAGCCATAGAAAATACATAGGAAATGTTTTCATCAGAGAGAATGGTGGGTTGTTTTATGTTAATCATAGTAAAACATTTACATTTTAATGGCATCACTGACTGTTTACCATAGCAACCAATTTGGCATATCCCTATCTCAGCTAAATAAAAATCGTAGAGACATTGGGGTTGGTTTATATTACCCATATTAACATTTCCAACCAAAAATAGCAACCAAAACATCTACCTTAACAACCACTCGATTTTGTTTATAACAATACATTTCAATATCATTTTTACAAGCCAAGATCAAAGTTTTAGAACACACTTTAGCATCCTCTTGTTTAGGATGCTATTCCTTTCGTGATTCACACAGGAATCCTAAAAAAAAATCCTCTGTGTTTCGGACACAGAGGTTCTTTAAAATGCCTGAGAATATTTCACCATTTTATTTGTAGTCCACGGGACTCAACATATTTATTGCCTAAATAATCAAAATAGTCATGTTTGATATAATCCATCTTTTTGAAATTGAGCATCTGTGCATGTGGAATGTCTGAGAGAGAGAGAGAGAAACTTTGTAAGAACCGATGATGCTTGAGCAGACAGAAGATTTATCATCTGTGTGATCTATCGTATCCTGAGCTCTTGTGTGTTTATCTGATCAATACCAACCGCTCGCCCATCATGCATTATAGAACATCCATAACTCCCCAGCTGAAGCTCACCGGGACACCAGGAACACCGTTGTCCTGATCCTGTGCTTCCCCTTTTAATAAGCCTATCCGATCCGTGATGTTTGGAACCTAATGCTGTCTCTAATTGAAGCGGATGGAGATGCGGAAAATGCCATCAGCAGCCTAAATGAGCTTTAATTACAGCTGATATCCAGAAATAGCCAATCTGTCAATCTGCACCCTTGACTCTATCAGGTGGAGATGGGGTGAAAAGACAGGATGTAAATAGTGATTCATTAATTATATCTTCCCACAAGAATACTGCTGAGAGTCGAAAAGAGGAGAAAAGATAAAGTCAGACCTAAGACACTATGCCTTTGAAAATATTCCAAAGCAGAGATGCCAGCGAGTGGAATGCTGCTGCCCTCTGAAGGCCATGATAAATCTCGACTTTCTATACAGCAATACTCCAGGACGATACATAATAAATGGATGTAAAGCCATTGCTTCATAAGTAGGAAACATTGTGTAATTGTTGCACCTGCAAAGATAAACTTCTGTGTTGCTTTCTTCTTCTTCCACATCTTTCCTGTCTTCCTGTCCAGAAAACTCTGATAACATAGCTTCCCATGAACAAGTGATTTTTTTAAATCACATGAATGGAAAACCACATACAGCGCATTAAAGAAAGTAAATGTAATTTAGTGATAGAATCTTCTCTTATGAGTCATTTTAAATGAAAACATATATTATACTCATATCTTCCTTAAACCTTATCTTTTTATTAAAAATGTGGACCATCTTTTGTGATTCACAACTTAATCTTTAGGTCAGTTGCAGCTCTGATGGTCAGATGGACGGATGGATAAATGGAGAGATGGACAGATAAATGGATGGATGGAGGGATGGACATACAGTATGGACTGATAAATGGACTGACAGATGGTTGGATGGATGAACAGATGGATTAAGGATGGATGGATGGATGGATTAAGGATGGATGGATGGAAAATGGAAGGATGGACGGGTGACAGACTGACAGACGGACGGATGGATGGATGGATAGATGGATGGATGGACGGACATATGGACGGATGGATGGGGTGTTTGACAGATGGACAGACAGACAGACGGAGGGATGGACAAACAGTCGGATGGACGGATGGATGAACTGACAGATGGGTGGATGGACGGATGGGATCCAGAAAGAAGCGGTGGTTGCTGGTTGATTAATGCTGGGTGCTTGGCAATAGATAAAGATCTCAGTGTAGTTGGCGTTTGTTATCTCTTATTGTTCTGACTTCTCTAAAATCACTCTGAAGCAGCAAACTCTACTCAGTCATCTCAAAGCTGACAAACAAATCTCTCTTGAAAGACTATCTTTAAGCATTATCTCCAAAATCCATATCTCCATGAAGAAAATGAAAGGATTTTTTCATTCCAAAGTTTGCCGTTGTGCACTATTGGAAACAGCTGGAGGATGACTGATCTATGGAAAATTGATGCATGAAGGAGAATCAGATAAATGCACAAACTGAGATCTGTTCCCTCTCTCTTTCAATCCAACTGCCTTTATATTTCCATGCTACGTGATTGTCCAATTACATTCAGAACACACATGTGCACTCAACACACACACAGAGCATGTTCGCTTTTTTATATTTCACAGCAGGCCGAGCACATTTGCAGAATATTAATTTTGTTCAGGATCATTCATCTTTTTGACACATGTATTTCCCTGTCCATAACAGTATGAGAACTGTTCTGATGAGTGTGAAATAATGTCGCGATATTCCTGGAATGTGCATAAATGAATAGCTAAGTGAATAAATAAGTTTATGCACATATTCGATCAAAAGTGGATCTGTGAACGAACAGAGGGAGCTCTTAAAAGCCCGTTTTGCATTCACTTTTGAGACATTAATTCCCTTCGGTGCTTTTTAAACGCACTGCAATATTTTTCCTTCATAGTTTCATATGCATTTGCTTGGCCAAGAGCAAGGACCTAATGAAGCTTGTCATCTGGCAACATTAAAAATCATCTACCCTGAACCAAGCTTCAAAATAAATTGAATAATACAGGTTGAATTAGTCACAGCAAAATCATATTCCTTATCCTTGAAAGAGTAAAAGAGGTAAAACAGTACTGAAATAAAATATTATTTTCATGAAAAGCCCAAAAGCAATCACACTCAGAAGACAAAAAATGGGTATCAACATATAAAATAGTTTAATACAAGAGTACAGAAGCACGACATTTATTCTCAATGAGTAACGGAATGCATATTAATAATAATAATAATAATAATAACTAATTAATTAATTAATTACAACTAGATGGCTAAAGTTTGTTCACAAACTTTGAAATTAGCTTTTAAAAGAGCCATTTAAAACTATTTTTGCAATATGCACCTTTTGCTGGGGTAAAAACTCTGGTTGCTAGGGAGAAATCCATGATTTTTTTCAGCTATTTTTGCTTGTTTTTCTTCTCTCTTTGTTGATTCACCTTATATTAATTTTGAACAACATTTTTATCAACTCACTGTAAAAATGTGTTACAAAAGTAATCAATTTCTTACTTAATTTCTTAAAGGCCCCCAAACTAATTAAATAATTGGTCTGATTTTTCTTAAAATACCAGAACACTCACGTGTACTTTAATTTGACGTGAAGTAGATAACATTGTTTAAACAGCATCCACAGGAGGAAACGTTCTGAACAAAGCGATGCACATGAAAAATCATTCCGATAGAAACAGCATGTCATTTCTCCTGCTATTAATGTGCAGGATTGTCATTGAAATGAAAGGTAGTCAGTGGCAGTTCTATCATGAAATCCTGAAAGGTGTGAGAACCTTAAAAGTACAGCTTTTTTTTTTATTATTGCTTTAAATTTGGGAACTATTTCCAGAGAATAAAAGCATTTCATATGAAGCATGTCTGACAAGGTATAATAATGTGTGATGGTATGTGGCTGCTCACAACTCCATTACTCTCCTGAGAAAGATGCAGGTAACTGTGAGAAGAAAAGGGGATTGTTTACTGCAGTCACAACAAATACTTTCACCCCGGGAGATTCCTCCTCTGAAGATAAAGCTGAATTCATTCTCTTAAGGGGAAAATAGAGGGAAACGACCGGCTACTGTAGGCTAGATTTCAGGTCACTGAAGATAGCAACTGAATGAAAGTGAACCCAAATGTTACGTTGTTATGCAGGAAACAACTATTACTGCATGTTTTAAAAAGGCAGTTATAATATTGTACCCCTGTGAAGGTGGCGGGGGTGTTTTCACATCTCATATGATGTAGTGGTGTTTATGGCATCATCCTTGTAGCGATTGCATCCTCAAATCGTTTATAGAAAACATTCAGCATTATTTGTCACCCGTATACAGTTTAGCTCTGTTTGGGATAATACATGCTGAATAAGTTGAATGACTGTGCATGTAACAGGAAATGCAATAATTACTACCATCAAGTTTTATCAGCCCATGAATACATAAATGACTTCAATACATCAATCAATAAGAATCAATACTTTGGTTTTTCAATGCATGTAAAAGAATCCTGATATAGTTTGATTAACACTAAATTGAGCTGATCTAGTCGGTTTCATACATTAAAGACACGGCCTATACCAAATTGACTGAGGGTTGGGGTTGGGTTTGGGTCAGATTTTAGCAATAGTTTAATAGTATGAGAAATGTAGGGGATTTATGTGTTGTTTGTGGAGTTGGCCATGCTCTCTTTGTTGAGACTGAGCTTGAGCCTAATTGATTCTGGCAGGTCGGTAGATCCCTGAGAGTTATATTCTACTTTATCACCAAGAACATCATGCAAAAAGACGATGCTCCTGAATGTGCAGAAATTGTGTTTTCTTGAGTGTTGGGCATGTTACTTAGAAATGTAATTAAGTTATTGATTGCTGAATACTCCTTTTAAAAGTTACCTTTTGAGTATTTTATCTGTCAAGTAATTAGTCCAAGTAGCCCTCACTAAGGAAGCTCTGCTATTACCTCCCTCGGATTGAAACACGAGAAGTGCCGCCCTCCTCTTTTACTTTAGCAATCACAGATTGTATATTAACACAAGGAGCAGTTCATTTATTTTACATTTACTCCAGAAATGCACTTTCCTTCCCCGTGTGTGACTGAAAGCCAAGCACCTACCCCAGACTGACGCTGAAAAGCTATTTTATAACATCAAAATATGGGCTTTTTCTCTGTACTGCGGTGGTATGCATAGTTATTAGGAATAACTAATCAAATTACCATTTAGAAAAATACAACGCGTTTAATTACTGTGTTTCTAAAAGGGTCATCTAATTATAGTAACAAATAACTATCCAACACTGTTTGGTGGTAATAATTATATATTTACATTGTATATTGTATGTACATTATATATTGTATAACAATATATTTACATGCAGGACAACGGAGATGTGTAATGACTCGATGTTGGGTCCTGTGCTTATGATGCTGTTCAGCATGATCCAATCAGCTCATTTTTGTAAAAGTTGTTAAAGAATAGTGACTATGCTTAAGTGCTTGAGCACTAATATAAATGCAATTCAATGTAATGTCCCATCTGTAATTTTTACTAAATTGTGTTCATCAGCACCCCCAATACACCATTTGAAAAAACATTTTGCAAGCATTTGTGAGATTTTGCAACCGTTTACGTCCACTGTTTAGCAGTCTAGATTACCCATTTTTAAGGGGTTTTTTTTTTCGTGCTCACAGGATGTTAGTATCTCTGAATGATTTCTTTGTTGCAAAAAAAGCTAAGAAGCATGTGTTCAGTGTGCTTGAAACTACTGTCACTGTTATGTGAAAGGTGATACAACGCTCCAATCCGATGCATTTTCAAGGAAAAATCCCAGTTCACTACACCATTGGCACATTTTAGGGGTGAAATCATTTTACAGTTAAATTCTTAAACTTTAAGGGGATTCATGTGAAGTTTATCCTGGTTGGAACAAAATGACAGCAATTATCTATACTAGGAACAATTGAAACATTGATATCAACATTTCTTCTTGCCCTGAACTTGGCTTCTTCTCCAAATGTAACAGGAGTGGGATATTTGTCTTATAACCATACATGTCACACTAGTTTTTTTTCTGATAAGTCTGAACTTGGGATTCAGATTATTTAAATTGCTTTTGCATTGCACAAACTTTTGCATTGCACAAATGCTTACATTTTAAATCTTAAAAATTAAAAAGTTATATTGTAGCAATTGATTCAAATTCAAACAAATTTAAGATATATTTAAAGTTTTTGAGATGAAATGGTGTCTCTAGCTGCAATCTGTTGTAAAACTGATCTGTTGCAGGATTAAGCTAAGCTCTCAAGTTTGTTAAAAAATGTGTATTAAATTACAGAAGTGACAGCTGTACCAAAAAAAATAGCTCACTATTCCTCAAAAAGCTGCATAATTTGAGACATAATTGACTTATATAGCACAAAGTGTTGTTGAGTTGAAAAGGTCCACCATTTTTAAATGGAACTGGCTGCCCCATTCGATAAAATGTGAGTGCTGTCCAGACTCCATTGAATAAAAATCCAAGCGCTAATAAGTTTCAGTTCTACATCATCATAGAGAAACAATAAAGAGCAATCCAATGACCCGCTGTCTTTTGACCACTGAATCACTAAACGTTTCCCTCTTTTGTCAGACAATTTCCTTGAAGATGCTGAAAACTTCCCGGCTGATTAGAGAACAAAGGGAAATGGTGGATTATTTTTAGATGTGGAATGGGTTCCCACAAAGATGAGTTTAATCAATTGTAATTAATTCTCCTGGTTATGAGCAATGGAGCCTGACGAGTCAAAGAAGGGGTTGAGGATATTGAACTCCATTGAAAACCCATTAATGTCTAATAAGAGGGAGAATGTGGAAAACTAAAGCAAGATATGAAAGGGCACTAATATGGGAATCTATATTTGCTGCTCCTCGTTGCTCTTAGACAGATCTGGAACTTGAAGGCTCACCTTTTTCCCAGCTTTCATCAAGAATGATTGTAACAGAGCAGTGGAAAGACTAATGCACAGTGTCTACGTCTTCAGATTGCTCCCATTCTGTCAGTCGGTCCTCTGCTTGGAAAACTCTGGACAGCACAGGCTAGGCTAATTATCAAACATTTATTCTGTCTTTCAGGCGAACAAAGGAGATTCGGTACACAGAATAGACACACACCGCACCTTTAGACACTCTGACCTTGCCTTTACTTTTCCTTCCATGAACTTGTCAAAATGGTAGGGGCGTATGCAGACAATGGACTTGAAACCTGGCTCCTTTTGGAGAATGATTTCCAAAGAGCCTGAGCTTATTGAATTTCATGAACCGAAACTGTAGAAATATGAAAAATACAAGCTTTATATTAGCAATGTCATAAAAGCTATTAAAACACAATCTGTCCATTGATCTTAAACAACCACATCACATGAACTCATTTTTTTTTCAATGACTGAAATTGCATTTTTGCATCAGAAAGATGTCAATGTTGATTTATGCTGCAACCATCTGAATGTAAAATATAGACAGCATATGAACAATTTGAGGGAACTTAGACAATAGACAAATGTATGTTTTAAACTGTGTAAAGTGCTAAAACCTCCATTTGCGGATGGGGTTTGGTTCAAGGTGAATCATCTTTAATAAGAGCTTTGAGCGCCATCTTGTGTATGAAGATAAATTCTGAAGACGTGTCAAAATAATGAAGTTTTTGGTGAGTAAAACGCTACAAAAAGGCATTATAGGTTAATTAAAGGCTAATTAATTTCAACTTCCATTGAAGGCACGGAAAGCCACGTTTATTTGTATCTCACATTTTGTACTCAGAGTAATTCCAAGTGTTTTACAGAGGAATTATTAGAAAAACAAAGTATGAAATTAAAACAATAGAACATGGTCAGCATGAATAGCACATTTTTAAAAAATCAAGCATAAAAGCAAATCATTAGAGCATAATGTTTAAAAACGGAAATTAAGACATAGATTAAAATACAGAGATAAAATAATTGTTCCGAAGTCATTTACTCAATTCAAATCAATTCATTACTTGATTTTAGTTATTAGGCCCTTGGCAGTGAGATAAGAATTAAGTTCATAACCTCCCTTTGGCTTTGATGTTTTGGCTTTATTTGGGAGCATGTTCAGATTAAATAGTAGCCGGGCAAGGATTGAGCCTTGAAGAACCCCACAAAACACTACAGTCCAGTTCAATGTAATCACCTAGTTCACATAAGAAACCTCTAAGATCCTAACCAGAGATCCTTAAAAAGACTAATGTTCCAGCCTGACGAGAAGGATGTTATGGTCGACAGTGTCAAAGGCAGCGCTCAGATCCAGTAAAACCAAAACGGTCTGCATAAATCAGCAACATTTTACAGCCATTGAAACATTTACTCTTTTATCATTTTCAAGTGTATTGGCCCAGCACAGCCTGTAGCCAACGGGTGTAACATCCCCTTAAACACAATCCATACATGACATGCAGTATGAGCATTTGGGCACCTTGTCAGAGGGATGTGGTTCCACATGGAGAAAAGTGATTAATCCCTGATTTGTATTTGTTTCTGTTCAGATATTTAAACAAGTTGATCAAATAGGCTAGAATATTTTTAAAAATTAAAAACTGCAATCATTTTTTTTAGCTATCTAAAAACATTTTTTGGATTGTAATATAAACTTCTCTTCCTAGATACTTGAATACTAAAAGGCCAAAATGACGGGGTTAAAATTAGGCTGTGTTTATTAAATAAAAAGCACGAAAGCACGACTTTTATTATGAAAAAGCTGAATGTAGCTCCCCCTGACGTCATATTATGTCATCAAGTAGGACGGTTGTTTTTCCTGCAGTGTGCGCTGCTCTGACAGAGAGAATTACAGTACAGACACGTACAGACACAGCAAGGAACAACAAGAAGTTTTATTAAAGCACGTTTGAGTGAGTTTCGGGATTTAAAAGTCTTTCTGTTTCAAAACTTTTTTTTTTTTTACATATTTTAATGTGTTGTCTGTTCAAGCAGTATGTCAGAACCCAAAACATCTGGCGCTGATGCTGGATCAGTGGTGTCAGACCCTCAACACTCCCAGAAGCTGCTACGGGTCCTTCAGAGTTTTAGACAAGATGAATGTTTTCAAGATGCAGAGCTGGTTCTTGAAGGGGAACATATTCCAGTTCAGAAAAACATTCTGGCTGCTGCTAGTCCCTACATCAGGTATGGGAACAGCCTTGAAGGTAGGACAGATTTGTAGAACTGCTGCTCAGACTTGTAACAAACCCTTGAGCAATGTGTCATGTGGGTGTGCCATACGGCCCCACCTTGTCTATGCTTGGGTTTAGTTAAAGAGGTTTTCAGAAACATCTCATCCTTATGTCAACCAACAGCTAATATTTGTAGTACCTGACAATTTTACTAGCTACTATCACCACACAGAAACATTTAAAATTTTGAAATGTAGTTTTTAAAATTGGATGTAGACTTGTAAAGCAAATAGTAAGCTAATAATTAAACAAGTTATTTTTGTGCATTGTAAGTTTCTGCAAAGTTTCCAATACATAATTTATCAAGTCAAATAACAGGATTTTTTTTAGGATTTTGTTTGCTATAATTGTTCTATTAGTTTGACTATGTCAAAAGATCAGTCACATTTTGGATTCTCTGTTATCGACTCCTTTAAGCATGCTTTTATAGGCAAATAAACAGGGGCTGAGAAGAACTTAAGTCTGAACAAATAAAGTACCTGCTTTAAAATTTGCCTTTTAGGCAAAACATTCTGTGAACACTATGATCTAGCAGAATAACCAGACAAATCACCAACTGTTATGGTCTTTTTATTGTGTATGTATGTAAAAAATCTCAAGATGTGCAACTATTTAAAAATAATGTTATCTTACATTTCCAGAACCAAATTAAATTACAATCCACCAAAAGACGATGGATCTGTGTACAGAATCGAGTTGCAAGGGATTTCAGTCACTACCATGAGACAGATATTGGACTATATTTTCAGCGGTGAGGTAATTACCATACTGTTCATATCTCATACATATTAACCATGACACGGTTATGATATAAAAAAGCTGTATTATAAATTGAAAATATGGTGGTTCTACAAATCATTCTAAACATTTGCCTATGTATAAAGCAGCATGAAATCTACACATATTGAATTAAAACAATACAGTACTGTGCAAATGTTTTAGGTGTCTGCAAAAAGGCTGTACAAAAATGTAGTGAATGAACAAAAGAGATTGAAGAAAGTTGGCTGGTAGGTTCTTCCAAACATTTTAGAGAACAAAGTGCAAATCTCTTATCCTTCATGTAATCTTAGAGACACTCAAGATCAGGACCATTTAATCACTTCCAGTAATTTGGGATACTCCAGTATTTCCAGTACTTCCAGCTGATGGCACTGCTGAACATCTTCTGTTTTCAAAGAATAAATGTTTCCTTGGCTGACCACTACATCTATGATGCTACAGTTTCTTTGTGCTTTTCCAAAAGACCTTGAACTGCACACCTTAAAACTCCATCTGCTCGAGACCTTGGTGATGCAGTACAACTACCGCGTGTCTTGTTGCTGTGCTTTTGTTTACTCAGTTTTAAGCCTCCAACAGCTGTCTTTCAGGTCATGATTGGATTTCAGATGTTTTGTATAATTGATTGATTATTGGTTGATTTTGCAAGCTTGCTCTTAAGAATTGCTACTGGTTTGAAGGTTCTTTGTACAGCTTTT
>SRMA01026393.1:2500-263487 GCA_007224835.1 Danionella cerebrum
CCGGTTTTCTAAATATGGGGAACATTTTAGGTCTTTATTAAAACTGCTGTTTTCTTGCAGAAACGTTAATTATATACTTCTTAGTTGCTCAAGGCGTCAATCCTTAGAAGTCCCGGAACTTTTTGAGCAAAATATTATTTTTTTTTTATTTAATTTACAGATTGCTCTAATAGATAATCTTTAACAGTTTTTTGTGGCAATGCTTGAAAGCATTTTTTAGTACAACCCATCTTGCTTTTTTTACAAATATTTTTTATTTATTTACATTACACAATAATGCCACCTCAAACCTGAAACTGTACAAAAAATACAAGTCCATGTATTATATTTTTCTATACGAGCAGGTTTTGTAACAAATCAAGTGTTCTAAAAATCAATTACCCAAATGCAAAGTCAAAACAATGAAAACTATGTACAAAAAAAACTGGCTAATCTCTCCTAAACCTTATATACTGTTCCATACACTTTTTATGTGCCTTGAACTTTGAATAATACAAGCCATATCAAAGGTTTTGTACTTCCAAGGGTTTTCTCTTCTTTTCACCACTAAATGGCACTGATTTGGGTTTTTTTAAATGCTTTGTTGCTTTAAAATTAGATTCCCAGAATATGCAGAGTTTGTATGGGTGCTGGAAATCCTGACAAAGTTTTTATTTCTTTATTTATTTTATAATACTGTTTAGGTTAGAAAAGTGCTTTTATTTTAGACCAAGTGCTGGAAACCACTTGAATTTGAAATTGCTCCGCTTTCGTAATAAATTGTTTTCTCACCCAATAGTTTTCCTTTTTAGAGAAAGATTGTGGTCACTATTAAAATAACTCCGCTGGAGTGTGCGCTGTAGCAACGTTATCTTCGAGTGGATGTGCGCCCTCTGTTGGATCAGACTGGGTTGCGGTTTCAATGCCCGTTGGCTGGAGGACGAAAAATACGAAATATGGCTGAAACGTGGAACAAATAACTTTTTTTTTTCACAATTTTAATTGCCGTATTTTGCTCTTGTGTATTTGATCAAAAAATAAATTCATGAAATTAACTATCAAATACTCAAATGCGTGCTTGTGGTACAGCACAATAGAATTAAAAGTGAAAAACATATGACCTGCACAAACTTGCTGTGTTTGTGTTGTGAATTTGAATATTGATAAAGTGTTTAAACTGACAATGTTGTTACAGTTTCTTTGTTTTTTATTGAGCAGCCAAATAATTTTCATTAAGTAACTATTACGACACAGAACTTATAATCTACAAGAAAATGTGATCAAAGTCAATATAGAAATGTTCCGATTGTTACTGTGAGTAACATAAACTAACCCCCATGTCTCTATCATTTTTATAAGCTGAGATATGTATATGCAAAACTGGTTGCCATGGAAAAGTCTGGTTGCAATGGAGTCAGTGACGTAATATAATGTTTCTCATGTCATTATGAGTCCCATACACCAACCCCCGATCTCTCTATGATTGTTCAAAGCTGATAACGTGATCAGCGCAATTGGTTGCTAAGGTAAACAATCTGGTTACTCTGGAGGAAGCATTGCCAAAAAAAAAACCATACTTATGTCACTATAAGTTTTATTAACCTGTCTGTATCATTTACCAAAGCTGAGATAGAGTTCAGAAAATGTGGTTGCTAGGGTTAACAGTTAGGTTGCTAGGTAGGTGTCGGTGAACTCATGAAAAAATGTAAGTTGTTCCTATGATTAACATAAATGTTTTAATATTTGATAGTAAAATGTAGATAAAAATGGAACACGCAATGGTGCAAAGCCACTTTCAGATTCAAGTTTAAAAATTGTTTCAGTTCCCAAGTGTTTTACAATGTTTGCACACTTTTTAATGCCTTTTGTACAAAGATAATCATAGGCATTAGCTAAAAACACTTAAGCAAAATTATCTACAGATTGGCTGAAAGACGTAACTATTTTGGGTAAAATATTTTCATATTTTCTTATCAATAAAAACTTTAGCATGAGTCGTATTTGCCTCTATAGATGTGTATAAGGCTCCTTGGCATGTAAGGGTCAATTCCACTGAAGCAAACGGCAGCCGTTTCTTCAAAATCTGCAGAACATTTTGGTTTTAAATGTTATTATGATGTAATGTGTTGGGATGCAGCGCCCTCTAATGGAGAATGTCATCCTCTTTCTATAGGGAGGCCACGGGCACAGTCACTTCCCTGCAGAGCTCTACAGCAGCTCTAATGGAGATCTTGAGGATGGGGTGATGGAGAAGCTGCAGAATGGAGAGGCTGGAGGAGCTTTACCTAAAGCCGAAGGAGAAGAGAACAAGATGTTGAGCACAGCACAGACCTTGCAGGTAAAAAAATAATCGGATTCTTGGCCTCTTTCAATTGTAATTTTTTTCCATAGTAATGAACGATGGTATTGGTGATGCAGGATTCTCAGAGCTCAGGTGGTGCAGCGTCAGGTGTTTGCTTTTGGCTGAAGGGCAGAGCGTATTCAGACATCGGCACGCTGGCCTGGATGATCACGCTGAGCGATGGGCTCCATAATTTCATCGATGGGTTGGCCATCGGCGCCTCCTTCACCGCTTCTGTGTTTCAGGGCATCAGCACGTCGGTGGCGATTCTCTGTGAGGAGTTTCCGCATGAGCTGGGTGAGGAATGTCTGTCTGTATGTCTGTGGAAGAGAGACAAGCTCATCTGAATGCTTCTACTGTGTGTACAGGTGACTTCGTAATTCTGCTAAACGCGGGCATGAGCATCCAGCAGGCGCTCTTCTTTAACTTCCTGTCGGCTTGCTGCTGTTATCTGGGCATGGGCTTTGGAATTCTGGCAGGGAACAACTTCTCTCCGAACTGGATCTTTGCTCTGGCTGGTGGCATGTTCCTCTACATTGCTCTGGCTGACATGGTGAGAAGATGCCAAGCTCAGTGTTTTCTGACAGTTCTGAGATACAGAAGTAGTGTTTGTTTAGTATTCACGTCTTTGATTAATCATCAGATTGTTTTTTTAAGACGTCAGAACTCTATTTTCTATAGCACAAAAGTGGAAAATCTGAATTTTCTGTTCCAAACTTTCATTAAGTCAATCAAGCATAAATATTTCAAATCTAAAATCAATATTTAAAGATTTGTTTTAAAGTAAGTCTTTTTTTTTCTCCAAAATGCGATGAATCCAAGTCATCGTTATACATGTTAAAGGCATCAATAAACATGTTATTGTAATTTGAATGGTTTCATAAACATAAAATATTAATAACAAACGTTATCGATATTGAATCGAGTGGCTGGTTCTACAATTGATTGGTTAAACTGTGTCTGAACGAGTATCCTCTAGTCAGAACCCACATGCAGATATTGGTGCAGAAAATGGCCTGATTTTGTTCCGTGTTCATGGAAAGAACAATTCGAAATTTTTGTGGCAGATGAAAGCTGCCATCTTTGCACTGCTTGGTTTAGTGGACTTGTGGCGTTTCGAGAAAACTTGAGTGGCGTATATAGCATTTTGGCAAAAACAGACTGCATTACACAGCAATTATTAGATTTCTTTTTCGAAAATTGATCATGGGTTTTTCAACTCACATTTCATATTTGACACTAAGTCCTTTTTTTTCTTTTTTTTTTTTTGTTAATGGTTTTCATCGTCATTATTCTTTCCATCCAAAAAGCTTAGGAGCACAGTGGTTACTGCTTTTCGATATTTAAAACACAAGTTTTCACCCTTTTACAAAGTTTTTCTGAAGAGTTCATTTTAGAGCAACTGAAACGCGTAAACACAGCGTCGTTTTCATGTGACCGTGCATTTTAGAAAACGCTGACTAATGTTTGTCATTTTGAAAACGCGCTGAGCTCAGTTTGTAGACAGCGCATATTCATGTAGACAGGTTCATCCTGAGTTTTCGAGGAGGCGGTTTGTCTTCGTCGTCACACTCTGTACAACGGTTTTCAGAAATATTTTATAAATTTCAAAAAATGCAAAGTTACCAAACAACTGAACGAATATTAAGTGTGAATAACCAGCAGCAATTCTTATATCTACACTGAGCCAGGGATTTTGTAAGCTTATGGTCAGGCGTCTGATCCACCAATTAAACCAAACCGCTGCTAACGTTGCTCAAAGTCTCAAATAGGTTGAAACCCACCCATGAATTGAAACAGAAATGGCTATGTAAGAGGAATAAAACTGGGTGTGGAGGAGCCAAACTCTTTCACAGTGAGGTTGAGGAAGTCAGAGCAAGATCTAGCACAACAACAAGAAACAATGTAATCATACTGCAGCAACAAGGTCTCTCCCAGACAAAGATTTCAAGATGTGCTGTTCAAGCTCTTTTGTTGATACTGTCAATAGACATCTAGCACATAATTTCCAACAATTCAGCACCTCCCTCGTACTTCCACATAGTCTCCTGAGAACCTGGCCAGAAAGAGTGTCCATGGTGCCAAAAAGCCATAACTCTGATATGAGGACTACTTTTGATTTTGAAATCATAGGAACTGGGTACAGATAAATGGCACCAGGTGCTCTGGACGGATGAACAAATTCGTAAAAAATCCTTGAACGTTTGAGGCTGCAATTTTGGAAATGGAGTTGGAGACTTGGTCAGGATTTAAGGTGCTCTGGATGCTGAGAAACACTGGTAGATGCGTATCCATCATGCAATACATCAAGGAGGCGTTTGACTGGCTCCAATTTATGCTGCAGCAGGACACACAGCCATTGAAATCAAGAACTATCCTCAGTGTAAAGAAGTACTGGAAGTGATGCTGAGATCAGGGCTCTGTGGGGGCCATGCATCATCGAATGATCTGTGGTTCATTCTTCAAAATTTTTAGAACAACCTCCCAGCTGAGTTCCTTCAAAAACTGAGTGCCAGTGTAGCTACAAGAACTGCTGCTGTTTTGAAGACAAAGCATGCAAATGTTGATTTCATTTAGATTTCTCTTTTGCTCAACAACGAAAATAGCCCTTTTATTTTCAAAGCATTTGCACAGTTCTTTGTATTCCGGTCTAACTCATGTAAAACCCTGAAATCACATGATTCACCACTTTTTAAAACAACCCTTCTTCTTAATCTCTTCATGCCTTCAGTTCCCAGAGATGAACGAGGTAAGCCGTGAGGAAGAGGAGGCCGGAGGCTTTCTGCTCACCTTTGCCCTCCAGAACGCAGGGTTGCTCACAGGATTCGCTATAATGCTTGTTCTCACCATTTACTCGGGACAGATACAGCTCGGGAAGTAGAGAACATGTCGAACTCAAAGGGACTAAAACTTTAGACCTGCTGGGACTAGAAACACGAGCCCGCTGTGCTGGCTTCTTCTGACACATTTGCCCTTCTGGACTAAAGCTTAGTTTGCAATGCTACAAACATGGTTTGGGCTCCAAGTAAAGCCTGGACTGTTGAAATGAAGCTGAACTGACTGAACTGACCAACCTGTGAACTCCGTTCATCTAAATCCCTGGACCCGTGAACGGGATTAGGTCTTGTTTTATTGTTTTTGCCTCAAAGCTTTAAGAAACCATGTACATTTATACTTATATACATTGATTACTAAACTTCAGCATATTCAACTCATTCCCAACCTTAGGAGTACTTGATTAGGTTTAATGGCAGACAACACTTCCTGGATGCATCTGACCAAATGTAAGCAAGAAGAATCAAATATTGACCAACCAAAAATGTGTTTCCTCTATTGCCTTTGAACAATAAACTATGTACATGTAGGTGAATAGAGTTCTGCTAAGCGGAACCTTCTGTAGGTCACTTTAGGTTACGTGCATAAGTAGCTTTGGAACAAAGAAATCTTTTCATAAACTGTTCTTGATTTTTCCACCTCTGCATCATTCCATTCGAACAAGCACATTGCTTGAAACACATGGACACATTTTTGTTGTTGACTTTTGTTATTGGTGACTTCATTCGTCTACGAATAAAGCAAAGACCAAGGCTCCTCTAGAAAAAATGACTCAATCTTTTCAGTATTCTTACAAAAACAGAGTGTAGTCTTTTTATTAGGTCATATCTGACCTTTTTCTGAGCCCTCCCCCAAAATCAGCCAATTAGAATTTTGTATTCTGATTCCATGTTGTAGAATTATGACTGAAAGGCTTTTTTTTTTTAAATTATTATTTAAAAAAAAAATGTACATTTATAAACCAATCCCAGATATTTGGAGTATGGAAATACTTGTTGAAATAAAAAGTAGAGGGTTTTTTTTTTTATAAGAAGTCTACATTTTGAGAGTTGAAAATTGTGAGATTAAGAGTATTTTTTTTATCAGATAAAAAGATGACTTTATTTTGTTAAATAGTTGAAATTTTGAGGTATTTTTTTTTTTTTAATAAAAAGTCACATTTTAGATAAAAGGTTAAAGTTTTGGGATAAAAATTCAAAATTTTGACTTGTATCTTGAAATCATTGACCTCCATATTCCAGCAATAACAAAAAAAATGTAAATGCATGTATTTGTTATGCAAGTTGCAGTCATTTTATGCAGGAAATATTAATGTATGTGCTAAAAAAAATCAATACATTTTATAATAACTTTTTTTATTTTTTCACATTTTTTTTTTATTTTTATTTTGGGACCTTTTTAAAAGCTTTCCTAAGATTTTACTAGTTAATGGGCTTGCAACTGGCTGATGCTTTCCTGAAGCAAAATAAACTTGTTGATGTAGGAGGGTCTGAAAGGGTTAAATATTTTATACCCATTTGTTTCAGCCTTTAATAGAACTGGACCTTTTCTTGTACAACATTCAAACATTGTGGTTCTCTCATTCTTTCTTCTACCACAGAAATCATTGAGCAGCTTATTTCTGAGGGGATGGGTCTCAGCGATAGCTCAGTTATGATCCATAAAAATACAAATAGCAATCACATACAATTTTAGTGATTGGTTCCTTTCAGTTTCTGAAATTGAAATAGCTGAAATTTAAACTCATAATATTTTCACGAGTTCCAACATTTAAAGCTCTGCTTTTTTTATTAATCACTGCTAGTTCTACAATAATATCTTTATAACTCTTAATATACTGCAAAAAAACCTAAATGTTTGAAAGTGATTTTTTTCAGATTTCCTTTTCCAAATAAAAACCCAGCTTGCACTCTCGGGATCCAAGGGGGCTGCATTCTCCCGAGCTTGTGTGATGATTTTGACTGAATCATGAATCTTCTGCACAAACAAAACCAACTTGTTTACCTCTCCATGATATGACTGCGATTTGCGCTCTTATTATGACGGATCGCATTGCCTGCACATCATTACCCCTCATTCATGTGATACTGTGCCGTGATTCTGTACACATTAATTGAGTTATGCAGTATGTTTAGACTTCTTTGGATATGTTTTCAAATAAAACTCACTACGGATTTTGAATCCAACAAAAAAATAACATTGCATACTAGGCATTTCTTTGATTAAACTCTATCGAATATGTGTTAATAGCACAGAAAATGCAATATTCAGCTTCTTCAATGTACGCGCAAACACTGATCGATTCATACAACCATTAAATCGTATGATGTCATTCTTAAAAAACAACATATTTGAGCTATTTGAAAAAAAATTGTAATTGTAGACAATAAAATACAAGTTAATATAGAAAAATAATTGTGTGTTTGTGGGAGGTATATTTATGTATTAGTTCACCAGTTATATCCATAGTTTTCAAAAAGATTCAAAGGCTGTTTTAGTAGAAAATTAGCAACTTTGTTTCATTTTTTGATAAGTTCCATCTAAAAAAAAGAAAAGAATAATTAAACTTGTTTCTACATTTTATCTCGTCTGAGACTGAGTAGAGTTTAGTTATTATTGGATTTAAATGTTCTTAATGGTTTTTCCAACATTTATTTCCTAGCGCACATTAAACCCTCAAAGAATGTCAATTAAAGTGTAATTTTTTTTTTATTTTTTTTTTATGAATTCTTGGCTGTTCAAATATATAGTCAACGATTGAGGGTAAGAACCTTCGTACAAGTCGCCGTGTAGATTGTCTTCCTCACAAATCATTTTCTCCGAAATGCTTTCTTTTTTCAAATAAATGCTCGTGCTATTCTTAGGCTTCAGACTTTGAACAAACAGACCTCGCAACAAACACATTTCCATTTTCTTGGCCTCTGTTGAGTTTGTGTTTTCACGAGGTTAAGTTTTCATCCAGCTCTGTGCAGGAAGGTTAGTTGCGATGCTTCTTTCAGTCGGCATCTTTCTGCTATGCATCACCAAGTCCTCTGGAGGGAGTTTATGCCTTAAAGACAGGAGTCTCAGCGCCATCTCTCAGTGGTAAAACCTTTTGTACCTCATTTCTGTAATATTTTATGGTTGTTTTCTATAGTGTAGAGTTTGTCAATGTTTGTTTGTGATTTCTAGGTCATTGTGTATTTGACATCGGGAACGTGTCCGAAAACTATTGTTTGTGAGCAAACAAATGTCTTGTATTTATTTTGACAGAAGATAAAAACCAGTGTGTGGATTGTGATGAAGTTAATTTCTGTATTTTCTTTTTTTTAATATCGAGCCATGCTTTGTGCAATGAAAAACAAATACATGACACAATTCGAAAACCCTGTTTGTCTTTCATTTCTAACTGTTGGTTTCTTGACTTTAAAGCAATGAAATTAAATGAAATAAAACAGGATTAGAGTTTAATTTGTGAGTGTTTGGCAGGGATGAGTAGAAACATGGCTAGAAATATGAGTTACACATTCTTGTTTTTTCTAAATCTGTGACAGGATTTAAGATCTTAGCAATTTAAGGGTAAAAATACTGGATTTAAAAAAAACGTTTTATAGTTGTTTTGGATGAAACTGAGATGAAGAGATACATGCAAAAAAATTGGTTGAAATATTTATTTATTTTTTTACAGCCTTTTAGTGGCCACAACATTCTGAGGGAAATACGCAGCAATATTTATATAACAATTATTTAAATGATAATCACTACTGTTTAGAAATTGTGTTTTTGACCTGTGTATGTCAAAAGAAATTGAGTGTTGTCAAATAAATAGGTTGACATTAATGAAAATTTGTGTCTTTAATAAAAATTATAGCATCATTTTTCGTTGCTCTGTTATGAAATATGAAAACTGCGTTATAACATTTGTCATATTGAAATTTGATTATTATTTTATCTATCATGCTCCATCATGCATCTATTTTATATTTTTATAAATACATTTTAATGGAGAATTTAATGGTTTTGGGGTGTTATTCTCGTTGTAAAATGCATCAAAACACATGTAATTACTGCTGGTGAATTCTTTTTGAACTAATTTCACGGTAAACTATGACTAGCTCAACGTCCTGCAAACCATGTCATCCCAACCTGTTTGGGGTCACTGTCCTGCTTAAAAATGTATCCAACTCAACACAAACAGAAATCACGGGTTAATGAATGACGATTAAGTTAATGAAGAGTTCCACGAGATGACATATGTCCATTTTTGTGTTTCCTTCATAATTCCAGACTTGTTTATAGCCTACACTTAGAAACTATGGAACTAGTTTGATTCCTCCGGTCGGAATATACAATGTAAATAAAACAAACAAAAACATTAAATATGAAGGGTTTGCATGGTGACACATTGTAATTAGATTTTTGTATCAAACATTAATGTTAAAAAATCGTTATTACACAGATATGTAACTTAATACACTCTACAAAAGTGTTATTTGATTATAAAAATATAATTTTAAAATACAAATATGTTTTGTAAAATGCTTTTATTTCGACTGGTTATTTTGACTGGTGCCATGTTTCTAATAGTACTGAGAAAATGTTCAGCCCAAGCTCTGTTTTAAAGCATGAGTACCTGGTTTGAGCTGGATGCTTGGTTTCAAAGCTTTCCCTTTTATCAACTATAAAGGTTTAAAGTATGCGGTGTAAACCCCCCCCCCCACCCCCCAGATAGAATAATTTATATTTTATTACAATTTTAATCATTTTAAACTAAGCAATTAACTTTTTTTCTTCAACATCAATTTAGTATCAAAGTTTGGCTGTTCCTAGTCTGTGTTTAAGCCTCCTTCCCCTTCTATTTCTGTGTCAATTCACGACTGGGTTTGACCCTGTTTTGTCATACACCTGACCGTAATCCCACACAATCCCTGCAAGTAACTAAGAATTGACGCTAGTTTGAAGAAAGGGTTTTAGGTTAAATGTGAATTTTGTAAACTTACAACAAAAAGAAACATTGTTTATATTATTGTTTTACATTTTTTGTTTTATTGATTGATTTGAATACGTCATGTTGGAGTCTATGTAGAAAAGAGGCTGTTTGGGGGGGAGGGGATAAAAGTTAAAATTATTTTATGTTTTAGGGGAATACACGTGTCATATTTGTAATATGTTTTCTGTTTTTATTTTTATTATTTTGTTTATTTTTGGTGGGTGCTTGTTTATACGATTGTTATTCGTTTGTTTACTCAATTATACTTTTTATTAGGACTTTAATTTTGAAGCTTTATACCGTGGGGGCATTTGCCCACCAAACCAACCTTGTCTTAAAGTCGCGTGTGTTGAAGTTCATGCACGTGCACAGAAAATATAGTTTTTCCTGTAGATATATTTATCTAGATTAGAAAAAAAAATATGTGTATGTTAATTTACGAAACTTAAGTGAGGGACTGTTATGTGTGTGCGTGCGCCCGCGCGCGCCAGAGAGAGAGAGAGAGAGACCTTTGTCACAATGTCATAACTGACAGACGTCTTTCGTAATCAGTTTGTAAACGACGCATTAAGCTTTTTATTAAAAAACATCTCGTTGTCTGTCAGAAACAATGCTGTGCTCATGCAGCAGTCTCTGTCTCACTTTCTTCATAGTGCTGTTCCTTCAGCTTACCTGGATTGCTGGTAAGAACATGCAACTTTCTCTACTTTGCTTCTCTGCTCTTTTAAAATTAAGTGAAAGCAGAAGTTGCACGACTATGTTCCGCCTCCTCAGCTCAGACCTGCTCCAGAAGCTGTGGAGAGAAGCTGGACACTTGCTCCTGTCATGCTACATGTGAAGCTCTGGAGACCTGCTGTGCTGATTTTAAGCTCTTCTGCCTTGACATTGAGCCTCACTCCGGCTCTTTGCTGGGAGGCACAGACTTTACAATCCTCAACGCTAGGTTTGAGCAGAACATTAACCTCACCTGCAGGTAAGAGAGCTGCTGTTGTCTTTAGGCTTCAGAATAAACGCTGCTGAGCAAATCAAGTGGCCGCCTGCTGATGATCAACAAGCAGAATGGTTTTGAAAACGCTGATGTGCACTCATCAGTGGAATATGTATTTGATCCCGAAACATGATGTACACTGCTCAGCGTAAATCTGCACACCCCCCTATAAAAATAAGTACAATTTTTATCAGAAGCTCAACATTTCCACACTTTTCACAAGCCTGAACATTTATTTAACTCCTCAACATGAAATGAAGGTGAACACCCCCTCAACAAAAAACATCACCAGGTCTTGGAACGAACAGGTTGGCGATAGATTGCAGCATCTATCTCCATTCTTCAAGAAGAACCTCTTTTAGAGCTGGATGGAGAGCGATGCTCAACTTGTTGATCACGTTCACCCAATTCTTCTTTAGAAATGCAGCAGTAGCTTTAGACGAGTGTTTTTGGATCTTTGTTGTGTTGGAAAAGTGCAACATTGCTGAGTTCATGATTCCATCAGCTCCACCATGTTTCATCGTAGGCACCAGGCGGTTTTCTTTGAAATCCTCACCTTTACGTTCAGTTTTAAAACCATCAGTCCCCAAAACAGTGAACGTTGTCTCATCACTCCAGATTATAGAGTCCCAATAGTCTCCATCTTCTTCAGCATGGGCCCAAGCAACTTCTAGATGTGCTTTTTTGTGCATGGTCTCTCGGAGAGGCTTCCTTCGTGAACGATACTCATGCATGCCATTCCTCCGCCGTATGGTGACACAGGAAACAGTCCCTCCAGTTTGGTTTCTTCCGCTTTAGCTAATTGCAGTGATTTTGCAGGCGATTTTCTTCAACCTTTCTCATCAGAAGAAGCTCCTTGTCGAGATGTTAACTTCCATAAACGACTCTAAGATGGGTGTATTCCATATTTCTTTGATTTTGGATCAATTTTACTACAGTCCTTCTGATCTAAAGCTTTTAAAGATCTTCTTCTAGACCTTTTTTGTGGAACAAAAGTATTTCCGTTCTCAGATTTTGTGATTTTTATTTATTTTTTCTTCCCTGAGGAGCCATTGCTGACAGCATGAAATGGGAGGGGCTTTTCTTTGTCAAGTAATGCCATTTTATAGTCACCTCTTAAATGAAGCATGATGGTGTGCCCAAGTTAAGTAGACCATAGGACTAGTCTGTTCTGGTCTCCATGTTGCCTGCTGAAATTTCAAGATCCCGGAGAAGCTGATCACAGACCACCACCTGGAAAAAGACTAAAACAAAAAATGCTATTTCAATATCTGGGAAAAGGCTAAATAGATTAAAAAATGGTTTAACTCTACTTGTGGAGATATAGAGAATCACATATTCTAAATTTTGCATTGGCGGTGTTTTGGGTCACCGTCAATTATACATATATTTTATTTTACACAACAAAGTGTATTCGTCCTACTTGGCTAAACACAAGTTATACATCTGCCTGTTGTACAAATATTCTTCAGTATTTATTTGAAAATTTAGCAAAATTCTATTGGAGGCATAATTCTATTATGCTGAACTTGCAATTCAAAAGTGTACTTTTTTAAATCAAGCCCTGAATTTCTCTCACAGATCCCATCAATTTTGTATTTGCATTGTTTAAAACATTTCTGATGAGTTATAAAACTTGAATAAAATGAAGTATTGAAATGCCATTTAGTATCTTACTATTGGTTAAACTTGGAAAATTTGCCAACCAGGTAATGTAAAGAATAATTTTATTAAGAAAAATTATTAAAGGCAAAGTTTAGAGCTGGGTATTGTGGACAATTCGATTCTTGTTTTTATGATTTACTTGTTTTTATGATACTTTTGCAGACATGGGATCCATATTTTGATATAAATGCTGCTAACTGAAACTCTCCTACTTACATTTATTACTGAAATATACACATCTGCATAATTAATAGGGTGCACAGTACAGTTGTTTGTTTTAACGAGAGGTGAATATTCATATCCTCTCAAGTGAAGCACGCGTATTAAGAATTTCCCGAATCGACATTGTTGCTTTAAACTGCAGATCGATTCAAATAAGGAAATCAATTTTTTTCACGCAGCCCTAGCAAAGATTTATCCGCACTAATTATTGAGGGACAAATTCTTGGCTGTGATTGACAGGTTTAACTTTGAGATTTTGACGAAGGGTTATGTGGATGAGAGTGGCGCTGGACACTGTATCTCCCCTCTGCTCTATGAGTCTGGATGGATCCCGTTTGAGGTTTCCAGTGATGGAAAGAATTATGACCGATCCGGGAAGTGGCTCTCGGGTGAGTGTCAAACTCTCTTGCTTTTAAAAAGCTTGTTGTGCTTGGAACAGTGTACTCAAAATGGCTCTGGTGAGATGAAAACTGATGGAAACGGTGGTAGTTCAACACTCTAACTAAGAAAAGTGTGTGTATTAAAACACCCACATCCCCTTGGTTGCAACATGGTTCACCTGCAGAACATACAATTTAACAATTTTTAAACCGCAGAGATATACCAAAACTAAGAGCACACAATTCCTCGATAAGCTGCATGTTGGAGTTTCAAAGGTAATAAAATGGCAAAAATAGTAATAAAAATGGCACCCATCATGCCCATGGTAAGCACATGTATGTCTTTTATAGGATCTTGAATTTTATTCCCCTTGGTCGGTGTGAGGTCCATCAATACTGCACATTTTAGTCCGCCTCAGAAGTATAGAGGATGGCACGGCGGACATTTAAGCGCAGGGCAACAAGAGTGCTGGGCCCTTCGTCATTTCCCAACGTTCCCTCCTTCCAAATCTCTTCCTGTCATTGAGCTACTCTGAATAAAAATAAAAAAAATGATCTTTACAAAAAAAGAAAACAACCATATCCTACAACGCTTTTATTCCATGTGATGACTACGTCCTCTAGTGTTGATATCAGTTATGATCGGGTGGTTTTACAGCGTTATGTTCTGATCAGACGGATTAGGTTGACGTTAGACTTTGAAGCTGTTGTATCAGACCGTACTGACTTTGGTTGTTTATGTTTAGTTCATCACAGTAAACTGGGTCCTGCTCATAAGATCATTCTGGGCAATGCAACGCAGTGGCAGTATTACGGCACACCAAATGTCGGTGGCGATTTGAAGATGTTATGGATTTCACCTTTAATAAAAGCTCAGAGAGTCAACATTGAGCTGTGGGGTTACACTGAGACTGGTGAGTAGAGCAGATTATTTTATTTGCCTGTTTCTCTACTTTACACAAGCTTTTTAATCGTCATGTTTCTGTTTATTTGCTTGATTCTAATGAACTCTTTGCTGTTCTATATATCCAATGCACAGGTTTGCTTCTTTGTTTTGCCACCGAAAATAGAAAATATGTCTGTGCACTCAATAAAATGACCCTGTAAACAAATGCACCAATGCTGCTGCACCCGCTTCCAGGCAGATGAGCAAACTGAACTTTAAGTTGCTACGATATGAGAGAGCGCACTGCCATTCGTAGACATAGTAGAGTTCTCACAGTAGATGGAGTTAATAGAAACTTTCACAAAACAGATGTGCGCCTTTGAGGGTAGTGTTTTGTTATTTTGTTCCTCCTGTGAAGTCGTTATGGCAAAGTTTTATACGTTTGTACGTTTTATACGTACAATCTGCATGTACATAGAAAACGCAGATTTATTTCGTTCATCCCAATCAATGTGAAAATGAGCGCACATACAAAAGCAGAACACCCCACCATGTCTTCTGCCTCATTTACATACATTTAAATATGTTAATGAGCACACTTGAATGAAAACCAAACATAGAGAATGAGCTAAAATCAGGCAATAAACTGAATTGATGGTGCTTTTGGCAGCGGTTGCTAGAACCCTGATGTAATTGCGTTGAGTGTTATTGTTTTAAAGCTTTCAGCATATTTTTGAGGGTCGGTCCAAAGTCACAGAATTTTGCACCCGTCAGAACTGGTGAAAATTTCCGTCTCATAGGGGTTTGAAAAGCGAGTGTTGAAAAATTGTTTTCCATAGGCAAATAGAATTTGGCACACAAGTGTAAGCTACCAAGACTTAAAAGTTGGTCATTTGGACGGGAGAAAGATTATTTTTTTTTAACACTTTGAAAAATTGCCACTTTTGCTCGTGTAGTACTTCCTACGACCTAGGGATTATATTCATCAATCTCCAAAATGTTATACATCTCACTCCATCAGCATTATCTTAAGGCAATTGTGACGTTAAATTGTGAAGCTTTTTTGTTAAACAATGTACCATCAAAACTATACATTTCCCAATAAACAGGAAGTTGTTAATAACTCAGCCATGCAATCTCTGATTGGGTTCAAACTTGGTATGCATGCTCAAAGTTTATGTCTGAACAATTCTAAATAGCAACCTTCAGTGTTAGTTCTAGCGCCATCTCGTGGCAATACAGAATATCTCATTTTCTGCTGTTTATTACAGCTGTTTTAGATGCTGTTTTAAGGACATGCTTGAAATTTGGAACACTTATGCAAGGGACTAAGACCTGCAAAAAAGTAGTGAGTTTGTGGTGAGTTGGAGTGAGTTTCCCAAACAGGAAGTCAATTATTTTGTTAAAAACCTCTAAAATGCTATTTTTGCGTGTCTCATAATTTACATGTTTTTAGCAGACGCTTTTATCCAAATGCGACTTACAGTTCACCATTAAACATAAGCACTTTAACGACCTCCACCTAATTGTAAAGTTTTGCTGCTGACGGGGCTGAGCTGATCAAGCCTGTTTTGCTGTTAAAAATAAAGAGGAACAGAAATTAATTTGAGAGTTGTCTAATGCTGTCGATGGACACCTGGAGTCTTGTAAAGAAAATATGTTTGGATGTGTGGTCTACTGAGACGTTGACTGATAAAAACCCTTCAAATTTTGGAGGTTTCATCCAACCGTGTGTAAAATAAAGCCAAAAAAGGCCCCAAAAGAAGAGTTTTCTCTGCGCAAGAAGAAATTCTAAGGTTTTTACAAGGTTCTATGAAAAACACTATGAACTTTTTTTTTTTTTAAATAAAAACAGGAAACCATTGTTTGACACATTGTCAGTACTTTAAGTGAAGATTCCGACAGATTCACACTTTTTTGCCACTGTTCTCTGCCTCAGTTTCTAAATCATACATGTGATTTTTATCCTCCCTCTGGATTCATCAATCCAAAGTACACACATCATCAATTTCTAACTGTTTTATACCAGGAGCAGTGTATTCTCCTGAGTGGACGGCTGAGTGGAAGTATCTGTACACTGTGGGCAAAGATGTGGCCAATACTGGCTTGTTCAGCTTCACCCCACAGATTGCAGATGAGCGATACTCTGCCTGGCATCTGGGCAGCATGAGAGTCAGTCCCAGCACTCAGGCAGATGGAGCCAGGTAACCGCTTCGCCACTTTTTTCAGGCGTTTTGTGTCAAGGGGTTGCTTTTGATGAAGATAAAGATGGACAAAGAACACTCGGGATGTACATCACGGTGAACTCAATGCAGCTTTAAGTTCATGTTAAGTTCATATTCTAATATTTCGAGACTCACAAAAAAATGTATATTTTTTACTTTTCACAAGCGTATTTAATAAATCAAACGTGTTTATTTGATCACTATTAACTATACATCTCTATATGTGTGTGAAAGACTGTGATTGTGTTATCGTACAAACTTTTGTGTTTGCAGGGATGTTAATGCTCTGTGGAGCGGGGCACATGCCGTCGCCTGGCATCTGGAGGAGGCTTTCAAGAGGGACTCGGCTGCCTGGGCTCTGGAGAAGTGCATAAATTGGGACAAAGAAGAAAACGCGATGCCTAATTTCCTAACGGAGATCACGGACTGCCCCTGCACACTTGCGCAGGCCCGCGCCGACACCGGGAGATTTCACGTAGCTCTGCTTACTCTTTCACATTTGAATTTGCAAACACTTTATATTCAACGTTGTTGATTTAATGTGATAATCTTGCTTGTGGGTTTTCTTTAGACCGATTATGGGTGTGATATTGAGACGGGGAGTTTCTGCGTTTACCATCCAGGTGCAGTGCACTGTGTCCGTGCAATTCAGGGAAGGTAACACTTGGAATTTCGCTCCAAAATTCTGAGTAATTTTTAGAACATTTAATTCAAATTTAAATGGGTCAATGGTGTAAGAAAAGGTAATGTCCAGATATGTAATAAATGTTCCTGTGACCCGGCTTCAATTCCCAATCTCGTGGTCTTCCCCATCCATCCCTGTTCTGTTCAAAATGGCTGTGACTGAAAACTAATCTCTAAAAAGGTTAACACCTCTAATCTTTGGTCTGTGTACTCACCCTGTTGTGAAATTTCACATTGTCCCCATTTCAATGTCATTGTCATCAGTTTTTTATTTTTATATTTATTTTCTACAACATGTTGTATTTAACATGGCAAAAATACTTAAAGTTGCAAGCAGCAATCAAAGGGCTCAAGCACCTTGGGCGCCATCGCCTCTCGATTGCAATATCCACTACGACGATTCCCTACCTGGATATGTATTTAAATAAGAAGTGTTACAGAAAACAATATCATAAAGTGTCATGACGCCCAGGTGGCGCTGTGAATGAGTATTTTTTTATATTTGTTTCTGTTATTGTTTCGGACGATATTCTTGAGACATATGTCAAAATTGGTAAAAAAAAGAAGAACCAGGTGGTGCTATAACCGTATGTTAACATAGTTGGTAAATTTGTGGCCAATCAGACTTTGTATGGATGAGTTGTTACAACTTCCTGTTTATGGCGAAAGCTTTGCAATTGGGATGACTTTGGAGATGAACAGATACGATCTCTCGAAGTTGCCATTTTTAATGTTTTTTTGCAAAAGTAGCAATTTTTTTAGGTTTTTACTAAATGAGCGACTTCTTATCGATTTTGGAAATTTGATCCGTGTTTGTTATCTTTGAGTCTTGGTGCCCTTCACACTTGTGCCAATTTTCTGTTGCCTACAATAAACTGAAGATGGCGTAGAAGTACAGTTTCGCCTGTTCTGAGGTGTGCACCAAAAGCCTTTAATGCTCTGAGCAATTACAATAGGGTTCTACGCACCTTTAATGAACGAGCCCTAATAAAAGCTATTAAAAACACACTTTTCCAACACATTTGTAATCACAAATTAAACTATTATCAATAATATTTCTTCACACTTGGCTATCTGTATTATTTTAGGATCGTTGAAAAAAATCTTTTAGATTTTTTTAAATTGTTTAAAAAACACAATCCATGCTCAGTGCTAGCATTAGCAAACTTCTGTTGCATTTTAAAGTGCATTCAGTTACTTTTTTTGTTAATTTTAGAGTTTTGTTTTTTTAAACGTGGAGTTAAAATGCCAAACTCAACAGATTCAGTTTTTTTTTATCTGCCATTGAAATAGCAAAGATGGCTTTTTCTCACTCAGCGCCTGTTTTAGGAACATATAAATGTCAGGAAATCGATTTCAAGTAAGACTCTATGTTCGCCGAAAGCTGGTCGTCTGGGGATCTCAGCCACGTGCAATTCTTTTTAGCTTAAGGTTGTAATTGTTGGAATAACTTGGAATTTTCCAAATTAAACCCAGCCATTTTGCAGCTTGTTTTGCCACTCAGTCTCAGAGTGTGGCCTGGTGGGAAAGTGAGGTCAATATGTATTTCCGGACTGCATACTTTTTGCTGGTTACATATAAACCATAACTAAAACATTTGCAGGTTTAAAAGGAAGGTAGTCAGTGAATCGCCAATGGATTAAAGAAATAGACGCAACCTGTTTAAAGTGAGACGGAGCACTGGTTTCTGAACTCTGTCTGTTTTGTTTCCAGTCCTGAATATGGAGCCGGTCAGCAGTGTTGCTATGACAGGACGGGTGCTCAGGTGCTCACAGGAGACTCCATAGGTGGCAGCACTCCAGATAGGGGGCACGACTGGGGGGTGCCACCGTACAAGAAGCCTCCTAGAGTCCCGGGATTCTCCCACTGGAAGTATGATGTGATCAGCTTCTACTACTGCTGCCTGTGGTCGGACAACTGCAATTACTACTTTAAGCACAGACCGTCCAGCGACTGCAGAACCTATCGACCTCCTAGAGCAGGTTGTTATCTTAGTTGTTATCTTTTTTTGGGAAAAACTTTGAAAAGTAATCAGCTGCATTGCAAGCAACAGCAGGTAAAATTGCTAAAGATATACAAATGCTCTTGATGTTTTTTCTTCAGCTGCTGTCCTCGGTGACCCTCACTTCATCACATTCGATGGTTTGGAATTCACCTTCAATGGTAAAGGAGAGTACACTCTGGTTCACGCTCCAGCCTATGAGCTGTCGGTTCAAGGCAGGACCGAACCGATGGCGTTTGAGAACGGTGTGTACCTTTCAGATTTACCCCAAAAATATTTGAAATGGTTGAAAACCAAACATGTCTCTCAGGTACTGTTGCTATGGCAACAAGACTGTCTTCAGTTGCTATGAGAGAGAAGGACTCTGATGTCATCGAGGTGCGACTCGGAGAGCGTGCGGGCGACCTCCAGGTCTTAATGAACCACCAGCTGCTTTCCTTCGGAGAGCAGAAGTGGCTCGACCTAAAAGGTATATTACCGAAAAAGATAAGAAGCATTATTATGTGACCACCAGGCCATTACTGGTGGCAACTAAAAAGATGCTTATTTGGGATTTAAACATTTTTGGGGGTGGTTTACAAATCACAAGTTCTTCCCATCATCCACACACATGGGTTCTATTGATGTTGAACAATGTTTATTTTTATTTATTTCTGTGTGAGCTGAAAGCATGCCTCATTTGAACTCCATCAGTCGTAATGTCTGGGCTTCAACTGTAAAATACACACAGTAATTTTTGTGATTATGCTAGTTTTAGCATATTTATTTCTAAACCAAGTTGGAAGACTCTGAAAGTAAGATTTAACAGAAAACCCAGCTTTGTTTAGCTTAAACATTATACATTAATTCACATTCACTGACACATACATTCCTAAGGGGAATATGGATTATTCTATTATCCTGATGCATATTTTTGGGAGTTTGGGGGAATCCGAGTACCCAGAGGAAACCCATGAAAGTACAGGGAAGAACACACAAACCGGGCATCTTGTTATCTTGTTCTCACTGCAGAGTTGTTTCTAACAGCATTGTTTGAGGCCATTTTGTAGAGATGAGAAAAAACTGAATGGTTGAGAAAGTTCTTATGAACGTGAGTGGGCAGGATGTAGTGAGCAGGATATAGGAACCAGGAGACCCCCGTGACCCCACATCATATATTTGTCATGTTTATATGTATCCAACACATTTGTAATCCTTTAGATTTCATGTGTGTTTCATAATAATGAGGTTTTTTTCCCTCAAATTTTAGTTGTTTGTGTTACAAACATTTTAAGTGTGTTTGAATGCAAGGGAAAAACCTTTATTCCTCACCATATCACATTTCTGGGGCTCTGTCAAACCTGTAAAGTTAATTCTCAAACTTTATAAACTTCAACCTTTATAAACTTAAAAATGTTTTTTTTTTGGTGAAATTGAAAAAAATCTGCAAAGAAAACTGCACCTCATGCACATCAGTAAGTTCCAGGTGTGTTTTGTATGTTTTCTCGCAGGAGTGTTTGTGTTCTCTCCTAAAGCATCGAATGTAACAGTCATGTTTCCCTCCGGGACGGGGCTAGAGGTGAGAGCGGATGTTGGGGTCATGACCCTCTCTATATTGCTGCCCGATCAGCTTCAGAACAGCACACAAGGGCTGCTGGGTACAATGAATGACAACCCTTCAGACGATTTCACCTCCAGCAACGGCACCATCATCTCTTCAAACAGCAGCGTGCAGGAAGTGTTCGACTACTGCGCTGGCTGTGAGGAACCATTTTGTATAAAATGTTGTATGACCTTAAAATCATTTTTACTTGTGTATTTTTTTTCTAATCAGGGGCCATTACAAACGAATCTTCACTGTTTACGTACGACTCAAGTCACCTCCTGAATGAATACTTCTACGCTCCAAAGCATCACTCTTCCTTCATCCCACACTTTTCTGTGGAAGAAGACCCAGGGGATGCTCTCGTGGAGGCGATGCATAGCTTGTGTTCAGGAGAGGGCAATTCTTTCTGCAGATTCGACACCCTGAGTATGCGCAGTTTGCAACAAGGCAACGGCACCCTGCGGTCCTACCAGAGTCATGTGGCCACACAGAGACACCTGAAGCCTGGTGAGACGAAAACATCCGTCATTTTACGTTTTTTTTTTTCATGTTTTTTGTAGACAGCTTTACTTTTGCATAATTAGAATTCAGTTTTGCATGTTCTCCCAGTGCTTGCATAGGTTTCTTCCGGGTACTCCGGTTTCCCCCAAAATCATGCAGCAGGTTAATTGAAAAATCAAAATTCCCATGACCTGTCCAGGGTGTACCCCCACCTCCTGCCCAATGTGCACTGGAGATAGGCACAGGGAGACCCCCGTGACCCCAACAAAGGGAATTCAGTTTTGGCATAATCAATGATGATAAAAATAATATTTTTAATGACTTTCTGACTTCAGATCAATGCACAACAAGCAAAAGACAGTGATGTAAAGGTCAGGAGAGCACATGTCAAGTACAATATAGAAATAGAAACTATAAGAGGTTATTCAATCACATACACATGCAGTGACCCCTCGGAACAAAAGCATAGACAAGGGGAAGACAGGACATTGTTTTGGAAACAGTAAATTATGTGTACACGGGAAAGTTACCTCAAAAAATGCCCTCTCCCACACAGTCCACCAGAGTGCAGTGTGAGATCAGGGGGTAAAAAAAGCTTTAGCATTAAACACATATCAGACTTAAGTAAAAACATTGCAGGAGGGGGGTGAGGGGGGGGGTGTCTTTAACCTGCTTACTTACTCCAGTGCGTAGAACCATCCTGAAGTGTCTCGTTATCTTGTTCTCACTGGAGAGTTATTTTGTCTCTACAGGCCATTTTGAAGAGATGAGGGAAAGTGCTGAATGGGAGAGAAAGTTCTGGGCAATATTTGTCAATTTCCACAGATATTTAGTATCTGCGGTTTATCCAACATCGCCCTCATTGCATGGCCATCAGTCTCTCTAAGGTGATGTCCAGTGTGTGGTTAAAGACCACAGAGTGAGAACCATTAGCTTTGCCCACCGCAATCGCAATCCAGCCGGCCTATTATTGGACATTTTTGCCGTTAATAAATGGGCAGCTCCTTTAATTAATAGTTGTATGCCAAACCAATTGTGACTGAATGGTGTTGACAATGCAGAAAATAAGCGTCTCTGCTTGATTTGATTCAAGCCAAACTAGACAAGGTTAATTTAGCTAATTAGCTGTTAATTTGAGTTTGAAAGTAAACAATTTGGTTATTGAAATAATTCTTTAAAAAACAGAAAAACACACTGAGACACATTATATGTTAAGTGTTAATGATAAATGTAATAAACATAGGTTCAGTTTTATCTAGTGTAACAAATCTATGGTCACGCTAAACTTTCCTACACATTGTTGTACTGACAAATTAATTCAAATACTTTTTAGTTTCCATGAATGAATTAAAGGGCCATATTTACATCAGAACTTTAATGTAAGTTAATAATCAGAATTCTAGCATTTCCTTGCTTTGAAATGACTGTGATTTTTTTTCTCTCAGTAAAAGCATGTGGTTGGCTGGCACCCCCAAAGCACGGAGAAAAAGAGGGAAGTGTGTATCTGGAAGGGTCATCTATCAGGTTCTGGTGCAACAGCGGGTACCGACTCTACGGCTCTGAAGAACGCAGCTGTCAGGCAGATGGGCACTGGTCTGGACGGGACACACAGTGTGTTGCTGGTAAGTGCACACAGAAGAATACAAAAAAAAAACACTTGTTTGAATTCACCTCCAGATGGCAGTGTTTTACTTTGCCATGCCATTTTTAATGGGGACATTTTGGTAAAAAACTGGAGGAAACTGAAACCTTCTTTTAGCATCTATTCTCTCTTTCATATTTTAAACCTAAGTTGCTTTTTATGCTTTAAAAAAAATGTAATATGTTCTAAATTGTTGGGCATCAGTTGACCCTTTAGAATATTAACAAAGGTCTGCTTTTGTTTTCGAGAAAACGACAAAATACTTTTGTATTCGTGTATTCATGTGAGACATATTGACCTTATGGAGGGTGTCAATGAAGGTCTTATTCACAACAGTCTAGTCATCAGTGTTTTATATATATATATATATATATATATATATATATATATATATATACAAGCAAACCAATCGTTTGCAAGGAAATTCGTATTTAAATGAGAAAAGGCGTGATGGTCTCAAAAGAAACAAAACGGCTCAGAGCTTCTAAGGGTTTAGGAAAATAAAATCACAGAATTATACCAGCTGTATCACAAGTAATTGTACAACCATTTCTCAATAATTTGATGTATATTTGACTCTTAAAGCACAAAGCATTAATGAGTTTTAAAGGTCCAAAATTCTTTGATAGTTGAAAAGAATAGGCTCTTGTCACTAGGGGTGTAACGGTTCACGGGGATGTATTGAACCGTTTTGGTGCGTCCTGTTCGGTTCAGTACACTTGCGTACCATTTCGGTATTTTTTTTATTAAATAATATAAATATATTATTAGCGCGATATTAAGGGCAGCGGAACTATGTTCCTAGGCGAGTTTCCGCACGGACGCTATTGAGTGACGCACAGTAGAGCTGCACGAGTAACTAAGAGAAATGGCAACAGCGAAAGAGAAGCCAGAGCTTGAAGACCCTCCCACCTCACTACGGTCTCCTGTTTGGGAACACTTTGGCTTCTCTGTTAAAATACGTAACGGGGATAGACGAGTGGATAAATTTAAAGTTGTATGCCGACATTGTTCCACGGAGATCGGGCAGCAACACATCTAACATTTTCTATTGCTGGAGATATTGTCACTGCAACCAGATCTGTGCTCTCTTCAGAAAATGTGGATAGGTTCATCTGTTTAGCAAAAAACCTAAAAAACTTGAAAAGTTAGTTTTGTTGATTATAAGCTGAAGCTGTTGCTAGTGTTAAAAGTTTTCAGGTCCTAACTAGTTGCAGTATTTCATTTTTTATTTTAAAAAATGTGTATTTCTTTATAAAGAGTGCAATTTGTTTAAAATATCTCCCAAATGTGTCACTTTTATTTATTTTATTACTATTGTGTATTGGCAGCTTTTCAAAATAAAGATTTTGTAAGTTCTTATTTTTTTGTGCCGAAAATTAACCGAACCGAGCTCTCCAAGACACTGTACCGAACCGAATACGATTTTAGCGTACCGTTACACCCCTACTCGTCACCACATAACAATGACAATTATTTTTTGTAAAAATACCATTTTGTCATATTTACCATTTTTTAGTTTACGTATTATTGTAAAGAAACTTAAAATCTATTTTAACATATTTTTCATTTTAGTTGTTTTATGTATTTACAGTGAATCCTGGTTTATCGCAGTAGATGGGTTCCAGAACTGGCCGCGATAGCTGAAAATCCGCGAAGTAGGGACGCCATATTTACAGTATTTTTTTAAACAGATATTCAGTATTCACACTTTTAAAACCCTCCCTTTACATAGTGCTGTTACAGTAATGATATCTACAATAAGTACATACAGAAGATAAGCAAGAAAACAGTAAGTGAACATAAAAAAATAGAAAGATTGTTATGGTGTGTACTGTACATCGCGATAGTCGAACTGCGAAGTAGCGAGGGTTCACTGTATTATTTCTAAAACCGCTAACGTTATTAACTTTCTCTTGTTAAATCAGAGATAATTTAACCATAATTCTTCTGAAATTTCTATTCAAAAGATCTTTTTCAGTGAATTCACTGAATTCCAAGCTTTAGATCATGTTACATTTGAATTAAAATTAGTTTTCCCGTTGAAATCTGGGGAGTTTTGTTGAATCTAATGAAATCCACAAGCGCTTTTCACTCATCGGTCAGAGCAGCTCTCATTGCTCTCGTTAATGTTTGACCCCTTGGAATCGTTAGATCAAAACCACCTTCTTCCTCCTGATCGGCATCTACAGGATAGATCTGATCTGGACTTTCTCCATCCAAAACAAAGCTCCACAGCTGCTGAGAATGCAGCTTTCTGAGGGTTCAGAGGACGGAGCAAAAGCAAAAACTGGCCTGCGAGCCATGAGCGAACACTGGATAGAGCGACGCCTGTTAATGATGACGGTATTGAAGAAAAACAACTGTTGTTTCTTTGATGCTGCTTTGATTTTATTAGTAAAATTACCAGTTCATCTTCCAAAAAGAAAATACAATGGGCAATGTATTTAAATGTATAAATAATCCATTATACATTTTTATAAAAAATGTATAAAGTTTTTATAGTACATCGGCAAGGCTGCTGAGGTAGATTTTTTGGTTGCTATAAACTAAAGACACCAAGTTCCCCATGTTGACATGAGTAATGTAAACCCGCCACCATGTCTCCATGGTTTGAGATAGTTAACAGTCTGGTTCTTATCGAGAAACAACACATTGCTATGGTGAAGCCATTAGCAGCTGTGCCAAAAAGAAGGTGCTGCTTTACCAACAGAGAAGATGAAGAACTTCATCTACAACTACCTCAAGAGACTTCAGGCTGTCATTGATTTTAAAAGGGGGAATATAGAATATTAAGAGCTGGGGTGTTATTAACAGTTTTGATTTAAACACAGTTTTAAAAAATTACAAAAAATAGCTTCACCCAAAACTATGAGTAAAAATTGTATATAGTTATTTTTATCTTTTTCTGCTCGTCTCACTATTGAACCGTCTCATCACATGCATCTTTTACTGTCTCTTCTCCTTTATTTCATTGCCTGTCCGTCGTTTTTTTTTTTTATTAATTCCTCTATAAAATAATATTTAAAGTCTTTTGTAGACAGCTGCAGGCTCTCATTACAAGCTTGGGAAGATGCTAGACACATGTTACTCCCGCTGAAGAGTCCAGACGCAGAGCAGATGCAGGGCTGAGTGAAACAGGATTTATTGTGAAGCTTTTTTGAAGAAAATCAGATCGATGAATCAAAAGGTGTTCTAGAATAAAAGAAACATGGAAATTCCAGCACCGGTGTTTTGAGAATTAATCGGTTTTGACTTCTTTTCAAAGTGCTTGAATGGAAGGCTCTACAAATAGTTTGGAGGATGGATTAGAAGCAAATATTTGAATGACACTTTGAATTTAGTGTGTTTTCAACATGCAACTGATATCTCTTTTAGCGTTTAAAACCCATGTGCCTCGTTTTGATGCCTGAAGACTGTGGTCAGGGTTCCATAAAACCTTCTCGATCGATAGTTCACCCTGCTATGTCTTGGAAATCGAGAAAAAAACAGCAAAATAAGTGTTTTTGTACTTATTAACATGAATATGTCCATTATAGAAATTACCGGTTCATTATATTCTTGCTTCAAGCATTTTATCACGTTAACAATATGCAGCCCTCACTAAGCAAACCTTGAGAGAGTTGAATTTTATGGCACAGCTTCTCCTTAAATTGGGATTTCTTCTTTCTGAATGCACACCAACATCCCCAGGATTGTTTTTTTATATGCAAAGTAATTTTCCATTGCAAGAGAGATTAGCAGGGAAGAAGTACGATCTACAACATCTTTACGTTGAATCTGTTGCTATCGATTCATTATCTATCTTTAGGCAACAGTACCGTGGAAAATTCCCCCCCTACGCTTACCCTCGCCCGCTGCGTCGTTCTCTTTCTTTGTTGTGGCTAACAGCTGATAAAGGTTGACATTCGAGCCTGCGTCGCCATCAAGCATGTCAGCAGTTGCAGGGATCAAAGAGCTGGCCCGGTCTGTAATTTACTTCCCATTAGAGCATTCGGAACCTCCAGCAAATAACCCTCAACCATCATTATTTGCATGCATTCCAGCACAGCCGATTTTCACTGGAGCAAAACGCATGAAAGTGAGGGTGAAACGAGGGATCCGAAAGCACAGGGTAACAAGGACAATCATGTGGTTTGGTGCTGAGCTGAGATTAGCTGTTCTTTAATGGCAGTAGAGTGGTGCAAGCAGGGAGAATTGATCAGAGAAGATTTCGAGATGCATGAATGTAAATGTAGATTTTCATTAAACTGCTGTGAATTTAGGTTCCTTGTGGAAAAAGATGCGATGTATTGGTTGATTTTAATCCTAGATAAGAGCCATTTTTCGATGAAGACACAAAAAATCCCACTCACTTGAAATAAAAAATTTATTTCCAAGCTGTGTTTACTCTTCTTAAATCACAACAAAAAAACTTTCCAAAAGCTCTTAATATTTTGTTTTCTTCCCCTTAACATTAACGACAGCCTGAAGTCTCTTGAGGTAGTTGATGATGAGGTTCTTTATCTTCTCTGTTGGTAAAGCAGCCCATTCTTCTTGGCAAAAGGTCTCTAAGTCTTGTAAAATCTTGCATGAGCAGCACGTTTGAGTTGAGGAACCAGTGACGAGTAGACGTGGACTTATGTTTGGATCATTGTCGTGTTGGAGTATCCAGTAACGTCCCATGAGCAGCTTCCGGGCTGATGACGCACATTTTCCTCCAGAATCCTTTAAGAACATGCTGCAATAGTCCACCATCAATTCTTATTAGGTTTCCTGTGCCTTTGGAGGTCACGCATCCCCAGAACATCTATGACCCTCCTCTGGTGCTCCGTTCATCACAGGCTTTTTTGGCTCCTCTCCAAATGTTGAGTTTATGGTTGTGGCATAGAAGTTAAATGTTGGCCTCATTGCGCCACACGTTCCAGAAGTTTAAAGGCTTGTTTCTGACCTGTTTGGCGCATTGTAACACCTCGTACAGACCAAAAGAGACTTGAGGAGCATCGCTTTTAGGCGCACCACTATTTAGTCGCTTATCAATGAGTGGTTCACAAGCGATGTGACATGTTATCAACAAATCTGCCATTTTTCCATTTTAAAATTACAAGGGAAAACTACATCTGCATATAAACCTAAATTATAATTATTAAATCTAATTACAAACATCATCAGTCTTGAACGAGGAACAGCGTGTGCGTGTTTTGCATTGTGGATTTGTGTGTGCAGCAAAATTGCATAATTAATCAAGCTGCGTCTTGATTACAGCATTTGAGATATTATATGGAAAATACTTCCCTCCTTTTGTATGTCGCTCGCTATGGTCACTTCTCATTAGCATAAAGAAAAAAGTAACCTTCGTCGCTGCCCACTCCCACAAACTGTCAATAACTGTCGCTTGCGCTCTCTACGCAAGTCCCTCTTTCGCTGCTCGACTCTTTTGGTCTGCATGTGGCTTACTTGGGCTATTTTGTGGCATTTGCGTAGTAATGGACCAATCGAAATAATTTTGTCATTCCCAGTTCTTTGGAGATGTTTTTACTGAATATCCCTCTATTGTTTTGTAGAGTTTAACCTCCTTTTTGTGTAGATCCTTTGATGGCGCTTTTGCTTTCCCCATCGCTCAGAAATGTCTGCGCATTACTGGATGAAAGAGGCAAGGGTCTATCAGGAGCTCAGAAACCTTTTCTGCACAAACATCGATTACAAGCAAACAGATCGAGGAGAGGACGGTTACCTTCACCAGTCGCTTGAACCCTTCTGTGTCAGTTTTTATGCGTGTAATCAAGCCAAAATCACCAGGGTGTGTAAACTTTTGGATGCATATACATCTTTCTCTGAAATCTCAGGCTTCCTAAGTAATACCGTATGTCGTCTTTTGTTTTGCTGTTGTATTTATTTCTGTTTTGAGATTGGAGCTGGAGTAAGTGAGTGAAAATTGCAGTTTTGTTAGGACCAGCTGCATGAAGCCCATCTGGACTTTGTGTGTATAAATGCGCAGCAGATGCCCAGAGTCTCAACATGTGGCGCTGATGTTGTGCTGCTTTGTTAAATTACGCCGGCCATAACTCTCCATGCACAAAGAGGCACAAGAAGGGATGAAGGGTGAATAAGGGATGGAAAGAAATCAATTAGGAAGAGGGATGACAAGAATAAAACATCTCTTCAAGAACGGAGAGATATATACACAGTATTCATGGAGGACTTGCTGCATCACTATACACACCATGGCCTAAAGTAGGGGTTTTTTTTCTATGAAGGGGAAGTTGGTGCCCAGTGATTCCCCCTCCTTAACTGTTGTTTGGTTACACTTCTTTTGTAATTGTATTTTGTTTAATTTAACTAAACGACTTTTAGTAAATGCAGCTGAAATATCTTACTAATCAAGAAACGACCCGTTTTAATCGCTACACTTTTTAAAATATTGTTTCAGTGCTAAACTGTCAAAAAGTAATTTAATGTTCACAGCTTGGTGACGCCATTGACTCTATTTTTGCAAGGACATAAGTGTTGTCACCTCGTCATCTGAGCTTTACCTGTGACTAATAATGGATCTATTAGGGATCAGGTGTGTAAAAAAAAACCTAGTGGACTAAACCTTCATATCAACTGCAACTAGACCTCAGCAAACACACCAAAGATTCATCCTGAGACTACAGTGTTGATTATCAAGAGGCTAAAGATCTGGCTGGTGTGCCAGAAACCTTAAATCTGTCTCAAATTCAGAGACTAGGGACGTCTTGGACAAGTCAAGGTCAGGCAGAACCCACAAAACCCAAGGCCCACAGCCTGCTAATAGGATGGGTGCTGGAAAAGGGGCAGAAGGTGGATTTTTCAGAAGAATCTTCTGCCGCATTACACAACAGTCATTGCAAATATTACAGGAGACCTACTGGAGCCTCCACGGTTCTGAGATTCAACCAGAGAACAGAAAAATAATGGTGTGGGGTTGCATCCAGTACGGGGGTGTCCGAGAGATCTGCAGGGTGGAAGGCAACATCAGTAGTCTAAAATACCAAGAAATCTTAGCTACCTCTTTATTCCCAACCATTAAAGAGGCCAAATTCTGCAACATGGTGGTGCTCCATCTTCACATCAAAGTTCATCAAGGTGAAGATCAAAATGCTACAGAGTTGGCCGGCCTGGGGTAAGATGAAAAAGTAAGCAAACAAAGGAATGTTGATGAACTCTGCGAGGCACGCAAGACTGCTTTCTTTGCTATTCCTGATGTCCATCAAAACCTGATGCAATTAATTGTATGAATCCTTGCCAAACCACATGAACGCAGTCCTTGAAACTCATGAAAGTCATGCAATACATGAAATTTGGATCTTATGGCACCCCCACTTCCTGTCATTTTTTTGAAATTGCAGTATTTTATTTTATTTATTTTTTTCAATTTCTGTAAAGGCTTTTTGTAAAAGACTTCTGTAAAATCTTTTTTTTTTTTTCAGTGAAACAAATGTACTTCCGTGCATTTTGGAGTGTGTTACCTTGTCACATGAGCTATTTGCAACACCTATTGATTTATTAAAAGTCGGGTTAAAACCAAGTCTTTCTACAAAGGGGATAAGCGACAAGACTTTTATCAGGGACTGTAGTACAACTATTATCTTACAATCTGCATTTCAGGACCTATCTAGAAATAGTAAGTCATCTTGGGGCCATTTGGACACTTTTTTTCTGTTTCTACTATGACTTGGGCACCACACTAAATCTCATTTTGCATACTTCATAGTGTGCACACTGGGATGTGTGGAATGAGTGCACAGACAGAATAGGAATGGCGTGAGAAGAGCTGGCAGGAGGAAATGACGCACAAAGCCATTTGGAAAAATGCTTCATGACAGATTGAACTCAGTTCCAGAGAGAAGGAATCTGATGAATATTGGAGCTGACGGCACAAGTTTAGCTGCTATAACTTGCTCTTTTTCTGGCTCCTGAGGCATTATGTCTAGGTCCAGGTCTCCTGCAGTCCTCCTAGTGTATTTACACAAGTGCCCTCACTACTTTTCCGGACAAAGCTTGAAGGGATGTTTTTGAGCAACAACCTTGTTCCTAATTACAGCACTAACCATATTCCAGCTTCACCCCTTCCACCTCAAAACTCCTCACTGGTGGTGTAACATGGATTTGATGATGGATAGGCATCTACCTGACTCGTTTTAAAGGGTAGGAGAGTGTCGGTAAGATTTAAATCTTACAATGAAATAGAGTTCCAACATCCGTCAACAAAACTCCAAACACAATCGAATCAGATTTTATTATTGATGAGCAGACAAACATTTAACATGGAAGGAAAAGGGGCTTAGGTGGAAAAAAGGCCAAAATAACAAACACAGCCCACTACAAAAATAAACCAACCCCCTAAATTCCCTAAAGGAGAATTAACGCAAAACTACAACACAACTTCCCTAAACTTCCTAACAAGAGATTATTCAGTTGTTCTAAAATAAACTTGGGTCTACCCCACCACATTAGCCAAACAATAACTTATACGATGTGAAAAACAAGACTATTACGAAACTTGGATCTTACTATGAAAGATCCAAGTGTTACGAAACTAAACATTAACGAGGGTGTGTTTGCTGACGGAGCTGGAACCCAGAGCTCTGCACCGAACGCGGTGACAACCGGAATGAGCTCTCTGATCGAAGAAACTTTTGTACGTGTGGCACTCCGTCCTGCACCAATCTGCAGTGATGCACTCAATATCATCTGGAGTTCCTGGTGACCGCAATGACACACCTCCTGAACATAAACATGGTCAAATTTACTCAAAAACGATTTAAAACAGAATTAAAGTGACCCAAGGCACATAACAGCAGTGAGAACACCAGTAATCCTGACCAAATCTCCAACTATTGAAGGAAACTCCCCCGTGCTTCACTGTTGCCTGCAGACTGCTCATTCAGTAGATGGAAGCAATCTTCTAAGGGGAATGACCTTGATGTTATAAGCTTCCATCTGATGTACAAATTTGTCTACGATTCTCAACGTTGCGCATCTATTTGTGGTTTTGCAAAAGAGCTTGAAGAGCACATTTAGAAAGTCCAGTCTGCTTTGAAATCTCTGCCTGGGAAAAACCTTGTTGACGCAATAGAACCTCACCTTGGTAGCAGAGTAGCTCTTCCAGTTTTAAGCCTCCTACACAGCTGTTTCTGTTTCAGTTCACGACTGGCTTTCAACCTATGTGTGGCATGGATGATTATTAGCAGCTGTTTTGTGTAATTGGTGGATCATATACCCATAAGGTTGAAACAGCAAACATTGATTTAGATTTTGTTTTCTGCATTTACTAAATTCTATAAATACATTTTATAAATGCATTTAGCAAATTTTGCATTATAAAATGTACTAAATTAATAAAAACTAGCACCCAATCCATTGCAGTCAGACCTTTGACTGATCATGGAGTAAAAAATAGTATTTTCTCATTGTATTTTTTCTCCATTGATGTAGAATCTGTGTGTCGTATAAGAATTGTTTAAAATGTTGTTGTTTTTTTTTCACAGATAACACATTGGCTATTGTCCTGGGAACTTTGGGTGCGGTGATGGCTGTGGTCGTCATGGTGATAGAAATCCTTTTGTGCACAAAGAAGCAAAAGATGTGAGTAAAGTTGTCGTGTGGTCAATGTTTTTTTTTTTTGATAGACCATTTGTCAGAAAAAAAAGAAAAATAGAAAAAAAAGCTTAATAGCTACTATGCTTGAATAAAATATTGATTTAGTTTTTTTCTCAAAGAAAATGAAACAATTTCCACCAACACAACTGACCGCAAAAAGCTCCTCTCCTCTGAGCCACTGTGCCCCTCGCTCAAGCAAACCCCTTCTCCCGTCTCTTCCCTCTGGTGGTGGAGCCTCCAGTTCTCGGTTAGATCTCGTCTAGAGTTTCAGAGGTGGACGGAGGGGGAGGTCTCATCCTGTGGGGGAAGGAAAGCAGATCTGCACACCTGTAGTGAGGGAAATGGGCTGTTGCTCCTCTGTTCTTTTAACTTTTTTACACACACAGATAAATCACACAGTCACTGAGCCCTAGAGCATCAGAAGAAGAAGTTTCAGCCATTACCAGCATTAAAACGTGAGAACACGCTTCTCGAGAGCTCAAGAAAAGAGGAGCTTTTGGTGGAGGTATTTTTCATTTAGTGTTTTGTTTTTATACTATTTTTATTAGTGGGTATTTGCCATGTGCAATATTAAAAAGATGGAGGAAGTAGAGGAACTTCCACCTTGTTGAAATTTTCATTTAGAAATATCTTCAATTACAATTGTGTCTAGACATAACTGACCGCAATTTGTTCATTCGTGAAAATAAAGGATTAACGCTTTTTTTTTAGTTTATTCATGAGCCATTTCTGTCCCCGTAAAGTTATATGTAAAAATAAGCAATTTAATTGCTTCATAAATTAATTTGATCACTAAGCAAAGTCTACTGGATACTTTTCTTTTAAGATTGTTTTTGGCCGTAGCTTTTATTTTAACTTAAAGGACAGTAGAGAGTGACAGGAAATGAGGAGGAGAGTGAGAATGATGCGAGGCGGGAAAGATGACATTACCCCCTGCGCATTACCCCTAAGCCACACTGCCGGATAACTACATACATTCATTATCAAGATATCGAAAGTATCCTTTTTTTTATTTACTGCAAAATGGCATTTATTGCTTGTCTCCAGTCTCTGAGATCTTTTTAAAAGAATATTTCTTTAGCATTGATATGTAATATTTGTTCATAATATATATAATGTTTGATTCAAACACATTTATTTACACAAATATCTATGCTAAAACACTAATTCCTGGTCCCATCCCCCCCTGAAAAACTGTGGAATTTCCATGCGGCAGTTTTTCAGCAGGAAGTTGCATCACTTGGATGTCAAGAAAGACCGAAGTTACGTTTCTCTGTTTCGTATTTACATATTTGGTGATATCTTGGAGCCTCATAAAAAAAAAAAAATACTGTCCTGTTATTTTTTTTTTTTCAGATTTTATTATTTTAGTGTAAAAATCCACATTTTTGGTAAATAACTGAATTTGCAGAATTTATAATCATGTGCATAAAGTGGCTATTTTGCATATATTTGCTAATTCTTAGTTAAAAACTCCTGTAAAAAAATGACCAAGAACCCATCTTTTGATTATAAATCTAATAAAACGTTTAAATAAGTTAAGATGGACCAATACCCATTTGGAATACTTAAGTATGCTTGATATTTGGAATCTGTTTTGAAATCAAATTAAAAAAGAATATTTGAATAGTTTCGAGGCGGCATGGTGGCGCAGTGGGTAGCACTGTGGCCTTCCAGGCCTTTCCTGGAAGGAGTTTGCATGTTCTCCCTGTGCTTGCGTGGGTTTCCTCCGGGTACTCCGGTTTCCCCCACAATCCCAAAAACATGCGATTAGGTTAATTGAATAATCTAAATTCCCCTTAGGTGTGAATGTGTGACTGAATGTTGCCCTGCGACCAAATGATGACAAGCAAATGGCAACGTATTCTTTCATTGCAGCATTTTATTCACATTTTGTTTTGTTTTTGTTTCTTTTCTGACCTTTATTGACTGTTTAAATTAACTGTTGAAATGTTAAAAATAAATGCGTCTCACTGACAGCGTGTAGATGTTTCTGCATCAGTTTGTTTCTTTTCCTCTCCCTTTGTGTGCCCACTTACCTGTCTGAGACCCTGGTACTTTCCAGTGGTTCCATTTCCCAGCATGCCTCAGCAGGCCTTTCTCCCTCCCACTGTAAAATCATTAGCACTCTCTCTCTCTCTCTCTCTCTCTCTCTCTCTCTCTCTCCCTCTCATGCTCACTCACTAGTCGTATCACAGATCAAAGTGAGAGCAGGGAGCTGCACAAGGGAGATGTTGATCACAAAACACTTAGTAATCGCTCTACCTAAGACTTGTAAAGGCTTGTGGATTGTACAAGACTCACAAACATTTAAAGAAACCCTTTATACAGATCAAATTATTAATGTATGATGAAATATTGTTGTTGAAACAAGGTTTCTGTGTAGTCTACAATTTACAAACCCAAAATTTAGACCTAAAAAGTCTTAAATGTAATAAAATTTGCTAGTCTTAATATTCCGACATCAGATCGAGTGTGTTTGAGATTTCCCAGCATGCACCGTGCGAGCCAGTTGTTTAACAAAGATGGCTGCCGTAGCAACCACAAATAAAGTATTTTTTGTCATTTACAAAGCTTTTATAGTTATGAAAACAACCATTTTTGAAAATGTAAGTAAAATCTTCTGATTTTGATTGGATGTCATCAAAATTAAAATCGACAGTCAGGAACCTTGGTGTTATTTTTGGCAACAACTTCAAATTCGATAACCAGATTGACAGTGTTGTGAGAGCTAGTTTTTATCAGTTACGCCTTTTATCTAAAGTAAAGCCTTTTTTAAATCGAACCGACCTTGAAAGGACTATTCATGCTTTTATTAGCTCTAGAATAGACTATTGCAACGCACTTTATGTCGGTGTTTCTCAAACTGCTGTCAGTCGCCTTCAGCTTGTGCAGAATGCTGCTGCTCGCTTTTTAACCAACACACCCAGACGTCAGCACATCACCCCAGTCCTTTTTACACTTCATTGGCTTCCAGTTTCTTTTAGAATTGATTTTAAAATTTTACTTTTTGTTTTTAAAGCTCTTAATGGATTAGCACCTTGTTATTTGACCGAGTTTTTATTTGTTCGCACATCAAGTCACAGTTTACGGTCAAATAACCAACTTCTTTTGAAAGTACCCCGAGCCAGGCTCAAACACTGGGGTGATCGAGCTTTTTTTTTGGGGTGATTGGGCTGGTCCCAGACTGTGGAACAATTTACCATTTGACATACGTAAAATCACTGATTGAACCTTTTTAAATCTAGGCTCAAAACACATTTGTTCAAAATGGCTTTTAATACTTAGTAGTTTGTGACACGTTTGCACTATGTTTTACTGTTTATACTTTACATTGTTTTATTCTGTACAATATTCTGTTTTTTGTATTCTTGTTTTTCTGTTTTTAATTGGAAAGCACTTTGGGCACCACTGGTGTTGTAAAGGGCTATATAAATAAAGATTGATTGATTGATTGATTGATTGATTGATTGATTGATTGATTGATTGATTGATTGATTGATTGAAATCACAGAAATGTGTAGTTAAAGTGAAAAATGTGCCATTGTTGGCCATGACACAGTAACGTTTCTCAATGGATTTGTTCATCTGTATAAAACACAGCAGTCCATTATTCTGTGTAGAGTTTCACGTCATAAGTGCAAGTTATTGGAAGTAGCCAAAAAAAGTTTGTTTTAGAGGAAAACTAATAACATTAACCATTCACAATATTGCTATGCATGTTTATATGTTCCAAAATGTTCGAACTACCAGAACGTATACATTTGCTGATCCTTCAGAACCATTTGTTTGCTAGAAGTTTCTAAAGTATCTAGAATTCTTAATAAGAAAATGTTTTAAAATATTTTTTAATAATTTTTCAAGCTGGTATATGGTATAATATGGTGTCTTTAAATAGTTTTTTTCACAGTGAGTTCTATTTTACATACTTTTGTTCATTTCTAGCAGTTTGTGAAGGAAATATTTAATAATATATTTCAGAGAAGACTCGAGTTACACGTACAGGTATATCCGGGCTGTTCTAAACTACTCTACACAAAGGCGAAGCGGATATCAAAAAGCGTTAGCTGCACACGATCTCCCTTGTGACCTGGTCTTTTATCTGTTTTTTAAAAAATGCAAATTTGTTTTATGTGTAGTTTTCCATTTGGCGCTGGCGTTTTAGCTGACCCGCGTTTCCGACGTGAGTTTTTTACCTCCTGGAATCGTGGTTTTTACGTTGATCCTCTTCACAGAAAAAAACATAAAACGTATATTTAAAAGCATCCTATTGATTAATTTCAAGTTTGATCCCTCAGTTTAATAATACACTAAACACTCAAAAGATTGTAACATAATACGTCACAAGGTTAGACAAAATGAAATTGTGGGGAGATTTGTTATAGAAACATAAGTAGGAAATAGTTCTTGTATTCTTTATGCTCTCTTAAATGTAACAGGAACCCTGTTGAAAACAAAGAAATCCCATTGGTTCACGTGTTGCCATCTAGTTAAAGGAGGGTTAGCCAAGCTAACATGCAACGAAGGTTCCAATCTTCCACAAAATGTCAAGGGCTTCTCGTCTTAAACTTACATTTCACATTTTGCCAAAAACCATCAGGCATTCTAAACATTGCCTAGGCATTCTGTAGAAGGCTGGCCACACAACTACTTTTTTTTTTACGGAGCAGTAGCGGGGTAAGGCCGGGTGGTTACCCCAAGGTCAGGCTTTGAACCACACAGTATGCATCAAGTTTAATGTTTATGAGGTTTGATTTTCAGGTTATCCATCTCATTGTGTACTTGCCAACCACAAGAGACACAGACTCTTGGATAGAGTGTGATTTGTGAATGCAGGACTCATGGAATTCCATGGAGAAAATGCATCAAGGAACTTTCTGAACATAATGGTGGGAATGGGATCAAAGATAGGTCGCCAATGCTGTGCGCTTGAACAAAAGTTCTGATGCTTGATGATGTTTGTGCATAAAGCTGATGGTCGTATGTTTTATTTTTCTCTTTTTCTTCCAGAGAGGCGATAAGGGATCAGAATGATAAAGTGACCTATCAGCAGCACGATCTGTGATGATCACCCCGCGTAAATACTCACAATTGTTGTATAAAGACTTTATTGATCCGCTTGATGCGGATTATGCCCAGCTTCTTGATTACATTATGTCTGTAAATATTAATGAATAACATTGAAACAGGTAAGAAACATTTGAACTGACTGTAAAACTGTTATTTTTGTTGCTTCTTATAAAAACGATTGTACCAAATACAAATTAACAGGTAACCCCCATTTATTTGTAGCTCAGCGTTCCTGATTACATTTAATCAGAGATTTATTTTTAAAGGATTCAGATTAATCCTCAAAATAAAGGGAAGTGAAGTCTTTTTTTCTGTGGATTTTCACTAGCCTTATGTTGCCAGGTGCAGAAATCCCTCTTCATTGGTAAAGAGGGCCTAAGTATGGAAACCCCCAGTTCTGATTGGCTGCTGACTCATAACTCATATTTTTTTTTAACTCAATATATTGAAATTAAACTGAATTTTGACAGTCACATACATATGTAGAAAGACTTTTTGGCACTTTTGGGGATTTTTTAGACCAATAGAATCTGCTTCTGTTTGAAATTCCATTTTTTGTTCCAATATTTTCATGTAATGTTTAGCTGGTGTTATCTTCTTTCATTGTTTTCTTCTAGGAAAAGTCAAATTTTTGTAGTTGCTTAAATACATTTTATAAAAACGGCTAAGGGCAATTATTAGCAGCTGTTGTTAAATGCTAATTTGCCGAGAATTTGTGTCTTGCAAAGCAACTATTGACATTATATGCAATGTCATCATGGCGATGACAAAAGAGATTAGTTTGGACTTGTATGAATGCTCATAAATATGTGTAGACAAGTTTATCAGCAGTGAGAAGCATTACCAAGAGGTTTAAAGAGACCAACACAGTGGAGAAAAGGTTGTACAGAGGCAGGAAGAGAAAAATGTTAACAACATTGGAAAGAAAATTAATGAGAGATATTTATCAAGAACAACAGTCAAGACAATAGTAGAGGACTAGAAAAGTCAGGGGTTGGTATCACCATAGCCTTTACAGAAGCGCCCTCCAAGAAAGTTCTGTAGAAGAAACCTCCAAGCCAGAATTAAGTTTTCTAACCTAAAACAGAGCTTTTTGAACTACAGACCTTCTTGCGTTTAGAAAAATAAGCGTGGTGGTGAGAGTATGGTTGTGTGGGGGTTGTTGGGTTCTGGGAATCTCATCACAGTTGATGGAAATATTTTGAAAACTGTATTTGGAACGGTGTTGTCTGGTCTTCATACTGATGGCGACCTAAACATGCCTCAATTCTGCTGATGACATGCCTCTAAATAAACAAATTAAAATCTGGTAAATATAAATTAGATTGATTAGTCTGGCGGCCTCAAAGTCTACGTCACATTGGTCATTATTTCGGGACCACAATATCACAGCTGCTCGACTGTGCTCCCACTGTCAACAATGATCACCAGAGAGCAGAATTAAGTTGAGAAGCATCTGATCAATCCTCCACTCGCACGCTGCTCTATAAAGCGCACTCAGATAAAAAAAAAAACAAGAAATGGTTAGTATAGTTTTTTATATGGTGTGTTTCCAAAGTGATGTCTAATAGAAATCAACTCATTAATTCTTGTCTGGCCATGCCCCTTTTCCTTGGGTTTTTCAAAAGTGAGGCGTGATCACACCTTACTGGATCAACATCTTGGCATCCTGTACCATAATATCGAACATTATCTGGTTTGTTCTTACTTTTATATTGCATTTATAGTGTTTATAACAAGTTTAACTCTTTTCAAAGAAAAAAGAAAGGAAAAACCTTTAAAATTATTTGTGCTTTTTAATAAGGGTCAGTTTATTCATTTCCCTGGGTCTAAATTTGGCGACTATTTTGTTATTCGAGAACTTCTTGATTTCTAATCCTTGCTGCTGTTGAAGGGTCTGGAGAGCCGAGGAGCATAAAGAGATGAGCTTTAAGAAAATGTACACCTGCGCAAACAGTGTCAAACACGAGACGTGTTAAACCCAACGGGATAGAAAGATAGTATCAAGCCAAATTCAGTTTCTGAAGGTAAACATGCCAGAACAAATCAAAGAGATTAACCTGAATTTCCCTTGAGTTAAACAAATCAACCTAAACAAACCGAAAAATTCTGAAGGCTTTCATGAAAAACGCATTCATCTCGTTTTAATCCGACCAACATCAAATGAGCACTGCTTCACTGCGCCTCTTTCTCAGCACATGAAAAGCTCTGTAATTGGAACAAAGTATGATTAAATGTCTTCTGTGCTTATCTGCAAAGACCACCGTGGTTTGGAGAGTTTCGCGAGTGACTTCTGAAACAGTTTGTTCGGGCAAAGAGACAACAAGCATCTGCACGTCGAGAACTCATCTGAAACATCTCGTCTAGTGGTTCAGATCATCTGAGCTCTATGTGATGACATCTATCTCGAACCATCCGGGTTTAGGTGATATATTCCAATGTTTGCTTGCAGACAAAGATTACTTTAGTTACATAGGAGTGCACAGATTTTTTTATATGGTGATGTCTAACAGAAAGATGGTTTTATAAACATTTGTAAAATACAGTATTCCTGAAGATTGTATAGGTTGCAATGCAAAACCAAATAAATGGATGACCAATAATTAGAAATTAATTAGCCCTCTGATGTAAACCACTTTTGCTTGATAACGGCCTTTAGTTGTTTGCTGTAGTTCTCAACATGTCTCCTGAGCAGATCTCTCAAGCTCCTCGAAATTGGTTGGTACTCTGTCACAAACTCTTAATTTTAGTGTGACGCACAGAATTTCTATTGGAGTTAGGTCGTGGTGTAGTGCCGGCAGAAGTGAGGCGTGCTTTAAGTCACCACAGGCTGCTAGATATGTAAATCCATATATAACGTTTGTTTCAAACACATTTATTAACACAAACATCTATACTCTCTTAGATCAAATAAAAAAAAAAATAATTTAGTCATGTCCCCAGCTTTTTACTCAATCCTGTTACTCTAACCCATCCCCCTCCTGAAAAACTGGGGGATGAACTTTCCATGGGTCAGTTTTTCAGCAGGAAGTTGCATCACTTGGATCTTTAGAAGGCCATGGGAAGAGCAAAGGTAAGTTTTCTCAATTTCTTATTTACGATATCTTGGAGCGTCATTTAAAAGAATACTATCCTGTTACTCAAATTATTTCTGAGATTTTATTAGTTTAAGGTAAAAATCCACATGTTTTATGCAAATGGCACCCAAATGGTGGATGGCTCTAGATTTAAAAAAAAAAATACAAAAACAAATCACAAACTTTCAAAAAAAAAAAAACACTCAATTAAATTAATTCAGAATTAAATCTAAATAAATTTAGAGAGCTTTGTATATAGAGTGTGAGTATGTTCTAAGTTAAATTAATATTCAATATCTTTAAGCAATAAACAAAATCGTATTGTATTCTAGAGCTGAAAATAGGTGGAAAACAAAAAGGAAATTATTGCAAAAGAAGGCATTTTGTTTCTTTTTATTAAACGCACCATCATAAATGGAACCTATTGCGCATACTCAACCTGCCAGTAGGTAGAAGATAGACCTACTGATTCATATGATTGGTTTGTAGTACTGTATCCGCATCTCGCACTGAAATACATACTCTCACACTTTGCATACTCGCTTTATTCCTGTGGTTCACATTAAGTTTATTTGGCTATCTCCTGGAGTCAATCTTATTTATCTTAATTTAGCTTTAATTTCCTTTTCCTTCCTCATTTCTCTTCGCCAGCCATGCTTGAAGACAACACGCTATCTCTGGTGTCTTAATTCAGTTACGACCTATTATATTTCTTCCATCCCCCGTCTACCCCCATGACGATTTAGTTTTATGTCTCCACGCTGCTGCCAACTCAAACAGCGTTGTGTTTCTAAAAGCTTTTAGATCGTTCCATCTGACTTCAGGCTCTACAGGTTGCACTTTCAAACCCTCGTGTTGAGGGTGCACTCACATCTGGGAGGTTACAGTTGGCCTTTTGAAAATGGCATCCGTTTTCAAAACAACAAATATTGCCTTTAATATTTTCCTGCTCGTTTTCTTTCAAAAATGTCTGGTTTTACATTTCTATTTTTTAAACAAAGGTTATGGTGAGACGTCTCATTGGTTGACTTACACAATGCCTCATACACTAATAGTTTGAATAGTAAGTACAATAAGGCTAAAAATAAACTGATTTTCTATCTTAATGTTACATGCTAATTCGTAGTGAAATAAATGATTCCTACCACGATATGGTGATGCTAATAATGCTACATCATTTTAACAAAAACCTCAGCACACAAATTCCCATTAGCACACAAATTTACATCATGCTAGTGAAATTACTATTGTTGATAATCAATTAATGGTATGCTAATGCTATAATCAAAAAGAAGCTAATCCATCCCAGTAACACTACACTCACAACCTCTTAGAATTCTGCTAATTTGCGCTAACATTTCAATAGCTATATAATTCATGCTTGTAAAAGGGATGAAATGCTAATGCTAGCAATCAGATTACATGCTAGTTCATGTTTACAACTTCTTTACGGCATGCTTTCTAATGTCATTTGACGGTAAAGTAATGGTAGTCTACTAGTTTAAAAATAGTTTGAGATACTATTCAGATTAATGGTATGAATACTAACGAGATGCTAATGATAAACTACATTATGTTAATCTATAAGCATGTCATGCTAATAATGAAGCGACCCCATGCTAATTCTAGTTATCTTTATGTATAGGTACTTTGAATATTTAGCTATTTTCATGCTAATGACATGCCATGTTGGTAGAATTTGAGCTAGCAATAGTGATGAAATGCTAGTAATACATGCTGTGCCATGTTAAAACCATCTTTCTGGCATGCTAATATATAGTAAACTAAGGAGACTAATATAGAATATGCTAATGACATGCCATGATGTGTTGGCAAAAGGCTATTCAGAGAAATTCATGCCATCAGCACAAACATAGTGTTGATTTGTGCTAATGACACATTATGTTAAAGCGATCCTAGCAGCATGTTAGAATAGAATTTGTGCTAGCAGTAGTGATGAAATGCGAATGCTAGTAATATGCCATAACTATGAAATGCTAATTCATAGTAAAATAATATAGAACATGCTAATGGCGTGTCAAGTTGTGAGATGAAGTCCAGTCATCAATGTAGTAATGAGATGCTAATAGCATGTGTTTTCAGATATTCATATAAACACTTTACTGTGTCATGTCCAAACTTACAAACTGTTTTACTCTTTACGACTTAAACCATTTTAATGCTTCTTTTATAAGCAAACATCTTTCTCTAAGTATTTCATGTTCCTTTTCCTGATAGTCCCCCATGGATTTGTTTTTAAAACATTAAAGATGAACCATGTCTTAAAAGTCTTAATCAAAGCCATGGCTTTGGTTAGGAACGGTAGAGACGTGCAGGCGTTGCACATGAAAGTCGATTCACGCCACTGATGTGGCAGAAACCGCTCGCTCTTAAAAGGAGATTCTAAATCTGTCCCAGAATCCCCCTGAATCTGGGAGAGCTTTGTCCCTGCCATTATAGATAATGACTCTGACCCAGCACACATGATTAAGTCTAATGGTCTGAAGTGAATAGAGCAGATCTGCCAAAAAGCAGTTTAAAAAGAGGGAAGAAAAGTGAAAAGGGTTCCCCCGTTTTCTAATGCAGCTATTAATAAATGCAGAACTCTCTGTCGACTTTTTTTTCTTTCATTTTGATTTACTTTGTCAAGGGTGGTGCAGTGGGTAGAACTGTGGCCTTCCAGTTAGAATGGTGTCGTTTCGAGGCTCACTGGTGATCTTTCTGGAAGGAGTTTCGCATGGTCTCCCTGTGGGTTTCCCCCACAATCCCAAAAGCAAACAGCAGGTTAATTTAATTAACTGTCAGCATTAAGTTTTCGGTCTATCTGTAGATTTATTTTGTTGTTCAGTTGGCTCAAATATCATTCAATTTATGCATTTTATAAATTATTTGTCATTTTTGTGTGAAATTGGGGAGTTTTGAAGGAAATTTGAGTGGACTTTTAAAATTGTAAACCACTTAGACCTTGATTGGTTTCTCCAGAATGTCACGTTATAACATGTTTCCGCTTGTTTCCACTTGTTTTCAAGGGTAGCATGTCACACTTGTGAATAAGAGAGTAGGGGATACTGTATGTTTATCCGGTTAATGTTGTGCCAAATAATTAAAAAAATATATAAATTTAACTTTGCAGTTACTTCAAAGTTTTAGTTTACGATTCTTTGCTCTGTGGGCGGGCTTAACAGCGGCTCGTTCTTATTGGCTAGTGATTGTCAGCTTACTTATCAGAAGTGCTCCTATGAGCTGTAAGTAGTGAACAAAATATGAAACAATATAAGTATATTAATAGTTGTAATGCTAAACAACGGATATTATACTCATGTTATACTATACCTGAATGTCCCGCCAAGGTGGATGTTGCAGGTGTATCTTCATTTGATATGGGACATATCTGTCATTTAGATTTGTTATTTTAAATATTCTTATATCAAAGATGTTGCATCTTTAAAAGTCTTTTATTTTATAATATTTATACCAATCCATCTATAAAAAAAGCTATGCTAGTAAGCTATTTTCCCAGACAAGCTATTCAAGCTGAAAACTCAAGTTGTTTCCTGTTGAAGATCTGCTGACACAGCTTGTTTGGTAAATCTTTAAGGGTTTGGTTTAGCTGCTTCTTGTATAATTTGATGGATTTTCTTCATGTATTTTAATGTGTTTTAATTGGTTCTTGTGTTTTCACTGGAAAGCACTTTGCGTTGAATTATAGGTTCAAAAAAAGTCGGTCAGTCGGTTGGTCGCTCAGTCAGTGGGTCACTTTGGTGGTCCGCTGATTGGTCGAATGGTCAGTCAGATGGTTTGTCCCTCCGCTGGTCTATTCTGTATGTCTTTAATAGGTTTAAATTTTAAAGGTCACAAGCAGTGCTTTAAATTAATAAATTAAACGCTCTGTCAGTCAGTTGTCGGTCAGTTGCTTGCTCACTTAGACGTTTGTCGGATGGACAATCCGTCGGCCGTTCGATCGTTCTGTCGGTCCATCGCTTGCTCGGATGGTTGGTCTGTTAGTCACCCCTTCGGATCCGTCAGAGAGATGGTCAGTCTTTAAGTTAGTCCGTCGGTCCATCGGTTGCTTGGCTCGTCTGTCCATTGCTCGGTCTGTTGGTCCATTGGCCACTCGCTCGCTCGGACACTCCATTGATCGGATGGTTGGTCCATCAGTCAAATGGTCGGCTGTTATGTCTGTCCATCTGTCAGTAAACAGTGATTTGTCAGTCTGAGGGTTGGTCGCGCTGTCATTTGGCCGGTCCATTGATTGGACAGATGGAGGGTCAGTCTGTCTTTATTTGGTACCTCAAGGTAAATGCCTAATCATTCTGTCTGTTTAAGGATTTATTGGTATCAGTTATCACTGCTATAAAAACGAATCAAATTTGAACCACTAGTGCATGAAATGCTTTTCTGTTAAATTTGTAACCTGGGAAACCCACACCTCCTTTAATTCTTTTAACCACTTCTTACACATCCAAATGCTCATCAAAATTGTTCAGTTTCGCCAATGAAATCTGCTCATTTATTTGCAAAACCGGTCCAAAAAAATACTCTCGTTTATAAACAAACAATGCTTCTCTGTTGCGCAAGTCAAAAACAGATGCAAAGGGGGAGGAGCTTAGTGGAAAAAAGAGTAATATGCGCAATACACAGCTTATTGTTTCCAATAAGTAAAAAATATGTCGTGAGCACCAAAGTGAAAAAAGTTTTGCTTTTTTTTCTCTTTCTCAAGTTAAAGTACAGTTTTTCATCAATATATTTAGTTAAGTCACATGACATCAGTGCTTTATAGCAACACACAAGTCCGCTGTGCATTTTACACTCTTCCAGATTTTCCAAACAGGCTGCTGTGATTTGCACACAACTTTTAAATTACTTTAAACTTCTCTCAATCAAATCACATGATTGACACTGGAAGAAAATTAGAAGCAGCTGGATTCTGATCACAGAAATCATACAGCCATTGTTTCAGCAAGACTTCAGATTAAACAAAGCCTCCGCAAATGTTCTCTTTTCTTCTCTCCGCCCCTAGATAAAAGCTGATCATTCGAGCTTTCTAAAGTGATGAGGAACCGAGGCTGTGAGCAGGAGCATCTCAAGCAGGTGTGCAGAGTTGCTTTGGGTGTTCTGTTCATGCTGCGCCAAAGCTCTTAAAGATGAGAGGTAGTTAAAACTCGCTGTTCTTTTGGCTGACAGTGCTTTAATTACAGAGCTCAAAGCTACAGAAGGAGATGGATGAGAGTATGTGGTGTTCTTCCCTGGTTGAATGGTAAAGAAAGCCACTTTCATCTTCTCTCTGAGAATGCAGAGGGTTTAAACCCCAAGGGGAGAGCGTACCTACCGAGGTGTACATGTGTTGCTTGAGGCAGACGACACAGGTTTGAAAGCTAGAGATGGAATGTCTATGTTTATGGAGGGCCACACACTTGAATACTGCAGCTGGATTTGCCTTTAAAATTATGTGCCGTCTGTTCACAAAAACAATGGACTTGTCAGTTTGGAATTGGAAAATGAATTTTTTATTTTTCTGATTAATTCGAATGAATCTAGTTTACTTGTTGATATGTTACCGGGCAAAGTGTGAAATGCTATTGTATAGAGTGCTGCTTGTCCAAACAAACAATGTGGTTTTGAGCAAGAGGAAAGTCCCACAGATCCATCAAAGATAACCTGGGCAAAACAGAACAAGACGGACCTAAAAAGCAACAGCTTATTCTTCTTGATGCCAAACACCAAGGCTTTATGAACAAGCATCACCCACGGGAATGTGGATCTGTTACAAACGTCAACCCGACACCTGGTGAGGAACGGTGTGTTCATTTCTGATGGATATTTTCCATTCTTTTCATCCACTTTAAGAAGTGACCCACCGAAGCGTAACAGGAATAGACATGACATTTGTTTCTTATTCTGAATAATCCATGCAGAGATTGTTGAGAGCTATCAAACATACAGTGATCAAAGTTTAAAATGAAAGTGGCCTGGCTGATGATGCCCTTGTAACTTGGCTTGTTTTCTCATGTTCAGTATATATTCTTTGCACATCTGTAGAGATTCGCGGTACACTCAGTGGACATTCTATACATTTTAAACCTCAACAATTTTCAAGTCAGAAAAATTAAAAAGGCAAACGATGATCATATAATTTGTCCTTTCTCTATTTAAAATGCATTCAGAAATCTAGAATAAGATATATTCATTTCACACCCTTTATGTATCTCCTACTCATTTCTGAGTTGGTTTTGTTTCACGATCCTCTCCAGGATGCAGTTATCCATTTTACTATTTTCAACCACATCTATTCCTTCCCTTCTTCTCTCTATTACTGTTCTTGGACACAGAGCTCTGTAACAGCATCCTGTTTTGCAATTACATTTTATGTCTTGCCCTCCTTGTGCAAGGTGTCAATGGCCATCTTTTAGGCAAATATCAAGTCGGCATGTTTGTGTAACCTGCAGAACTAAACAGGACGTAGCTGTTGAACATCAAGATTTAAACGGTAAAGTAGAAAATAGAAACCTTTTGATTGTTTGAATTCAAAAGCTTCTGGTCTACTAGGTTTCTATGATTTATGCTAATGCTAAAAGTGTAACGCATCCATTATGAGCCTAAACGACAGAGTAATTTCACTTCATGGCAATACGGAACTCCTAGGAAAATGAAATTGGATTTATGTTTATTTTCGCCAATGCATTACAATGTCATTTTCCCCCAAATGCATTTTGCAGCAGGACAATGACCCCAAACCCAGTGTCATGAAGAACTATCTTCAGTGTAAAGAAGTACTGGACGTGATACAGAGCCCTGATCTCAGCATCATCGAGCGATTGCATGAAGACACAGAAGGATGTGGGAAATCTAGAGAAGATCTGAGGTTACTTCTCCGAGATGTTTGGAATGGCCTCCTGCGGAGTTTCTTCAGAGATTTTGTGCAAGTGTAACTCGATGAATTGCTGTTGAATACGTTGAACATAAATGATCAACACTTTTGTTTTTGAAAGCATTCTTTGTTTACAGTGTATGTAAAAACAGAGTACTGTACCATCTCTTGATGGATATATGAAACAGTGATGCATCTAACTGGGGTGTGGACCAGCTTGACCTGAAATAGCTCAAGCGTCTCCTTGAAATCTTTTTTATGTGCTAACATTGATGTAATGGTGTTCGTTGTAAACAGTAAGTAAACCAGCTCATGCTGGTCAGGTTTGAGGTTTTGTGTAAGTAACGGATTGAACTCTGCGGGTCACGTGTGAATTTTTCCAAGCCAACAGCGTATTAAAGTGTGCTGGCCATGAGTCACTCTGTTAGGTCACTTTCATGTCCAACCAAATCATTTCAGGCTTTAAAAAAATGCAGCAGGGAAGCGGGTGTTATTTCTGCCGCCGTTTGGGGTTTTGGGTGAGTTGCCTTTAATTGCAGTGGTGGAATAAGTCAGTGTTTTATCTGAGGTCATATATCTTCTGTTCTGGTTCTCCCCACTAGAGAGAGACATTCTGCATCGTGCTGGATTCTTTGCTCCTGAATGCATGGTTGTCAGTCATGGTTCTGTGACTAGTGCCATGATTCGGGAAAAGATAAAGGGATAAAATGAGAGAAACCCAAACCAAACACCAAAATCATAGTCAAAAATTTGACACAAAATGGTGAACGAATTTCAGCTCCTGGTTTCAAGTTAACTGTAAACTCATTGCAGCCTCCAACTCTTGTAAATTCTTGCATGACCTGCACGTTTGAGTGGTTCAGTGATGTTGAGGTCAGGAGATTGGCAACTCCAGAACCTTCACTTTGTTCGTACCCTGCCACTCACTCACGCTCCTTGGGCTGCACTTGAAGCACAACACCAGAGCTAGACTTTGCTCACTTTAGAAACAAAATAAAAAAGTTCTAAATCCCCTATTACACATCCCAATGAGAAAGGAACATTTTCATTGACATTTCCGCCACCAATTCTTAGACAAAAAGGTATTTATTGCAGTTCCGAGATGACCTCAATGCATTAGAAAAGTAGAAATTACCTTTAAATTTGTCAGAAATGTAAAGTTCATCTGCACTTTTGGACTAGGTGTTGAAGGATCTCTGCCTGACTGACACTGGTTGTGTAGAGGCAGAATCTGAGAGTGACCTGGGTTTGATTCCAGTCAAAGGTGAATAGCCAATCCTCTCTTCCTTTTTCAATTTCCAATTGTTTAATGAGGACAACAAAACAAAAAAAGTTAAGCCCACATAATATATGTGGTTGATTCTCCTTCAGAAATTGTGTGCAAGTGTTTTTGGCCAAGCTTGGGCTTTTTCAGGCACATCTGGCATTTGGACCTGCGATGGACTGGCAACCTGTCCAGGGTGTAACTCTGCCTCTTGCCTAATGTGCGCTGGAGATGGGCACTGGCAGACCCATGTGACCCCAAAAAGGGAATAAGTGGGTTGGAAAATGAATGAATCTGGCATTTGTGTGGCAATGGCATATGGTATCTTCACCAAGCTTGGCCCAAGTCTGGCAGAGATGGTGATGTTTTTAATGTGGCACAAAAGACTTGAGCCATAGATCATTTGCAAGAGATGTCTTGCCAAGTATGGGTTATTACCTTGGCAGAGACTTGGACCTGACAAGACCCATATGTGGCCTTTTTCTGACTTGGTCCATACATTTCTGAACTTGTGCCAAGCAAAAGCAGAAAGCATGGGAAAGGAAAAGTGAACATTGCTATGTGGGTAGAAGAAGGGTGATCTGAAGGGTGGTTTCACCAAATATCAGTGATGTGTGGTCAACTTCTTCTTCTTCCGCTTATCTGCAGCCGGGTCGTGGGAGAGCAGTCTAAGCAGGGTTTTCTCCAAACATTTTTCTTCCTGGACACCTGCACCAAGGTGTTCCCAGGCCAACTGGGAGATATAGTCTCTCCAGCTAGACCTAGGTCTTCCCCAGAGCCACTTCCTGAGTGACATGCCCAGAACACATCCCCAGGAAGGCGTCCAGGAGGAATTTGAAACAAATGCCCGACTTCAGCTGGCTTCTCTTGATGTGAAGGAGAAGTGGCTCTACTCTGAGCTCTTCCCGGGTGATGAGCTCTCCACCCTATCTCTAAGAGAGTGACCAGCCACCCTGCGAAGGAAACTTATTTCAGCCTCCTGTATCAGGAGGACTTTGTTCTTTCGGTCATGACTCAGAGCTTATGGCCAAAGGTAAGGGCAGGAAGGGACTGTAAATTGACCGGTAAATCGAAAGCTTTGCCGTGCAGCTCAGCTCTTTTTTACACCACGACGGATTGGTACATCGGCTGCACCAATTCATCTGTCAATCTCTCACTCCGCAGTGTTGTTACTCGTGAACGATGTGAATGATTAACCCGAGGCATCTTGTTCATCACGCGATTGCTCCCCCAGCCAGAGCCGAGTAGTTCGGTTTGTGGGATGTTTAAAATTGAAGTTCATTTGAATCGCTCGTGACATGCCTCGTGTTTTGCTGAAATTATTACTAAAGATAATTTACTGAAACAAACAACCCAATCTTTCTGTTTTGGAAGTATTTAGTTTGATAGGCAAAAGACTTTGGTAAGCTAGTTTAATTCCCTTTTTATTGTAATTGGCTTGGTATTGGGGCTTTGTCTTAAATATTTGCAAGTAATCTTGTTAGGGAGTTATGGAAATATTTTTTTTACGAATGGACGAAAAGAACAAAGAGTGATTCTGATTAGTAAACGAATGTCAAAAGAATCAAGTCACCAAAATGAACAATACCTCCCGTCACTACCAAATACTGACTTTATTAAGATTTTCATTTGATTTCTAGGTAGTTTCATTGATTACAATAAATGATTTATTAATAAATTTAATTTTTGAAAGCATCTTCCTTTTGCGCAAAACTTTATATTATTAAACTTAAAATGTGTGCATCTTTAAGTGAAATTAGGTAAATAGACTATTTTGACTGAGTCTTTCTGACATGTCTACCCGGCTATTGATCCTGTATGTCTGCCTATAGCTGTCCACACAAAGGAAATTCTTGCATGTTTCTGGGGGCAGCAGAAGACTGGAGCAAACTCTTGAGGGACTATTTTCTCTCCGCGTTTTGTCGCTCACAGGGATTGGATTTCTCTGCAGCCTCCTCGCGCAACAGGTATCTACCCCATACACGGGACAGGTTGAAGCCATTGCCCCGATTTCCTGTCACATGGTATGAAATAGGATCCCTAGTTTTTCTGCTATCTGTCTAATGTGTGTATGTCTCTGCGTGTGTGTCTGGGGGCAGCGCCGTCTGAAGTCAGACGCTCTTAACGCGGACCCACTGCGCTCCTTCCTGACATTCAGCAGCTGTCTGCATCAGCTCCATTGACCTGAGCGGACTCAAAACACTTCATCTCAGAACCCTGAGCGCCACAGAAGCGCTAAACATTCTCATTAACTCCACTAAAGGAAGAGGACTCGATGAATCCTTGGAGAACCGCAGCTTTGCTTCTTGCCGCCTGCCTCAGCGCGTCAGCGTCCGATCACTTCGAGACGGGTCAGTGTTCAACTTTATGCAACTTAAGAGTGCTGTGAATTGTTTGGTGATATGGGATGTGTTTCTTACGGCCGTGCGGCTTTGTACGGTCTCCGGAGCATCGGCGTGCGGTATGGCAAGCCGTTTGTACTAATAATGTAAATTCAAGGTAATCCGTACACTAGCTGCATTGCATTCAGGCTGTGTTGATGAATGCAAAGAGAGGGTTTTAAAGTCAGAAAAGTTTAACTGACATGTTTTTGACTAATCAATACAAAGAAATCATACAAGAACTACCTGTATCTAGGATTTTTTTTATCTTGCACATATCTGTCATGTTTTGGGTTTAAAAATAAGGGAAAAATTAATGCCCCACCAGTTTAAAAATACATTACATTTAAACATTTATTTACAATAAATTTAAAGTATTTACCTGTCAACCACTTGCAAACTGCATTTAGGTGCTCTAAATCTGCATTTATTGACACACTGTGGGCATCCTTGTGTAAAGAATTTCTTTAATAGACATTTCTTTAAAGGACTTAAACCATATTTATTTATTTTATACATTTTCTGTTTATGTGCGCATTTATTGTCCTCAAGTGAAACATTTACTTAATTTTCAAGAGGAGAGTTTGAAAACATGTGCTCATCTAAAAACTGTTTTCAGAAAAACACTGAAAGCCCATGAAACGTTGCCAAACCAACAGGTGGTAGTCGATTAAAATCGTGGCATTTTAAAAATGAGTATTCAGCATTGAATTTCCAAAAACAAGGGAACCTTGGTGATCAATTAGGAAACATTAGCAAATAATTCCGCCACACAGTCAGTCCATGTTTCATTCACCATTACACATGGTCTTTTGTAGCAAACAACATTTTGAGCAGTGATGCCAAGCATGGGGCGTGGCAAAAATGATAAACCCCACCTCCAACACGCTGCACACTTAGCAATGCTCTAACCAAAGTTTTCAAAACAACGCACCTAGGTTACATGAAAATGGTGGGTTAGATGAAAACGCTGCATTTACATGTTGAGCCACAGCAAAACCGTGCAGAAAAATCCCCATTTTCAAAAAAAAAAACTGGCTGCATTTGGACAGGCCATATCTACAGATTTGTTGCAGACTTTGAATTCTATACCACTTTTTTTGAAAGAGTGTATTTGTGGGTGGGGCTACAGTGGTTTTAAATGAGAGTAATGGAGCGAGATACATTAAAATTGCAGTTACAAATCTCCTCCATCTCTCTAGGAAAGTACATTATTCAAGACATTTTCACAAATATCTTGTATTGTGTGACATCTATACATGTCTCTGATGTGTTTATTCAGAGTTTGTTCTTGTTGTCATCCGGCTACAGCAAGTGGTTCTAGGCTAACGGCAATTCAGTTTGAAGAGGCACTACATGTGAAATTTATGAATAGAGGTAACATACGGTAGTTTCTTTGTTTATATGGTCTTTTTCAGTTTATATGGATGTTTCAGTTTGCATACACATTTTAGAAATGTTGAAAATAATAGTCACACGATTAAGTGCTATTGTTCTTTTAAGAGAGAGATTGTGATATAAGGGCTTTATTTTAGATCCTGGCTGTTATGTTAAAGTATTAGTCACAGATTTTTCTCTTGCTGGTATTGATCTTTAGAAATCTATGTAGCTGACTGGCAATATTTTTGTGATGCCATTGGGAATGAAATGATTGTAGTCTCAGATTAGGATTCTCCAATATACACTTTAAAATTGTTGAAGTTCATTTTTTCATTTGCAGTTTACTATGTGATGTTGTTGCGCACAGCACATGCATAGACACATTTAAAGCAGTGTTTGAAATGAAGATTGAATCATCTCATGTGACATGTGAACAATATTCCTTAGACGGTGCTCATCGATTTCTTTATTTTGTAAATGATCTTTTGAGTGCTCACCAGCGGTTCAGCTATCATCAGAAGAATTCAGTATTCAGTTTGATGACACGATGGTGACTGATTAACAAAAGGTACCACAGGTGCGCTGTCTTGAATAAAAACACAGCAATATGCTGATCTATGCAAACATTTTAAGGGGTTTGTTCGATTGTTTTGAATTCATTGTTGAAATGCATTTTGGCTTGGAAAAACTTTGCTACTTGCATTGACAGATTTATCACTGCTCCATGAAATTTTATTACTACCTTACTTCTCTCAAATCCTCTGCAGACAACTTAATCCCCATGTTCTAGACAGCATGCATGCTCTTCCTTGATGTGCAGTCATTGAAAGCTCACAAATAGACAAGTTAATTTTTATTGACACACTATAAAAAGTACTAAAGTTATTTTTATCTAGAATCAAATTGTTCCACTTCAGAAGGTAATCAAGCAATGTGTTTCTTGAAACACCGCTGTTTTGCAGGTTTGCTATTTTCTTTGTTTTGTTGGTTGGACATATATAGGGGAGTGGTAACGAGCTTAAATGATAGCAATGATAACTCCTCCCCCAAACCTTGTTTCCTTTTTCATTTCACTTTATCATTTCACTCTATTCATTTCTATCCGTTGTTTCATTGAGGTCAATACCATTAGCATGGAGTGATCAAAGAAAGCTGATTGTTGCCTTAATGTCCATTACTGGAGTTAATTACATGATTAATTAGTGCAGTTATAAAATGACATTCAACACTAAACCAGTTTTGATGAAAATCATCAAATTTTTGCTGTTTCATCTACACAGTTATTACTTTTCTGCGTATAATAATCCTACACATTTCACATGCAATCTAAGCTGCTTTGGTGTTTTTCCAAAGAAAATGGCCATCATTTCATTATTATGAAATAATCTTATTTGCCTTTTTCATATACACTAGCCTAGAAACCCAAATATGTCTCATTTTAAAGGAGACACTTTGAAATGTTAAAAACATGCCACAGGGTTATTGTACTCAGTAAAATCCTAAGTGTTAAATTTACTCTACTCAGAGTGTATTTGGTCCAACTCTATATAGATTTAAACCTAATCTGAGAAAGAGTTTTTTAATTATCTTTTTTTTTCTTCCAAACTTGCACAGGAAAATGCTAAATAAATTATTCAGAGATGGACCAAATGCACTCAGAACAGAGCTAAAATAGACTATTTAGGTATTGTTGATCATTAGTGATGAGCATTTATGATTAGCAAGCGTAAAGAAACATAATACAAAAACAAAAGGAACACTTCTAAAAGATGTTCATTCACAGATTTGGAAAAAAAATTACTAAATAAACTCAGAGTCTACATAGAGTGGGACCAAATACACTCAAAAGTTAATTTAACTCTTAGGATTTTACTGTGTATTTCAATTTTATAAGTTGAGTTGTTTTCAGGTGAGCCCAAACACTACTCTGTTATAGAACCTTTTTAGATAAAAGAGATGTGTCGATGAGGTTTTAAACCCAGACATGGGTTTGCAGAGTTTGTAGTGTCCAGATCTGAAGATTCGGGTTAGAGGTGACTCAGGGCTGCTGGTATTATCCATAAAAAGAGTGCCCCGGGTCTCTGCATTGCTTCACTGGGAGCGTACACTGTAATTTGTGTTGTTTCATGTGCCAGAAGCAAATCCCCTAGGCTCTCTTTTAATTTCTATTTTAATTGTAGCCTTTGATTTAAATGACAGGTTAGACTGATGCAGGAGTGCTTCCATCTTCACCCGTGCGGCGCAATCTGTTCAGAGATGCTTTCCAGAATTCCGGCTTTTGGGTGGTTAATCGAGACATGTGTCTGTACCATGTTAATAAGATACTAATAATAGACACTTTATAAATCCGTCATATTTTAGTAAGTTATTCAAAAAGCAGTGAGTCAGAATCAGATGTTGCAATGTTTTCATATTCTGCATAAATTACTTGCCCCGTTTTGTTTCATGTTTGCTCAGATTTATTTCTAGAAGTCATTTGTTTGGAAGTTCAGTTGAATCTCTGCTCATCAGCTATTGATTTTCCGTCAGTGAAAATGTTATTTCTTGCATCTGCGCTTGAAGGAACGTGCGGATTCTTCCTTGTGAATGATGAAACTAAGCAGATGTAATAAAAGTGTGACGTGTGGAATAGAAAGTGTGGCAGGACATTTGATTCTTTTCATTAAAAGAGGAAAATGGGTCACTGCTGATCCAAGGTGCCCTTAAGATTGAAATACTAGTGGAATAGTTTACCCAAAAGTTTACTTGTTGTCATATTAATATCTTGTGGTAGTAAACAGTTAACAGTTGAGGAGTGAAAAGTGTTTATAAATGGTGATTTTTCTAGTAGTATCATTACATTCTTTAATAACTCCCTGATCAGTGGACCAACACAACGAAAATAAACGTCGCGTGCACAACGCTACTGCAAATAGAAAAAAAAACAACTGCAAATCAAAAACAGGTTTTTGTATAATAGATGACAGTATACATTTATGAAACTACTAAAATAATCCAGTAATCCTAGTTTAGTGAATCTGGAAAAGTTGGAAAAGTCATAACAGCAGATTGATATAAAAAGTGAACAAACCAAACCGGATCAACTTGTGTGGCTATGCAAATTTAATCAACACTTTCCAGCCAATCAGAATCCTTCCTTCATGCATAAACATATTTATACACAAAATATGTGTGCACATGGATATAATAATGTAGCTTAATTTTTAAAAATACCTTGATTATATTATAGTATATTTGGTTACTTTTTGGTTCTTACATGAGACTTGTTTTACACACTACACTTGTGCTGCTGTCGATTCTTTTGATATTTAATTGTTTTCTTGTAACCCTTGACGCCAGACTGTAGATGCATTAAACCCCACCCACTGATCGTGTAGCCCTGCTGTGACATCGCAATTCAATGCTCAGTAGGTGGGGCTCTACATTCAGTGGGTGGGGCATATCCCAATCTGCTGTCTGCAGTCAGGGGTTCTTGAAATTACTGAATGAATTGACTCCAATTTTAACAGAAGCTTGTAACTGGCCAATTATTCCTGCGCTTTGTGAATATCATTAACTATAATAAAATTCTCTGTTTTAAAGAGTTTACTTGTGTAATTATACAAAAACATGGATTTCTAAAGTAGATAATGATGAAATTCTACAGGCTATGCTAGCCAATAACATATTTAAGAAGTTTTTTTTACAATTTTTGTACAAACCGTCTTATAAACGTTCATTTTCTCTGTTGCTGAACTACAAACCCTTGCGTGTTTCTGTAATAGTCTCTGATCCTCTGTCCATCTCTCGTCAATCACCTCGTGTTGAGCTGCTCTGACACACAATTTATGTTTTGGGAGGGAAACAGTAGCCAGGTGGTCGGAAATGTGGGCAGAAGAAACGTTTGTACTGTTTTCTCTATCTCTTCAACCACTTCCGTATTCTTTTTTGTCCGTCCATGTTTAGAGAGCAGCATATGGAGTTCATGGCTATTATTTGATGTCTTTCGTATTTGTTGAGGGATTAGAGTTTTGTTTCCGCTTTTGTTTGCTCCTGTTCATCCAGGTTAAATGCTGTCAGGGGTTTTCTGAAGCTTTGACTAGTTTTTCTTGTGGGACGTGCTTGTCGTGGCTTGTTTACTTTAACGTATACCTCTGGCTTTTAGGCTTTTGAAATTGTGTGCTTTTAGTTTTGCTCTTTAGGGCTTTTGCTTCTTATTCAGCGCTTAGCTTTTAAATCATAGATCTATCTTAGATTTAAAGTTTGTAGTTTGTTGGAAGTGTATGATAAATTATGATAAATCCCATTATCTTTTCCCGTTCTCTGTCCATCTTCCTCCAACCTATCCCCTTTCACCTTCTTTTTTCTCTACCTTCTTCTGCACATTCTACCACTTCCTCCTCGTTCTTCTTCTTCCTTTTCCCCCCTTCCCATTCTCTTTTTACCTCTCTCTCCCTCTCTTTATATTCTTCATTATTATTTTCAAATACGTCCAACTTCCTTCCTTGCCTCCCTTTTCCTCTTCAACTATTTTCCATTCCTGGATTCTCCAAACCTCTTGCTTCTTCTCCTCCTTTTTTCTTCCAATTTCTGCTTCTTTTCCTTCTCCCTCCTTCTTCTTCCTCTCCCCTCTGCTCCCCCCCCCCTTAATTTTTCCTTCTCATTTTCTTCTTATTTGTTCTCCATCTCCCCCTCCTTCTTCATCATCCTCCTTTCTTGCTATTTCTGCTCCCTCATCATTCCTTTCTTCATTTTTTTCTCCCTCTCCCAACTGATTCTTTTCCTCCCCTCCTCCTCCTGACTCTGCCCACGTAGTCCATCTCTACCTTCCTCCTCCCTTTCCTTCTTCCTTCCTCTCCTCCTTTTCTTCCTCTTCCTTCTTTTTCCCTCTTTTACTCCACCCTCCTTTTTTTGCCCATGTACTCCATCTTTGTATTTCTCCTCCCTTCTTTTCCCTCCTCCCTTTTCTTCCTCTTATGTTATTCTTCCACATCCTCCTGCCCCCTTCTGCCCGTACTCCATCTTTGTCTTCCTGTCCTCCTTTTTCTTCCTTCTTCTTCCTGACCCCCTCCTTCTCTCTTTATCTTTTTCCTCTTACGTGTTCTCTTTTTTAGCATTATATGGAAGAGATCTTCCCCTAATCCACTGCATACTAATCGCTCACATGCAGATGTTTTGAAACTGAACTTAAATTATTATATACAAAAAAAAAGTTTTATGTGACAAAAAGTTTTTTTTAATAAGTATAAATTAATATTCTGCCCAATTCTTTGCTCTACCAGTTTGTGACTGAAAAAAAACTGCTGTAAATGTACAGAAAGGCTTTTAGCTTCAAATGTAATTGAATTTCTTTTTCACTATAAATGTAGAATTGCTCTAAAGAGAGCCCTCATTATACAGCATGGCTCAGATTACTCATTATACTGTACGTACAGTATCTGTGGTGCAGAGCTTCCTCTGATTTAGCGGAAGAAACAGCCACATCAGAGACTGGGCTTCCAGAGGGCACTGGCATTCCTGTGCTCCCTACATTTCCCAGAAATCCTTCCACCCATTTCCTGCCAGCAGATCCTCACATTTACACACAACAGGCTGTAATTACACAGCCAGCTGATCTGATCCAGAAACATGAACACAAAGATCCCTCTGTGAGCCAGAGTGGGACACAAACCAGCCAGAATAGACTCACAGCCCATGGTGAAACCTGGCAACCCATTGCTAAATGCAAATTACTATGAAATAATCACTTAGTGACTATATGCGGATATGAGATTTGACATGAGAGAAAAAACATATATTTATTTTGCACCATTACAGGACATATTCATTCAGTAAATAAACAGTTTCTTAATATTCTTAATACTTTTTTATTGAAAAGACGATCCAGATATCATATTTATGATCAACTATTCAAAACAATCTCTTTAGATTTATTTTTCTTTTTTTATTCAATTGTTTCCAGGTAAATCCAGTGCAATAGTATTATCTTAAGATGTTCAAATATCAACAATATCATGTATTATGATGTAATCATTTGATTAATTAAGAATAATCAAAACTAAAGTGGTACGACAGGTTTATGATGGTCATCTGTCCCTCTCACTTTTGTTTGATGTTACGGTTTGGCTGACTCCAGGGGTCAAAGGTCAAGCTCTACTTGACCCAAGGAGAGTTAGGAGCTTCTGTTTTCTTCCTGGTGCAGCTGAAACCTGTTCAAACCAGTTCACTAATGTGGCATCTGAAAGCATACTTCAGTCAAATCTGAGCGTTACAACGCATCCAGAAAGTATTCGAATCACTGCAGATGTTCCACATGTAAATAATATTATGGTCATAACTAAAATGGATGAAATGACCCAACCCTAACACCCCCGCCCCCAACCCCATTCACCACCCCAGCCAACTTAATAGTATTGTGCTTATTTGTTTGCTAGGGTAAAATGTTTAGTTGCTATGGAGGAGTCAGAGTCATTACCTGATATAATGTTACCTATTTCAATGAGTAAAATAAACCAACCTAAATGTCTCTATTTTCCTTACCTGAGATAAACATAGGTAAGATTGGTTGCTATGGTAAACAGCATGGTTGCCATGGAGGGGTCAGTGACATATTATATGGTTTTCCACATAACCGCGACTGAAATAAACCAACTCCTATATCTGTATCATTTACCAAATTGTTGTTGCTACGGTAAAGAGTTTGGTTGCTAGGGACCTGTCAGTAATGTCATAAAAATTTTCATTTTTGGATAACCAAACCCCCATTTCCTTATGATTTTCTTGAAGATATTTCCATTGCCATTTATTTTAAAATCTTTTATTCATTCTAAGCCTGGGGGTTCAGATACTTTTACACAGTGGTTGGTATTCTCTTAAAGAGACGTAAACCTCCACCGGTGTGGTCAGTTTGAGTTACAGTTTTATTAACATGTAACTCAATATCATCATTGTGTGCATAAGCTAATGCAATTTGTATCATTTTTTTAGTCCACAAACCTGCTTTATAAAATTAAAATCATGCAATGATTTAAAAACACATAAACATTTCCATAAGTTTCACTAATCAACCGCACAAACCAGCTGACGACCAGTTTATCATTCTGACTCGGACACATGGACTGATCTAGTGACATTTTGACCTTTACAGACTTGAAAGGGTATCAATCAGAGGTCAACAGGAAGTCAGGAGTGGTGGTTATATCCTGAGCATGAGTTGTCCTGTGTCTCTTTTTATGACCATTTTCCATTCACATGCTTTTTCAAAACAGCATTAAATAAAAAAAAAAAATCAATTATTTTAAAATGAATATTCAAACTCAACATAACATTTTAAATGCTACATTTACAAGTAAAAAAAATTAAAACAATGTTTTTTAAGTGAACTTCTGATGTTCGACCAAATGTTTGGTGCATTGACATTTACATTTTTTTTCAATGGGAAGATAACCCTAAGCCCACAGCCAAAGTATCTTAGGATGTTTGAAGACCGATCTATGAATGTCCTTGAGAGACTTAGCCAGCGGAAAAGACTTCTGTGGAGAGATATAACTGCCGGACATTGGTCTGGATGGAGCTGAAGAGGTTCTGCAAAGAGGAATCTGCAAAATGATAATGCAAGCTCGTAAAAGCCAAGATAGTGTTATTCATCGTTTGCTTTGGACAAAAAAATTCAACCACTTGAACTACAGCCACCAAACTATGCCAAGACATATAGACTGGTCTGACTCTGGTTGCTTTTCAGACTGGCACCACTAAAGATCCAATTGCCACATCATGTGTAGAGCTGGCCTGGTGTGTAGGAATCACCTGTCATGATAGATCCGCATTTCGAGCAAGACTTCTGATTATGTCTGTGATATAAAAAAAGAGAAAGTAAGAGTTTGTTGGGCATATAGAGGAGGCGGAGGAACTTTGTCTTTATCACATTTGTCATATTTGATTTAAAAAGCCATTGAGGTCAAAGGGACGCTACGTCGTCAGGGAGTTGTAATGATTGTGACAGGAAGTGTGTGTTTACTCAAACGGCCTCAGAATATCAAGGGATCTCCTTTGATTCGGAAGAATGACTGAAGTTGTTTGTGATGTTCCCAGGATTTACTTATGAAGTACTAATTTGTTTAATTTGTAGACTTTTAAAAATAAATTTATCTATTTATCTATAACAGTAGCTAGATAAAAAAAGAGACGTGTTGAGGTACATATCAATTTTGCCGATTTTGAACTCTTCTATAGCCGGAACTACATTATGATGGGAAACTATTTTTTTTTTTAATAAAATTACACACAAACATTAAGGCCATATAAATTTTCCCAAAGCACAAGTTTGAATTAGATGGTTACAAGCATTTGGCTATTTTAAATAAAAGGGTGGTCCTTCACAACTGATATGCCCAGTCATCATGTTTATACTTACTATGCAACACATAATACTTACTAAAGTAAAAAGTGGCCTTATGGTCGAGTAAACTAGCATTGAGCGGTTATATTTGGGTGAAAAGACAGCAATGTCAGCAGATCCTTGGTAAATACACCAGGGAGAAGTCACCAATAGTAGCCGACTTCATAGAAACTGGTCATTATCTGGAGGAAGTCCTCTGACATTTCCACATCTTCAAAAACCCAAATACGAATCTTTTCAAATAAAAGCAAACATGTACTTATGTGGTGTTTTATACAGCCATGATTTCAAAAAGCCATGACCAGTATCGTACTTGCAGGATCTTGGATTGCCGCAGAGAGGAACGTGACCTGTCTTGTGAACTTCCTAACTGTTTAGCAAACCTTCACTTTGTTTCTCTGCCACTGACCAAAAAAATAAAAAATAAAAAAAAACGTCAAAAATAAAACTGCTAAGCAGGGCAGTCCCTCTCGAGAGCCTGGGTAAACTTTTGTGGAAACAAATTATCTCATATTTGGTGGAAAACTATGACATGGAAAACAGAAAGAGGCTCGGGTCAGATGCTTGTGGTGGAGATTAAATAAAGTTGTGTTTCAAGTGTGGTTTTTATAGAAAAATAGAGATTGAGTCATCATTTGGTGAGTAAAACCTACTTTTACTGTTTTTTTTAAGCACAAATAAATGTTAATGATAATGTGGAACTTAGCAAGCGAGTGAAATGTACTTGAAAATATCAAAACTGCGTTGTCACATTTAGCCAATAGCAATCGAAACACATTACTAAAACACTTTTGAACATAAATACATTTTTATCCATGATTTAAATAAGGTAGATACAGTATTACCATAGCAACAATTATATAAATCAACAACTTGGTTGAAAAGGGTAAAGGGAGTGTCAAGCCAACTGAAGTGAGAGGGGAGCAGAGGAGTATATTTCAGAGGAGAGTGGAGAGGTGGAAAGGAGAGGGGAGGAGAGTTGAGAGGAGATGGAAGGAGTAGAGTAGAGGGGAGAAGAAAAAAGAGAGGGTGGGAAGGAGAGGAGAGGGGAGAAGAGGAGAGGAGAAAAGAGGACAATAGAGGGGAGGGGAGGAGAGGAGAGTGGGGAAGATAAGACCAGAGAAGAGGGGAGGAGAGGAAAAAAGATGAGAGGAGAGGGGAAGGGAGGAGAGAGAAAAGGGAGAAAGGAGAAAAGAGGGGAGGTGAGGTGAACCATATACGCCAAAACACAACTAAAATCAAATGATTGTTTGTTAACTAAAACCTATTGAAAAAAATACGACAAAAGCCCAACTTTCTCAAAAGTCCCATTCGTACTTTCACCTAAGAATAAGCAACAAAAAAAGTTAATGAATTGTGTTTAATCTGACTTAAAACATTTTTTATTTACTTATTTTTTTGCACAGATCAAACAGTGACAAGCTCAGATCCTTGAGGTAAACCTTGAGGTAAAACTGCGCTAAACGTCTGCTCACAAAATCTCTTTCGTAGAAGTTCTGCTGCATCCGCTGGGTTCAGTGGCTGGTTATCTTATCTCAGCCCTGGTTTATCGTCTCTTTTCTGTGTAGTGGGTCTGAAAGAGCCCTATTCATCACCAGATCCATAGAGAGCTTCCTTAGGTCCAGCTCCAGCAGGTCACTTTGGAGCCAGGAAACTAGATCTCTCCGTCCTCAATAGATCCATGAAACTGATCCCCTTCTCAAGCCGCACTACATGGATGTCATGCTCTAGCTTTCTCACGCCTCCTCTCTCTCTCCATCTCTTTCTCTGTTCCATCTTTTTATGCTATTTCTTTATTTTGAGTCTTCTTTAAGCAGATGAAGCGGAGTAGGTTTTCACTCTCTGTGTATGGGTGAAAGCGAGATGCGGCTGCTTTTGTCTGCTTTCAGATGGTAAGCTACATCTCATGGTTTATAGAACATCTCCTCAGTATAAAGTGATGAGGAAACCAATATCTGGAACACATCTTCCAACAAAAGAACAATGGTGAAGGTCTTGTGATGCTAAGTTTGAACGTTGGTGTCAGAGTTGTTTTATATTTCACCTTAGCGCTGAACATTAATCTAATTTTTATTTTTGATACGTTTTTGTTTGTTGTCGAGGAAAATTAGACTCTTCCATATACATTACATGCCTAGATAATAAACTCACCGGCCACTTTATTAGGTACACCTTGCTAGTACCGGTTTGGACCTCCTTTTGCCTTCAGAACTTAATCTTTTGTAGCATAGATTCAACAAGGACACATTCCTCAGAGAATCTTCTCCATATCGAAATGAGAGCATCGTATAGTTGGTTCCAATTTGTCGGCTACACATCCATGATGCGAATCTCCTGTTCCACCACAGTATCCCATTAGATCAGGAGTCTACTGGCACCAACAACCACATGCCACATTCAAAGTCACTTAAATCCCATTTCTTCTCCATACTGAAGCTCGGATTTGGCCTTGTCTACATTAGTGTCATGTTATGCAAATTCAACTTTATAGCATCATATTATGCAACATTTTAGTGTCGTTCCCTCCTCAAAATCAAGAGTTTTATTCAAAACCTTTCCTGCATGTTTGTTTAATCCTATATTCCTTTTTTTAAGCTTCATATATATGTGAAAATGGCTCGATGTTCCTTGCAACGCCCATAGTTCTTACCTCCGCCCACTAACCAATCAGATTAATCACTAGAACAGCTCATCTCTCTGCGGATTGGGTGCGCTGCTTGACCTGGAAGTAAGAATGGTAGACCTTCACGGAAGAACAGAAAACTTTTAACGGGGGTAAACGGTGCGTTTTGGACAACAACATTTTTTTTACGATTAATATTGCATTTAGAAAGTTACTAACAGTGCCGTGCTAGTATAGAGCGCTCAAATAGTTATTGTTAATTATTTAAAAATGACATAATACGTCCCCTTTAATGAACAGTTGGACAGGTGTTCCTAATAAAGTGGCCAGTGAGTGTGTATACAACATTATTCATAATCAGTTTTTGCAGAATTTGAGCTTTCATTTCATTTATTAATTATTTTGGTATTATTTTATGTTGATTTTATAATTTAGTTTGAATTTTAACTGGATGAATACTTTTTTATTTAATTAGCACTCATAAGTTTTTTAATAAGGGGTGAAACGATATCACGCATACCTCGATTTTGTAGATGATACAATATGTATCATGACATTAAACAAAATATTTTAAAATAAACTGAAATAAAGAGATAAGCTTCACAAAACTGCCAACTAAAGACATTGTATTGCTTAGAAAAATAAAACTACGTTAAAAAGACATGTATTAGAGAGATTGTCATCCAGACACTAGGGGCAGTGCTAATAGCTGTGTACTCAGAGCATTTGACTGAAGAAGATGTTTCTACAGCTTTGAGTGATTTTGTAGGTGGTTTTATTTTTTTTAAAAAGTGTACGGAAGTCCAACCCCGTTTTTAGTGCTTCACTTCCTGTCTCGCTCCTCTGTCAGAAATCCATTAAATTTGGCTGAAAAAAATCTTAACTTGTGTGCGCACAGTGCTCTTTAACAATATGTACAGATGACAAAATCTGAATTTATTTGTGCCTATGTACATTTCCAGCTTTGTAAGTATGCAATGTTTTAGTAAAAATATCCACAGAAATGTTGGATCATGAAGCCTCTGGTATGAATTCATGCTTTCTGATGGGGTCAGCTTCATATATGTGCAAATCAGCCTTTTGAAATGCATTTTATTTGTTGTTCAACCTATTTAACCTTAAAGTCGTTCTCTAAAAAGCTCTTTTGAGCGCTGACTCTTATCTTTACAGCTTGAAGGAGACATTGGCCACAGATGGAGGATATTTGTGCAGTCTGCATGCATCCACGTATTCTCCCCCGAGGGAAAAGGCTGCGAGATTATTGGATAACATCTTTACCTGCAGCATCTCAAAACATCTCGCCTCTCACATCTTGTTTTTTACAGACTCAGTTTTCTACGGACATCTTTTATTTTTATTAGTTTAAATAAATAAATGTAAAAAATCAGCTATCTGAGATCTTTAGACATGTTTGAAAATGAAAACAGACAGAGATTAAGTTTTAATGAATCAACGTAATTATTTCTTAGGGAGGCTAATAATATTGACATTAACACGTGTTTATTAACATTTGTTTATTTTGTTTTTAAATGTTTTTTTAAATGATTTCATTTAATCAACTAATAGAAATCAGATTTTGTTAAAAGAATCTTTGTAAAGGTTGCTTGAAAAGTGAAAAGTATGCACAGGAGGGAATTTGCCGATTACTTACTCTTTATGAACCAATTGTCCATAAGCGAAACAATTGTTTGTTGCCACATAATAACTCATAACATAATAACATAACATAATGGTTATCATTGACAGAAAAGAAACATTCTTTAGTTTATTTTTGTACTCAGGGACACACAGAATATTAGTTCTTCTAACCAATTCTTTACATTCTAGTCGCTTGTAGACTGTACTCAAACTCCAAACCTAATTTTTTAATTTTGGTTGATGTCAAATCTATTTTCACTAGGTTCTTTGTGACCTTTGCCTTCTGAAGCATTATCCTGTGCTCCATTTAACTTGAATGTGAAAAAATGGGAAACCAGTTTGACTGCTGTGTGACATCTCGTCAGGTTTTGAAGACCATGACATTTCCTTGCGTTCCTAATGTTCAGGACTCGTACTGCCTCATATTTTGAACACAGTACATACAGATTTCAAAGTGTTACGTGTGTAATTGTGTACTTTTTTATATACTTTGCTGCATAACTCCATCCATTTTTCTATTGGCACATATTGCTGACAGGGGGCATTACAGTGTCATTGGCTGCATGGCTCTGAATTTGTTTAGGCACTGTCTAAATTTTGCGTATAAAAGGAATGGCATTATATAATTTTCATACAAAGGGATACATACAGTCCATTCAATTGTCTCTGAAATGATGGCTCATTTTTTCCTGTGATCCCCCCCACTGCTCTTTCTTATTTATTCATTCAGTTTTCATGTGGAACACAAGAAACCAAAACACTTCATTCATTGTAAATATTACATGTGATTTTTTTTAATGGTTGCCAGATATTGTCAATCATGCTTCATCCTGCCCCCAATAGGACACGCACTAAACATCCCAGTAACTTACTTGATTCCTGAGGGTTCAGCTCAAATTGGGATACTTTAAGCGGCAATTAAATTATATTATACCATGGGTGTCTGAATACTGGATTCTGATTGGCTGGTGGGTATGGATTGAATTTTAAAAAAGCGCAAAGGAAGCTCAGTTTCAGTTTATTCACTTTTTATATCAATGCGCTGCATTGGTAACTATGGCAACACATGGTTGAAGTCTTTAGCAGTGGGAGATTGCAACAGTAATATCGGATGAATTAGGAACATTTTTTTTTTTTCATTTTAAATGCTCCCAAAAAATAGTTTTCGAGCTGTTTAGGAAGTAAAACAGCATTGGAACTAGACTATTGGAAATTGGGCTCAAAATGAGAAACTCTGGATAAAAAATAGTTTATTTTTATGCTTGTTTTTAGTTTGGTTTGATTTTTGTATCTATTAGAATGACGGACAGGAAGCAGGGCGGAGCAAGGTACATACTGAGACGCTTTACCCGCTTGCATGGAAAAACTCAGGTGGCACTGCATCCGTGTCGAGCACATTGTCCACCACACCGCAGGCTTCGACTGAGAGTTTTTAGAGAAATGTTAAATTTTACGAAAAACAGTGCTAACTTAAGAATATTTGGGATTAGTACCAAGTACCAAGAAATATAGCGTGGTCCTAAAACTAATTATTATAGCTTACAATTAAACTTATCTTCTTGTTTTGAAATTTAATGAAAAACTGATTCGAAACTAGTTTTGCTTAATCATTGAAATGTACTTTTAGTCTTGTTTCAATAATTTTAACCTTTTATAATTTGCTTTCCACATTGTCAGATATTTTCCTCGATCACTGAAGCATTTTTTCTTGTTCTCAGAGGGGTGCAGAACTTAACATTGATTTCTTAAAGACGTCCTTAATAAAGTCAAATCAATTCAATTCAAATCAAAGTTTATTAGAAAAAAATCTAGTCTCCATCCCCTCTCTTTCTCATTACCAAATGCTAGATTAAAAAGATCAAATGTAAAATTTAAAATAATCTTGAAGTAAGAATATGCTAAAAATGTCTTGTTTGTAAAATTCTAGTTTTAAGTTCAGTGGTAAAATCAAAAGCTTGTCATGCAAAGTTTCTTAATTCAAGGAAATAAATGATCAGAAGAAGCATTTTTTATCTTTTTAAGAGTCATATTTTCTCAAAACAAGCGAAAAAATCTATATCCCAAACTAAATTAAATAATTCTTCTAATAATGAGAAAATGACATTTTTATTCTAAATTTGAGCTTTTTAACCACACTGGGTTTTGTGTTGTAGCCGTTGCATTATTTCTCTTCCCGTTGTATAGCAGATTTTACTCAGGGAATGAATGAAATATCAGAATTGTTTATGTTCCGGTTTTCTTTAACCGATTCTTGATCTTGAAGATTGTTGACAAAATCACAGGAAACCTCCTGAAACAGGGCAGTATTTCTGTGCTTTTGAGGCTGTTTACCCTTTAGTAACACGAGACAGAATTGCGCTGTGTGGCCTGTAATCACTGCTTCTCAATATCAGAGGGGCTGCGCACACATGCCCTTCAATGCACCCGACACATGTCTGCCTGTCGAAAACCACATATAATTAACATTCTTCCAATTCCATTAAACCTGAGCAAAACCAGGGCGATGCGAAACAGGTGTGAGTTCATGTGTTGCACGTGTTGCTGTACACAACGCAGGCCGTAGTGGATCCATACTTTGATCAGGTTAAACCCTACCAAACAGCACTCAAAATCACAGTTTTTTGTAAATATCCAAATATTAAGGTCTGTTTTGTTAAAAAGTAGAGTTTTAATACTACTAAATGTTTTGAGGTAAAACATAGTTTACAGTGTGTGACAGTAACGCCGCTCTGATTCGGAATCCCAAATGAAAGCTCGTTCCTGTAACGCATTTATCCGCAGCATATCTGCTTTTTTCGAATTGTGCATTGACGGAGCATCCCGGCAAGAATCTACAAGTTTATTAAATCTCTGAGTTTTATCTGACAGGCTGATTATTGATTTCCAGCTCGCTAACGGCTTAAACAGATGCCTCTGTGGTTGTAAATCACACACTGTTGGGTGTTGTAATGCTGGAAAATGTAGTCTTAAAGTCTTCTTATGATAAAAAAAGCCCTTTTTCTCTTTAAAAAACATGATGTCAGTGAATGTTTTGAACATTTTTAAAACTTCCTTTTTTTGCTCTTATAGGTTTGTTTAGCAAGAATCAAAGGAAAGGTGTACAGAGCAGTAGTAAGACTATGATGTATGGGTTAGAGACTGTGGCAGTGAGGAAGAGATGGAAGTAGCAGAGATGAGGATGTTGAGGTTCAGTTTAGGAGTGACGAGGATGGACAAGATTAAGAACGAGCACATCAGAGGGACAGCTCAGGTTGTGTTTTTTTGGAGAAAAAGTCAGAGAGGCCAGATTGAGATGGTTTGGACATGTGCAGAGGAGGGATAGTGGTTATATTGGTAGAAGGATGTTGGAGATGGAGCTGCCAGGCAAGAGGTCAAGAGGAAGGCCAAAGACGAGATATATGGATGTACTGAAAGAGGACATGAAGTTAGTTGGTGCAAGAGTAGAGGATACTGAGAACAGAGTTAGGTGGAAACAGATGATTCGACTCCTAAACTGGGAACAGCCAAAAGTATGGTATGTGCTCTATATCAATACTAAAAAATACAGATCCGATGGCCATGGTGCTGATGCTGAAAAACACAGAGGTCTACAAGCTTCTGTGGAGTTAATGGAAACAGACCTCCATGTGGCCTTTAGATTAGTTTAAGAACTGTGTGTACTGTAGAGAGCTTCCTGCAAAGAGTTACCTTGGTTGAGCAGCTGCATCCAGGCCATACATGACCAAGTGCAATGCAAGGCATTAGATAAAGAGGTGCAAAGCTTGCCATCACTGGACTCTGGAGCTCTCTGAACATTTACCATTTTACATTTATGTACTTAGTAGACACTTTTATCCACAGCGACTTACAGAAGAGGCGCATAAGATCTGCACAGAGAAGAGGTTCCAGAATTAAATTTTGTTATGTTAGTAAGCGCTGTAAAAGTAGAGTTTTTAGGCCATTTTTATAAAGTAAAAAAGGCCATTTTTATAAAGTAGCATCTGGCAGTGTGAGTGGTGAGTTTGTGTTATACCCAGCTGGGTTGGTAGAGGGAAGTTTGTCATGTGAATCTGCCTTATGTTTGTGAGCGTGAACGGCGTAAATGGCTAAGTTTAAGTGGTGACATAAAGGCGAACGGTGGCACGTAGAACTAAGCCATACGAAACAGTGGAAAAACATTTTTGTGTAAAGAGTTTGAGAAGACTTCTTAATGTTGCATGTTTTTTTTCTTATGATATTTTTGTCCATTTTTCTTTTATTATTGTGCCGAATTTCATTCGCCTATAGTAAACTGTTAGCACACCAGAAGCTGAAACACGTTAGGTCAGCTCTAGGATTAGACATAACCTTCAACTCTAGAAAAAATGCTTAAAATATTTAAGGGTTACCGAAATATTACATTACCCTTTTATTATCGAAGACTCGAGAGACAGGATTGTAATGAACAGAAAGGAAACAAGTTTATTGATGCATTAGGATAAACAGAAAAAGCATTTTCAGTCACCTCCCGAGGGGCGCCTAAACGTTTTCCCTCTTTTTCTTCTCTGTCAGTCGGTTGCATTGGTTCAAGACAGAGGCCAGAAGATCATGTTCAACCGCTTAAAAGCAGTCCACACAGGAAGCACGTCACCCCGTTAATCACAAAGACACGCTAGCACATTAATATTATTTGCAATGCTGACAATATTCGATCACAGGGTGCGCGTGTGTGCGTGTGTGTGTTGAGGGGTCTTGATGTTGGAGAGAGGCTGTCATTGACTCCATCCAAAACAATGAGCTGTAGTGTCGTCTCTGACAGATCCTATAGCATGACGGTCGTCTACATCTTAAAACGTCTTTTCTTTCTCTCCCGTGAATGGAAGGAGACAACAAGAGGCCGAGACGACGGATGATGGTGAAAAGAGAGGAATGCTGTGGGAAGATGTTAATGCATGCATGTTTCCACTGCCACATTGTCTGGTTCGGCACTGCTAGAAAGCTCCTGTTGGAGTTCTCAAGCAGCCTTTTATGTGATAAGAACACACCCACATGCTACTTCTCGTTTCACCGTTTGACACAGTGAACTGTTGTGTGGTTATCGTGACTTTGAAAGTCATGTGCTGAGACAAAAGGGAATTCTACATGTGCCGTCCTGAAGATGACGAGTTCAACAGTGTTTTAGCTCGATGGCGCATTTCAGTGTAGTGTACGTTACACAACTCTTACTTAAAGTGTGTTTCTATACTGGCGTTGTGGTTGCTATGCCTTTCAAACACTTGACTTGAGCAGGTTTTGTAAGTGAACATCTCTTTGGTTCTCGAGTTCCCTTTACAAGACTAGAACCATGCCCATAACAAGAGTTTCTGGCTACAGAGACTTTCGCTGGCACTCTTCGACTTCAACTGGCGCTCTCCTGACTGGCTCTCTATTGTATAGCACACGACATGTGACTTAATCCGTTCCTGAAGCGCAGTGTGTGGACACTAAACTTTAAAAGTGTACTGCCAATTTAAATAAATGTTAAAAATATTGTGTTTTGTCTCTAACCTTAATCATGTGGTTGACTTCTATAATATGAACGTGTTCCTTGTGATTAACACTGTGGTCCTAAATATTAAAATATAAAACTGTTCAGAGTAAATAGTTATTGTACTTTTTAAATTGTTCGTGGATAATTATTACCAATTCATTCCTGCATAGAATAATACCGTGTTTTGTGATTGTAGTACATTGAAGACCAGTAGAGGGCGCTATGGTGATTGAGGTTAACCTGGTTAATACATATAGAGAAGAAGTGTTATAGAAGAGAAGAGAACGTATGTGTTGTTCCCAGAAATAAAGTACCTTTTGTCCTGCTGCAGGTCCAATAGCACTCCTCCCTGAAGGTATTGCATTGTGGATACGTATCTTTATCAACATTTAGAAAGCCATTATTCCTAAGAAAATCTCCCTCTCCACTTGGAGAAACGCTGCTCCAAATATTCCATGCTTCGCTGTTGCATGTAGGCACTCAGTATTGTACCACTTCAGTTCTTTAACGAACAGCTTCTGTCCCAGAGAGCATTTGTCTTTTCTACCTATAAAACCCACAGAACAGCCAATAGGCGTGAAGGCTTTGACGGAAGGCTTTGGAAGGCACTGACACCTCGTTCATGTTCTTTTACAGTCAGTGATCAATATCCAGAGAAAAGTGTTGCGAAAATCTTTTGTTGAACAGCACCCAACCAGGATTTGCAAGTCAAAATACACATTTGCACTTTGAGCCATGCTGAGATACTGTGTGTGGTGCAAAGAGTAGGGTCGGAGTTCCCCACTTGAACGACAGGGTAGACTTAGTGCTGCTAATGCCCAGGGCCCGACAGCTATGCTGTCAGTCATGTTCAAGACATAAAATCAGCATTTCAGCTTTACATTACACCATCAATTAAAAATAATATAGCTGAAAGGACAAACTTAGAGGGGAGGAGGTTGTTTATTTTAAGGCAATTGATGTTTACACATGAAGCATCCTCTTTTGTAGACCTGGTGGTTCCACCTTCAGCTGGAAGAGTTCTCTCCGTGCTTGTGTGGGGTTTGTCTGAGTGCTCCTGTTTCCTCCCACGATCCAAAAACACGTTTTCCGCTTCATTGCGTATTCTAAATCGTCCATTGGAGTGAAAGTGAGTTGTTGAGAGTCGGTGTGACCCTTTTATTGACTGGTGACCTGCTCAGGGAGAGTACAGCCTTGTCTTTCACCTAATGTGAGAGGGATTGACAGAGGAGGGTCACTGTGATCTTGATTAGAAAGCATAGACAGATAATCGCGTTTACTTTGATGCATTATGTGTGTTTTTGCTCCTTTCATCAGCGTCATTGCAGGGTTGTTGACTTCCCTGTCAGGGTCGATTTGAGTTGCTGTCAGAGGCGTGTGCTAAGCTAGCCCGCTGTTCCCACTTCTGTTTATTTAACCTCTTGCGGTCCCACTTTCACGTCGCAGTTCGTGAAGCTTTTGTTCCCTGGTGGAATGCAAAGATGAAAGATGGCAGTAAATCCGTGTGGATTGTGACACAGTTTTCATCCAGATGGACTCTGCAGGGGCCAGATGTAGCGCTGGAGGATTCCCGCTGCAACAGAGGACGTCTACGCATGAAATAACAATTTCACAGTGTCAGGCACTTGTGTGTGTTGGCCAGAACACCAGCTAAACCTCTGTGACTGCTCATTCAAGAGCTTTATTATTCATTGCTCAGAGCCAATCGTAGACGTTCATTCAGATTAGTGCTCCCTGGGAAACTGAGAGGGCTGCGGATTTATGATTCAAGGCCTTGTTTATCCATACATCTGCCGGCATTTAATTACCTCATGACACTGTAAATTTAAATCTGTTTCTGGTGATGCATGATTATTTAAAGTAATGCTTCAACTATGTCAAATCTGAATCTTTATGGGACCTTTTGTTAAAGATATTTCAGAAAATATTTGTGTTTAGAAATGTGGCTTGTTAGAAATGCAGTTACTTCTTAATATTATGCATACATGGGGAAAAATACAGTTCAAAAACAGAAGGCTGCAGAGGAAAAGTTTTTGGACTGCATTTCCCATCATCCTTTGTGGCTACTTCCTGTTTCCAACTGTCCGTATGTGTGTTGATATCTGTATATACACACATGGTCTGGAGTGTCTGGGTTTGTCCCTTTTAAAGGCTGATTTATACAGACTGGTACCGGGAATGCTGGGAAATTCTCCAATGGCTTAACATGGGGTCAAACTTTGGGAAACTGTAACTGAAACTGAGAATCTCAAAGACATTTCAAACAAGCCACACTTATGGAGGTTGCTAATCTTTACAGGAACATACAAACTACTGGGCAAACGTATTTGAACCCCATGGTCTAGAAGGGGTTAAGTATTTACCATTGACTTATAATGGTCATTGAAAACTATTTTTTTTATGTTCATCATAGTAACCACTGACACCTTCCTAGCAACTAAACTTTACCCTAGCGACCAAATTTTCTGAACTCCACCTTAGCTTTGGTAAATGATAAAGACGTGACAGTTGGTTTATGTATGTAATTATATTATATCACAGACCCTTCCTTAGCAACCAGACTGTTTACCATAGCAACCTATGGTATAATATATATATTATACATAATATGCATGTATTTGTATATGTATAATAATATACATAATATAAATATCATGTAAGACATACATTAATACATAATAACTGCTCTGCTTGTCTCAAGACTAGTCACGTTCTCAGCTGTGACCTGACAGTGGGAAATAGGCATATCACTTTTTTGGAGACATTGGGGTGGTTTTAATTACTCAACCGTTGCACTCTGTGATGTCACTGGCGCCTATTAATTGGATTAAATAGTTTTGCCAATATTGTGATTTACAATAAATTTTTTACAAGATTTTTCTGTTCTAACTTTTTCCATTTGATACAGTGAAATAGGTTGATGCAAGAATTGACAATATTTTTATCAACAACCATCACAATATTTGCTAAACTTTAAAATAAACAAATAAACTCTCAAAAAATTAAAATTAAATAAAAAAACCTTTGTAGTTAACTTTTAGTTAAATAATTATGTGAAAATGTGTTGTGTCATCACCACATTTAAATATTTAAAGGTTAACAGAATAAACTAACTTGTGGATTTTATTACAGATTTAATATATATATATATATATATATATATAGAGAGATATATATATATATATATATATATATATATATATATATATATATATATATATATATTTTTTTTTTTTTTTTTTTTTTTTTTTTGAGCCTGATATAAAATAAAATAAAAGCCCGTCATACTTGATTATGTAACATGTTCTTTCAAAAATAATGAAAATTAACGGTGAAATTGCAAATGAATTCAAAATTCAGCCCAACTCCAACATTGCAACCAAAAATTCTAATTTGGTAACCAGTCCAAATACTTTTAAGCTGCACATCTTACAAGCCAACATCAACATTTATGTACAAACATTAGCCATTTAGTTAATAGTTAACAAGCAATGCCATTGGTTAGAAATCCCTCATTGGCTGTTGGTTCTTGATTTATTTTAAATACTCTAGATGCACTAATATGCAAATAAGAGATATGTGGTTATTTGCTGTGTAAAAGATATAAAGATGTTTACATCAGTTCTACTACCTCTATTCAGCTCACAACTTTCCGTTTTAGGACACATTAAGCCACTTTGGCTTTCTCAAAACTTCAGAACCTTTTGTATTCTTGTTCAGAGGCTTCTTTTTCAAACCAAAATTACATTTTGGTGTTAAATTTTTTTGTCATTGTTGTCATTTTCTGTGCCAAGAACCTTCCCAAGGCAGTGAAACTAGCCAGTGCTTCATATGACGTAGCTGATGAGCAGATGTTTTGGCAGCATCCCTTTTATACATAATAACTTGCTCTGGTTGTCTCGAAGGCTAGTCACGTTCTTGACTGTGTCGGAGGCTGGCCGAACAGTGGGAAATAGCTTGAGCCATTGTCTTCTCACTCTATTCACAAATGACTCAGATGGACACCCAGAGGAAGCACCGTGTCCCGATGAATTACTTTAGTTCCCGCTCAGTGTGTCAATCATCAAACAGAGCCCTTGTTGAATTAAAAGCTGGAGCATCTGAAATGTATCGCAGTTTTTAATTGGCTGCATATCTACAGAGAGTTAATCCCAAACTCATGTTTGTTTTAGATTCAAGAATTGAGATTCACTCAAATCTTCAGACGACTTCTCAGCAGAGTGTTCTGAGAAGTCTCCGATGAGGAAATATTATGCAATGTCGCTCCCTGCCTAAAGGTGGCGTTTACAACACATGCACAGGAAACAGGAAATAAGAAGACAACCCCAGAGAAGAAATCAAAGAACGCATAGAAAAAATCCTGGATGTCGAGGGGTTTGTACTGCTGGTGGCGGATCACACGGAGCTGTTTGACAAAAATGTGGAGAAAAGAGAGAATTGGTGGTGCGCTAATTCAGCACAATGTGAGCGCCACCGAGTGGCTCTTTTACGTCTAACTCACATCATCAAGAGCCAGCGTTCATTCGTCGTTCTCCTTGTGAGAAACCGATCCGATATGGCAACATTTTTTTTCGTTGGCACCACTCGTTCGGTCCAATGTGTGATGTCCCGTTGGCTCTCATGGTTTTAGATTCGCAACAAAATTTCTTGTCAATGTGTATTGGCCTTTAGGAGTGAATGTGCGTGTTGCCCTGGGATGAACCGGTGACCTCTCTCTAGTGTCTATCCTGCCTTTAACCTTAAGTGCTCTGGATTTAGGCATAGGCGAGTAAATGTGGATAAAGAAAATGAATGAACAAATGTTTGGTTTTTCTAGTCTTTTTTTCAGTTTTTTTTCGCTCTCTGTATATTAATGTTCCAAATTATTACGCCAATGTTAATTTTCTCACCTACCCAAAAAATTGACCTAACCCAATTCTCATGTTATCAGCTCTTAAGTGTACACTTCAAATTTTATTGAATCTTTATGATTTCCTGACTGAAAAAAAGTTATTTGTTGCAGAATATTTGACCATTTAAACATCTTAAACGCTCACATAGGACCTACATATTAGATAACTTGAAGCGAACCTGTGAGTTTATGGACAATTTCTGAATTTCTTTGCTAGATGCTAGAATAACCTCCCAGAGCTGCTGTTTGGAGGTAAACTGCCTCCCACCATTGTAGATATTTTGCTTGAGGAAGGATGGAGACTCCATCTTTCCCCATTGCAACCGCAGATGCGCAGGTAATCTGTGGGGCATGAGATGGTGCATGATCATGCCTGAATATGACTTACCAGAGCAAGAGAGGGGTCAGTCAGAAGCTCCAAATACTTTGCAGGGGTCATCTTTACACCTTCAAAGACCCTAAAGCTCTATTCCCATGATTCTAGCCCATCCAGGGTTGCATGGCATTCCTCAGTGAACAGAATTGTTTGAAATTAGTCTTCATGTATTTTTCTGCCCAATCGAGCCATTTCTCCTTTTGAGCATTGCTTATCTGTGACCGAATGGAAGGTTTATGCAACAGACTGTGAAGGACTCTACACCTTGATATCCTTAGGACTCCAGAGGCAGCAGCAGCCGCTTCAGATATCTGTTTCGTGCTATGATACCAGCTGTTCTCTTGATCCTATGCATGGTTTTGGCAGAAATCGTCCTGAATTTGCATTTATCTGCACAAACCCCTCTGTGTGTTTTTGTGAAATATCTAATGTTTTCATACCAAAGCATTCAACTATTTCACACTTTTCAGCAGCAGAGATGTCATTTTTCTTCCCCGTATTCATTAAAAATTAGACTTAATAATGTGCAGCACCCATCTTTAGTTGGTTCTCCTGGCAATGTAATTATCACACAAATCCAAGATTGTTTACAGCGATCAAAACAGCTCTTAGACACAATGCCATCAATGAGTTCAATGAAAAACAAACTATTTCATTTTTGTGACACAGAAATAGCCTTTGCATAATGGTTTGGAACAGGGTGTAATATGCTAAATCTGGGTAGATTCATATCTTTATATTTAAATTCTGTGAGGACCCTACCATTAGCCTCTCCGCAGCCACTGCTTCAAAACCATGATACCGTCTATATAAACTGTATAGTTAATTTTCAGACCAATTTAACCTTTGGTCTCCTAGTTCTAGTTCTTATTTGGAGCTGATTCTTGTTGTTTGTTTGGCCTTGCCTTTAATTCTTGGCTTTGAACCTCAAGCTTGGAATTTGACCCTTGCCCCAACCATGTTTCTCTTTTGGACCTACACGGTAAACAAAAGCTTTATGGAGTGTATGAGGAAGCATGAGGGTAAGTTGCTAACATAAGTCAGAAAAGTTCCCGCTGGGATACAGACAATTAACCTTTTGAGCGATTGCAGTGCCAGCCACAAAGCCACCAGTCTGCCTCTTATTAATACCGGCAGAAAACCAAATATTAACCATTTTCTTTCGTTTAAAGTTCATGTCCTCTGTTCTTCACAAAGATGGGGATTGCTCTGAACTCTGTCTGGAAAACATTAGTAGCAAATCCTTGTGCGTATAATAACAAGCCAAATAATCCACTTCTGTCCGTTTTAAGAGCCTCTTGTTTCTGGTTCTGTGGGGTGGTTCCTCCCTTCCTCCTGATCCGAGCTACTTATTCTGTTGATATACTTGCATTTTATGGCTCTTTTTCCATTCGCTCTTTCATGCGGCCGAGACTCTGTTTCTCATCAAGGGCTGTGATCCAACCACAACAAAGGCTTTACATAGCGATACAGGGGGAAACTTGGTGACGGAGTGTGGAGCAGTTGGAGGTAATGTTATTTCGGTTTTAAAAAGGCAAATCCTCATCCTCAGGAGTCTGTTTTATCAAAAATAGTGTTTCTTTGAACGCCGCTGGGCAAGCCACTTTGGGTTTGACTACCCATTCATCTCAGTGATGAAGCTTCTTATCTGGTTCTTCCCGGTCTGCTTGCTGCTTCCCTAAAGTACCGCAAGTTAACGATGCTTTCTGACCACATCAAGTTGAGCTTCTGCAAATTGCTACCCTTCCCGGGTCCCTTCTTATTTCAGCCATTCCATCTGGAAACCCTTTCTTTTTGAGAGGTTACCCACAGCAGCAACATGTCTGCTGGCTCTCAACCATAGACAGGCGTACATTGACAGACCTTCAAGAGTGCCCTTGACCGAGGACTGCCTGTGACTCTCACAGTCTTGAAAACCAGACAAAGTTTAAGGTCATTGTCATGTTTAGAGGTGTTAAATTGTAAAGTTAACAGAGCAACGCGCATAATTTCTTCAAGAACATTTTCTTTAGTGGCCAAGTTTCTATTGTTTTGAAAGTTGAAATCCTTTTTAGAGTATTGTTGTTTCACAGCTTTTGGTGCACTTTTGAGGGTCTAAATGCTCACACATGTCCACAGCAGAACTCGTGAAATTTTTAGTCTGATGGGGGGGCAAAATGGCTCTATAGCACTACGTAACGACTTTTAAGGCTCGCTAACAGTTTGTCGTAGGCAAATTAAATTGACCGGAAGATGTTTATTTTGTGAAAACCTCTACAGTTGGTCATACTTTAAAAAACTCCTCCTAGAGATTGTACTTGTACACCTTCAAACTCCATCAGTCTAAACTTAAGACATATCGGATGTTCAACTGCGAAACCTTTTTTTTTTGTTTGTGGCCATAGCCTTTATTATCAGTTGATAGGACCATGAAGAGAGATAGGACGTAAGGGGGAGAGAGGGGCGGGATGGCAAACAACGTTTTGAACAATTCAAATTTGCATCACCCAGCACACAGTTGCACAGTTGAAATTGCGCGATAAACAGGAAGTTTAAAACTCAGCCATTCAAAGTCTCATCAGGTTCAAAGTAGAAATCTACATAGCTTTAGGATCCTTTGTAGCTCCACCTAGTGGTGACATGGAATACCCTAGTACCTGGCATTTATACAGGTATTTCCGACTGAAATACATGCTTGAATTTCGGCACACTTATATAAGGGACGGAAACCAATAAAAAAGTAAATTGGAGCAAATTTCCAAAACATGTTCCATAAACATTTTCAGGTACCAGGTCTTGTACTTTAACAAACTCCTCCTTGAGATTGTATCTGCTCACCGCCAAACTCCATAAGTCTTATCGCAAGGTATATGAGATGATACATTTCGAAGCTTTTGGGACTTCATTAAACTTTGGGCGCACAATAGCCGTTGAAAGTCAAGACAATGGAGGCGCGAGAGCCCTGTGATTGCTGCTTGCAGCAGTGTAGTATTATGGCAGCATGAAGAGTTGATTAGGGTAAGACTGTTACGTTTGCATTAAAGATCAGGGAAATATATAGGATAAATATATAGGAGTCTTCTGCTGTGCCAGAATAGCTATGAAGGACGTCAGTCCCATTAGTAATGCAAGGTTTGATTGGCAATAACTTGGTCCCAGATTAAAAAGAGGAAATTGTGATTGCTCTGGGAGATGTGTGACGCTCTGGTGCTCTATAAACTCCCAGCGCTCCATAAAGTCACCGAAATGACCTTTAACACAATGACAAAACTATTCAGACATTTCGTTTTTTGAGTAGTTTATGATGGCGAAGGCTGGTGAAGACTGATGCTGCAAACATATATATAATTTGAGGAACACATGGCCTTCTAAACTCCAGAAAACCACCAGTGTTCAAGTCCCAGCAGGTTTCTTTCCCGAGTCTTTCCACCTGCATGACTTTAATTAAAACCTACATGACACCCAAAAACACCAAGCCTGTGATTTCAGCTTTTAATGAGGCCGATTTTTCTTCGTACATGACTTCCACCATGCTGCCTGGACACCGTCCAAGTGTTCTGTGGCTTTTAAGTCTATGTTTTCTGATTGAATACAACTGTTTTTGTTGCATGAGCAACAGCATTAATGTAAGTACATGCTTTCTATTTGCTGGAGTTTTTTTTTGTTGTTTCTGTCTGAGGTTTGTTAATGCCCTTTGAGACGTGTTTAGTGCTATTGTGTTTTTTTCAGAGGATGTTTGAAACATTTCAGTGCTAGAGATTGATGTTTAAACAATCTATAAGTGCAGATCAGATTGAAGATTTGAGTCAGGGTTGAAGTCGTCGGTTCTCTTTAAGCAGAACATAAACCAAATGAGACGCTTTGTAGTTCTGAGCTTACAAATACCAACAGAACCCCTTTGATGGAATCCTTACTCTCTTGTTTATTTTGCCTGTGCTTCAGTCCCGCATCTGTTGCTTTAGTTTGAAGAAGAAGGAGCACATTTTCCATCTACATTTTTACCTTCCAGGAGTTCTGTTCTCTTTTGCATTTAGCAACAGTCAGTGCCATGAAATGAGTTTGCAAACTAATCGGTGGATATTGATGCATCAGAATTTATTAATTTCTCTTTATAATCAACCACCCATCCCTATATGCCTACAATGGAGCTCCAAGTCATCCCAGGACAGCACACTTGCATGCTAACAGGTGCTATAACATCTGCCAAGAACAGAAGATTTGTTTACAGATTTAGACCAATATAAACCAATCCCCGTGTTTTCATCATTTAACAAAAGTGAGATATAGTTCAGAAAATTTGGGTTGCCTTTTCCTATTTAGATTCAATGAATTAGCCATTTGTAAACCTTTCACAGTTTTGTACAGTTAGTTGTTGGTATATTCCTTCACAGACTGTTGGCCTCCTCAAGTGTTGTCTGTTTGAAGTTTCTATTAAATTCTTAGTTTGAGTTACAGTTTAACAAAGTTTGGCCCCATGTTAAGTCTCTCAGCAATCTTAGTCATTTCCCCGAATTCCTTTAGGGGCACTAGTCTGAAAAGATATAGTAACCCTAGTGAGACAAGGTTGGCAAAGTTTGGTGGCTCTAGTTTATACGGTCTAGGAGATGCGTTTCAAATTTTTTTTGTCTGAATAGAAAAACGTAAATCGATTAGCTGCTTATTTTCAAATTTCCCCTAAATAAAAACGTTTGTTTTTTTTCTGTGTTTTTAGAGTGCTATACAGCGAATGGAGAGGACTACAGAGGTCGGCAGAACCAGACCAGCCTGGACGGAGGAAGACCATGTCTGTTCTGGAATGAAACCTTCGAACGTCCCTATAACACCAACAAATACCCCAATGGTGAAGGAGGCCTTGGAACACATAACTTCTGCAGGTCAAATTCTTTCAAAATAATTCACAGTTTATCTCACTTTAAAGAATGCCACCTCAGGTCTCCACTAACAAGGTGTTATTTTTTTTTTTTAAATCATATATGTCTACGGAGTAGCACTATGGCTTTCCAGTTAGAAGGCTTCTGGATCAAGGCTTGCTTGGCTCTACAATGCCAAGAACTTAATTTCATTTTTATTTTATTTTTTTATTTAAAACAAAATAACAATTAGACCTTTAACATTATGACAGGACTAACATTATTATTATAAATGTTATTATTATCAAAGTAATTTGTCATTCATTCATTTTCAAACCCGCTTATTCCCTTTCGGGGTCATGGGGATCTGCCGGTGCCTATCTCTAGCACACATTGGGCGCCAGTCCATCACAGGGCAACATTCCTGGCAGGGCACAGGGCAGAATATAACATATTATATTCACACATTCACACCTAAGGGGAATTTAGATTATTTTCATACAATTAGATTGTATTTGAGATTGTGGGGGAAACCGGAGTACCCGGAGGAAACCCACACAAGCACAGGGAGAATATGCAAACTCCTTTCAGAAGGTCACCGGTGAGCCTCGAACCGACAACTGGAAGGCACACAGTGCTACCCACTGCGCCATCGCGCCACCCATCAAAGTTATTAGTGTTTTACAAGTTTCTTTGTTATCTACAGATTATTCCGTAATTAGATTTTTTATTTTTGTAATGGGCCTTTTATTTAAAAACATGGCACACTATAATAAACAATTAAAAGTGATTCCTTGTCGGGATATGGACGGTCCATTTCCCGGCACGCTCCTCCAGTGGACGGGAATCCAAGCGAGCCCCAGTGACTCAAATGGCCCGGCGGCGACACTCTAGAGCCGGTCAGTGGGCACGTCCTGGCATCTTCAGCTACTGGTGGCTCTGCCGTTCATTCACTGTTCAGTCAGCTTCTCCCACACTGGACAGTGTGACTCCCTCTCCTCGACTGTGTACCAAAATATATTAAATTCTGTTTTGTGCTTGAACCACTCCAGTGCACTATTCTCAAATTATTCATCACTTCATTCATTTTGTGCCAATAAATAAGCAATTGCAGCTAAAACGAACAAAAATAAATTGATAACAAGGAAAAAAAAATCAACCTGAAAGCAAACATAATCAAGTAATGTACATAAAAACCCAGAGCCTCAGAGCCAGAAAAGTGTTTGCTTGTGGTTTGTGTGTTTTGCGTACGTTTCTTTTTTGTTCTTTTCATTGTTCGAACTCAGTAGCGCTTGTAGAGTTTACATTTACAAGTCACCTCAAACCTTTCCAGCCTGAAATAACGGAGCCACAGTCTGGACGTTCAGAGAGCTGTTAGATGTGCATGCTAACTCAGAATGCTAAGCTAAACATTACTGTCTTGGCTGCTTTCTTTGACAAACAAATAAAAACGTAATCATGACTAGATTACCGCATGCTGGTACTATTGGTGCGTGTAACACAAAATTCCAGGCTTGCAGTGTTTATATAAATTGTCAGTTTAATAGAATAGCATACTTTTCTGGCAGCGTTGTGGTGTTTTACAAATCTGTTGGAGTTTAGAGTTTCTCACAGTTTCCTCAGCTGCTCCGTCACTCTTCGCTTTGACGATATGAACTGGAGGAAGATCAGAAAACACAAAGAACCAGATGAGAGACAGCATTTAAACAGAACACCACTGACATTCTGTTGCTTAAAGGGACAGTAATTCTGCTATATATACGTCTCCATGTCTGAACAAATATATAGAGCACCCTTTGGTGTCGGTAGCGCCACATAGTGCCCACATGGAATTGTCCTTTTCTGGTGTTTTATTTTGTACTACTATCCCAAATTTTGTGTGAATGAAACGTTTACAATTTAGATGAATTATCGAGGGGATTAAGACTTACTATATTAGACTACAAAAAGATCTATTGGAGTACATTATTTTGTAAAATCCCCTAAAAATGGGCACTTTTGCACATGTTCAGTAATTTTACCTATTCTCCATTTAATGGATCTTCTAAGTAAGGATTGGTTATAAAGTGTAGTGCAATGGACTATAGCCACCGAGAGGAGATAGTGCCGGAGGAGCTCGATCTCTTTGATTTGAATTTCTGTCTGGTTTTTGTCCTTTGCTGACTCCTACAGGAGATGATCATGGTCACTGTCACTTAGAAAAAGTTCCCCTGAAAGCCTCCAAAATGGACATGTTCACTAAGGCTGTACCTAACTTTATTCTACATTTTTACATGTATTTTTGAGAAAGGAGAAAAGGAGGGTGAAAAAAGTACATGAGGGTGAAATGACAGTTTAGCTTGGTGTTAGCATTCCCGCATGCAGGCTAGTAGCACAGAGGTGACTCAGCATAGACAGAGAGTGTGTTTGTTCCTGTGTTTGCAGGTCCAGTAGACTGGATGATATGGGAAGTGAAAGCCGGATTGAAAACGGCAGACAGAGATTAACTGAAGGCTGCGCGTGAACACTACTGTTGGTTTTAGGCCCAGGGTTGTGCGCTGTTTTGTCTGCTGGATGTGGATTAAGGAATGTCTTCTGTGTCAAAACAGACTTTGAGTGCTGGCTCCAAGAGATCTGGTCAAACTGGCTACAGAAGGAGAGACTTGCAGAAGATCAGTCGTTCATTCCATTAATCAATCAATGGTCACTCTAGTTTTGAGTCTGGTGATAGACGGAATGAAATAGACAACGCTCAGCCTTCATCAAAGGCGTTAGACATTTATGAAGTAAACATGATGTGGCAAGAGGAATGCTGCAGGTTTGTGTGTCTTTTTGATGATGTCACAAACTGTTTGCATCTCTTTGTTGACTTGTCAGCGGCAGTTAACGTGAAAGAACTATAGGAGTCTTAGCGTGTCGCGAGAGAGAGAGTCCTAAAATTTTATGAAAACATGGAGACGGGGATTTCCTGTTAATTAAAGATGCCAGATGCAAAAATGGATCTTTTTTTGCTCTTTTATTTTGCCTTCATTGAGCTTCAGAAAGTTTTGACCATGTATTTCATCTAAGAGATATGAGGGTGAATGGAAAGGAGTGGCTGTGCCCCTACGAGGGGCTGGTGAGGTATCACAGGTGTATCCCGCCGTATGCTGGAGCTGGAGATAGAGCAGAATCCTGAGAAGACCAATGTGTATGGACTGATAGTTTGATGAAATAACACAAGCTCTATTTGGAAGGAACTGGTTTTCAAAAGAGGGCAGTAATAAATGCTTAATAGAGGGCGCTAGGACGCCACCTCACCACTCAACGCTTCTTTACATAAAATATAAATATATTTTGATGGGCGTAAAGACATTTAGAGATATCTTCAATTGTAATTGCCCTAGTAAGAAAGTGAATTTGAGATTTATATATTATATATCCAATTATATATTGACTATTCAAAACTCATTTGAAGATATCTGCAATATAATTAAAGAGATCTCTAATTTTTAAAGATATCTGTAATATTTACTACTAGTCACAATACATTTATTCCTATCTTTAAATGCATTTGCGGATAGTCAGGGCAGATGTTTAAATGTTAAAAGGGCTTGCCATAGCCAACGGCTCCGAAGCTAGGGCGAAGCTGCAGGCTCTCTTACGCCCCTCTTACGGCCGTGACTGCTCTCCGCTCCGCGGCGCTCTGCATTCGCCGTATAAGACGCACCAATTTTTCCCCCTCAGTTTTGGGAAAGTAAAAGTGTGTCTTATACGGCGAAAAATACGGTAGTTTTTACAAACATGTCTATAAGTCATATATATTTATGTATTAAATAATATACAGTTGTGCTTTCATTCATGTTAGCCGTGGTTTCTGATTGGTCATTGGTATGTAAATGAGGTGGTTTAGGCAGATGACGTTGTTTGTGGACACTGTTGAATGAGCTCATAGACTATTAAAACTAGCTCATGCTCAGTGTATCATCTAGAGGGGTCCAATTTTCCTTCTCAACGTATTAAAAAAGGCATAATATGTCCCTTTTAGAACAAACAGGAGCAGACCCAGGATTGATGGATTAAAACACTTTTTAAAAGGGCAAAAGGTCTGTAAAAAAATAAATAAATGTGAAATTGTTTCTATGTTTTCTAGATTAGTGTGACCCTCTTATTGAAAGTGCACCAGGTGGTCTTTGTGGGTACTGCACAACACTATGTCTTCAGAATGTGCATTGCGTATGGAGTATTATATATAATGTTATTATTGGGACATCAAAATAAGTGTACGATTTTTAGGAAATCTGCTGTGCTCTTTTTTTCAATGCAAAAGCAGAAACGTATATTTGTTTAATCAAATTGTGATTAAACAAACACACATAGGATTAAAAAAAAAAACATGTGGTGCAAAATAAACTTGACATGATGATTAAATGATGAGAATGGATTTATTTATGATTTAATATTCAAATGTAGGCATTTTGCAGACACTTTTATCCAAAGTGACTGACAGGTTGGTAGGCAAACACACAGGTATTTTGTAGCTAGGTCAGATATTCAGTGCTCACAGAAGAGGTTCCAGCTAATTCAGAATTAATTAAGTTCATTTAATCATTAATAAAGGATTGTTTCAATGTTAAAATACATCTGTAATATGCTTAATAACTTTAACTTAATGCTTTAACATAAAATTTAAACAAACAAAAAAACAGCTGGATAAAAAAATTCAGAACAAACGCTGAAATCTAAAATGCAGCATAGATTTTGTTTAAGAAATGATCAATTATTACAAAACTACTTAATTTATTTCAACAGCCAAACAAGTAGTTCCACAAATTCCACAGATAAGCCTAATAAACACACACTCGCTCCCCAAATAATGACCCCCTACCTAAAACTTTAAGAATGTAGGTGCTCTCTAAAGATAAAATTTTACATAAAAAAAAAAAACATTTAATCCAGCTCAAGGCGTGTAATATTTTTTCTTCTAACCCAAAAGGATTTTGCTGAGGAGAAACATCTGAGCAATGGGAGCTGTTTATTAACATCATCACACAAGTAACTATGACAAATAACTATCAAAAACTCCTGTACACACCACTAAACGTATAACATTTAGTCACAGGTTTGATAATCAATCCTGATCTTTTATTCCAAACGTTATATTTTTTACATTATATCTCTTAGATAAGAAACGTTTGACTACATAGAAGGATCTTTTTTCAGATGTAGCATCTTCCCTGGGGCGAGTTCTAAAGTTTTGTCGTCATAGGTTATAAATCTCCAGTGGCAGGGGTAATTCCCAATCCCATTAACCAGCCTGGACAGACGATGCTCCTGTCGTTACGGTAACACATGAAAGGCCCTGACATTCTTTACTCATTCTCTTAAGGGACTTGACCCTGCAGGCTTAACCAGACACATGCACGTACACGTCCACATGTTTTGAGGAGACCAGGGGCTGTGCTTATTGATCAAAGACAGCAATTATATCTGTTATGAGAGGGCCATGACTGTGTTTGACTTTCAACCCCGAGGGAAGCAGGGGAGGGATTTGCTCATTTAAAGCATTAGTTCATAAAAAAGCATTTCTCTTTTATTTGTTATCCAAACTTTGAACACACCAAGCTTTAATAGCCGCCATATTTCCTTCAAAATGCCCCTTGTAATGAAATAATAGTATCCAAAGTTAGTTAGTGACCGACCACTGTCTTACCAGTTCCAAGAGGATCCAAAAAGTGAGACAATAAAGCTACTGTTTTTTCTTTTATTGCAGCCAGTACTTGTCACAGGTGCACATCACTCTTGCTAACGTTATCAATCCAAAGGATGAGCACAGTTAGATAAACAAGATGCCGTAATCGGTTTCTTAAGATGAACATGGGGAACGTTCACTCCCTTTAAATGGTAGAGTCTTCAAGGGGTCATTACTATTTTTAAGATGAACACAAGGATCGAAAGAAGATTCTGCTGCTGAGTCGTACAGCATATCTGTTCTATCTCCAGCAGAACCTATTCCAGAAAAAAAAAATCATTTTAACGGGGAGCAAGCCAGTGTATGGAATAGCACATCTCTTTATCTCCATTTAAGAGAAGTCCTGATGAAAACCAAAAGATGAAGGTCTGTGGGCTGAATGGTCTTGGCTTTCACGCTTGATGCCCTCTTCCTCCAAACTGAAGGGTCTTTTAGAGATTCTTACTATTCTTAAGATGAATACGAGGATTGAAAGAAGATGCTTCTGCTGATTCTAACAGCTAAACATCTGTTCTACCTACCAGCAGAACCTCTTCCAGAAAAAAAATTATAAAGTTCATTTTAACAGGGAGCAAGCCAGTGTATGGAATAGCACATCTCATTATCTCCATTTAAGAGAAGTCCTGATGAAAAACCAAAAGATGAAGGTCTGTGGGCTGAATGGTCTTGGCTTTCACGCTTGATGCCCTCTTCCTCCAAACTGAAGGGTCTTTTAGAGATTCTTACTATTCTTAAGATGAATACGAGGATTGAAAGAAGATGCTTCTGCTGATTCTAACAGTTAAACATCTGTTCTACCTACCAGCAGAACCTCCTCCAGTAAAAAACTAGGTAAAGTTCATGTTTAATGGGGAGCAAGCCAGTGTATGGAATAGCCAATGGAACCTGGTTGAAGGATTTAACGGTTTTTATTTTTATTTTTATTTTTCAAATTTAAATTTTTGAACACAAAACATCACTGTATGCATTTATGTGGATATCAGAAAATAGAAAGAAAAAAATGGTTTTTGCTATGGTAATATGTGTGTTATTGCACCAAACAATGAAAGCAAGTATCTAAAACTTAACTTAACACTTGGATATTATTCGAAGTGAATGACCCTAAGAGTACGTTTAATATTTGAGCTTCTGGAGGCTTTCAGTACAGGTGTCTTTAGATTATTGAGAAAGCAATGCAGAGAATCCTTTATCTTTGACTAAGTCATGGTGAAAATCCCATCAGGCCAGAGGCGTTCGTTGGTCTTGATGGTTGAAATACACACTCGGCTCCAAAGCCAAACTGGTTTGTTAGCAGAGCACAAAAAAGAAAAAAGGAGGGAAAATGGGAGATGTTTAGCTGACTTCAACCTGAGGTTAAGTTTCTCTGGACACAAAAAAGAAAGCAGATGAAAAGACGCTTCACTCAATACACTTTCCTGTTGTAAAAGAGAAGCTGGAAAGTGTTTTTGATAGGGGAAGAAAAGAGCATGGCACACCCTTTTGATTCCACTTCACAATGGCTGAAATCAGATAGCTGTCGCCTCAGGGTCCAGCTCAAGATCTTGTATTGTGGCTCCTCAAAGACTAGAATAAAAGCTATTCTAGCAATTATCTTCATTTCATGCAGCACAGGATGGTGGGGGAAGGTGTTTTTGATGAACGCTTGAACCCATCCATGCTGACAGTGCTAACTTAATTTAAGGCTTGTTAGGATTCAAAATTAAAGTTTGAAGAATGCTCCGGAGAGCTTAAAGAGCCTGAGATTTCCACAGGTCACTGTCTGGGGACGAAACAAAGCTTTTCCGCGGGCCTTCAAGTACACACTGACCTGGAGGTGGTCGTGCTTGGATGGGTAAGGTGAGGGAGAGAGACAAAAGTGCAATTTCTTGCTGCAGGGGGTGTTTCTGTCTGACTGACAGCCTGTGAAAAGGCTTTTCTCTTTAGTGACAGATACGCTTGAACTAAGTCATCTGCAGTCACCAACTGAAACCAGTGTCCCCAATAACTCACTGTTTAGGTGACAGTATCCCAGTAGTTTCCATAAGTTTTGGCCAGGTGTGAAAAATGCTGTTAACAAATGAAAATCACAAGTAGTAATCTTGTATAAATTCACTTGAAATTGATAGTTAGCTGCTGTTTAGTCAAATTGGTGGTTCATACACCTGAATTGAATCCAACTAAATCCCAGACTTGTGCACCTATCGGAATTGATGCTGGTTTTGAAGGCAAAAACCAAAAATCAATTTGATTAAGATTTTGCTTTTGTTCGCTTACTTTGAGTTTTGTCAATTTATTTCTTTAAAGTTATGCGTCGAAAGGCCTTTACACACCTATGCGTTTGCTGCACTTTTGCGGCTGCGTCATCAGCACCCGGCGTCTTTCTCTTGCGTTTAAAAATGAAGGCACAGACCCTTTCCTGAACACTAGATGGCTCTTCGGTGAACTGCAATTCACTCCATGCCACACGGTGGCGCAGAAGCAGTTCACATTGTGTGAGGCGTATTTATGGAGAAAGAGAAGAGGATGAGCGATCGGGTTTCAGATACACAATTTTTGCCCCGATTTTGAGTTTACACCCATAATCGTGTGACAATCACACCGTGTGAACTGTGAAGTACCAAAGAATTGCTCTACGAGTCACGGAGTAGCGAGAGGCTTTTCAATTATCTTTGTGCGTTGGAAGTGTGTTCTGACTGAAATGATGTCTGTGATTATCTGCAGGCAATGAGAGAGAGCCATATGAAGGGCAATGTGAAGTCGCAGAGATTCAAAGGCATAGACATCAATTTAAACAGTGGTTTTGGCTCAAAAGGGGGTTTCTTTTTGGTTTATTTGAACACAATGAATGAATAAAAAACTTGCGTGCTCCCAATTTTGATAATAATTCGCTTCAGTGTGGCACACGTGACCCAAACCTTTACACATCAATAATGAATCAACAGTATCAGGAGATTTAGAAAAAACACTCGGTCCGGCTCCCTGAGATTCTGTCAGAACTAGGATTTTAACAGTTTTTCTTCCTTGCTCAGGAATCCAGATGGAGATGTCCGGCCGTGGTGTTACATCGCTGACCTTGAGGACGGAATCTACTGGAAATACTGCGATATTCCAACCTGTCAAAGTAAGTGCATGCAGAGACAGAACAATGATCACAAATAAAATGAAGCTTCATCTGGAGGTTAAAACTGAAATATGAAAGTATTTAACATGTTCAAAAAGTCTTTTCACATTTGTTTGTGATTGGAGTTCGAGAAGTGAGTGTGGAAAAATGGCTCTATAGTACCACTTAACTGGTTTCAGCTTATTGTGTGCCAACACTTTGTGATGTGTAGGGTACTAAGACTTAAAATAAGTAACATAGATTGCGTTTCCAAATTCGAAGGTTATTTTTCAAAAACCTCTAAAAATGGTTGTGTCGTAATTTGACACACCTCCTAGAGATTTTATCTGTCCATCTCCAAACTCCATCAGTTTTATCTTAAGGTATATGGGATGTTACATTGCAAAGCTTTTTTGACTTATGTGTGCATAGTGGCCATCGAAATTTTACATTTCGCCATAAACAGGAAGTTGCTCGTAACTAAGCAATGCAATGTCTGCTTAGGTTCAAACTTCTTTGTTTGTTTGTTTGAAATCCATGTCTGACCAAATCTTTATAGAAACCTAAAGTGTCTGTTATAGCGTCACCTTGTGGCAACAAACTGTGTGTGAAGTGCATGTTTGAAATTCGCAACACTTATGTAAATGACCAAGAGTTACATAAAGCTCAATTGTAGCGAGTTTCCAAAACTGACAGAAAGTCAGCCATTTCGAAGCAGGAAGTTGTTATAACGGCAAAAAAAAGACAAAATATGTTAAATATTTTACATTAATCACATGCGTAAACGCACTAATTTGTTTTTTTTTAGTGTAGACAATTTTTTTTTTCTACAGAAGCAACTGAAGAGCACTTGAGTTTTTAGTTGATGCTTTTTTGCGATGAAAAGTAGAGTGTGTGGTCATTTATCTTTGCATAACCAACTACTTGTTGCCTATTTGAAATCTCCATTTATCTCTTATGAAACTAGCTGTTCATTCTTAGTTTCACCAAGACTCAGCACAACTGCCCTCAGTGACCCATTTCGCCGAAAGTGGCATACACACATTAACTGTCTGGATGGCTCTCGTTTCCGTGCTTGAGTGGCGCTACTAACAAATGCCCTTCAGGCCTGCAACTGTCTTCGGTGACGAGCCAAATTAGGACAGCTTTTGTCTGGGCCAATGTTCTTCTGTGCTCGGCTCGGCTGATTTCTGTCTGGTTTACCGTAATCATGTTTGTTGTATCAATTGTTACCCATCAGATTTTTTTCTACCATGTCCCAGTTTCCCGTCAGCCCTCGGGTCATCGTCTGTATCAAATGAAGCTCTGTGCAAGCTCCTGTTTCATTTTGGATAGCATGAGAAGGTGCTTGGGTCTCGGGTTTGGCCATGAAGCCACCATGCCAATGTTGACTATGAAAGCGAGGTGGTGTACTGAACTCTTGTACTGCAGGCAGTTGTTGTGCTGTAAAATCAGAAAGCAGTCCACCAATTGTCGCTTCACAATCGACACGTGTTGCTGCACCCGAGGCTGTTTGTTACACTATGGGAGATTAAAAAAGAGAAATGAGTCCTGTCTCCATTAGGTGCACCATCAAGAGTAAAATGACACCTTTATTTGAAGCACAAAAGAGGAATTTTAGGGCTATAGCAGCTGTTCTTAGATGCATTTCCATTTAAATGTACCTTAAAGACATTTAATGCAAACAATTTCTGCTGTTTAAACAGCTTGTACAGAAAGCTCTGTGAATGCCTTTGACTTTAGTTCAGTTCTATGTTTGTAGCCATTGTCTTGCTGCAGAATTGTACGTGATGGATACATATCTGCCTGTGTTTCTCAACATTGAGAACACCACTAATCCTGACCAAATCTCCAACTCCAACCAATACTGTACCATACTTAAGTCGCTTTGCCTTGTCACATTGGAGATGTAGCTTTTGGGTGCAACTCTTCCATGAAGACCACTTATTGACATACTTGACATTAGATGGGCGTACCACTGGTTTCTGCTAGCTCTGAGCTAATGGCATTGTTCAAGATCGAAGGAGTAATTAGCATAATGCACCTTTTAGATGTTGACTGTTCCTTGGTGCTTTTTCTGTACATGTAGAAACATCAGTCTGCTCTGAAATCTTTATCTGGGAGAGACCTTGTTGCTGGAGTATAACTACCTTGTATCTTGTTGCTGTCCTTAATATTGTCATTTTAAGAGTTTCTTAACGTTTAAAAACATGGCTGTGATGCCCTCTCTTGTGCATACGTTTATGCTAAGTGTAATGTTATTATTTGTCTGTTTACAATTAAATAAGTTCTTGATATTGCTGATGTGGAGATTTCACTATTCTATAACACCTCCTACACAGCTGGTTTTGTTTCATGACTGAGTTTCAAGATGCATTTCATTAATTACTGATGATATTAGCATCTGCTTGGTATAACTGGTGGGCCATACACCTCACTATACTCATACAAACAGAAAAAAAAACAACTAAGGAATCAACGCTGGTTTGAGTGCAAAAGGCAGAAAAAAATATTGATTTGATTTCGATGTTTCTTGTGTTCGCTCACTTTGTTACACCTGCCTACAACTTTTGTGCTCCACAGTGCTGCATGTAACTCTGTATTTGGCCTATTTCACAATCTTCGCCAATTTTATAGTTCTTTAGCATTAACTTATTTTACAGTTTCATGATGTACGCTAATATTTTAGGATTTTACTGTTGTTTTCAATACCTTTGCTGTGGGATATATATTTGCTTGCATTTCGTGCAAACTGTAAAATAGAAACCAGGAGTTCTAGGCTGAATTATTAACACTGTTGGATGCATTACAGTATATTTTAAAACTCTGAAAAAATCACTTATTTTTTTAGAAATTACTGAATAACTTCTGTCAGCAAATTACTGTTAATTTAACATTTTACAGAGCATCACTGAACATTTCCACCACAACATTTTTATGTATATGTCCTATACTTCAGATGAATTAATTTCAACTCAAATTTGAATGTCTTTCTAGAGAAAACTAACCGAAAAATCCTCTCGATTTTTGACCAAAGACACGTCTATTTCAACGTTTCTTCCAAAAGCTCAACATGGTGAAAGTTCATTTGTCTCCTGTCAGGAAACCATCAGGATTGTTTGTGTTTCTTACCTCATAGTTCAACCAAAGATTTACTCGGCAGCAACCCCATTTACTCATTCTTTTGATTCCCAGTTTGAGAGCCCCCAAGTGTAAATTCCAGCTGTGTTAATAGAATAATAGATGTATAAATCATGAAGAAAATGTGGCATTGCGCAAACAAAAGCTCCATCACAGATGACTAACTTATAAACAAATCTGCATTGTCAAATTTCCAAGAAAGAAAGTGAAAGAATATTAATAATCTGTTTTAAATTGTCAACATCAACAAATTCCTTTTACTCTGAAGGAGATCCAGCTGTTGTCACTTAAAATAAATGTTAAGAGAAAATGCAAGTTGTCTCTCCGTTTTTGAATCAGATCAGATCCAAAAGCAAAGATACTTTGACATTAGTGAACTTCATATGGTCAGTAACGTCATTTTACATTAAAATGTTGATTTTAGTTTAATTCTTTTCTCCTCTTTGACTACAGCAGCAAAAGTAGCGGGAGAGCAGGAGACACACAACAGATGAAGAGCAGTTCTCAAAGGGAAAAATCCCACAAATCTCAAAGTACATTTACGGAGCTCTCATAAGGTTGCTAATACTGATTATCTTGCAAAGAAACTTATTTCAGTAGCTCTCACTGCATGGCAAGCTGTTTTAACATTAAACATCTTTCCATATTTGGAGCAAGTCTTCTTTGACTGTGGCTTTAGCCTTGTGGTGCAGGAACTTATTGCTTTTTTTCCTTAGGATTGCTATTTTTGAGAATGCCTTGTTCTCTCTTCCTAGACCATTTGAGCTAGAGCCACCTTTGCTTTGCCAAGGTCATCTTCATAGAAACTTCAAACTGAGCCTATCATCAGTCTGTCCAAGAACATACCAAGCACTGTGAAAAAGTATTTGAACCCTAGGCACTAGAAAGGGTTAAATATATACTATTGTCTTATAATGGCCATTGCTAATAAATGGGAAACGAAAATATCTTCAAGATGAAAAAATGGGTGTGTGTTTAAGTTAATCCTTATAACAATGTAAGCTCCCCTCAATAGCAACCGGAGAGTTTACCATAGCAACCAATTTGGCATATCATTATCTCCACTAGGGAAAATCATAGAGACATGGGGGCGGGTTCAGATCACTCATATTAGCACGGAGAACATTGTTGCTGACTTCTCCATAACAACCAAAAATTCTACATTGGCAACCATCCATTTTGCTTATAAAATACTTTTAAACAGCATTTTACGAGCCTTTTCTAAACATCAGCCGTCTAGTTTTAATGATAAAATCCTCTTTTTCACTCTCTGTGTTCTGCTGATTCTCTATGATGCAGATCGTTGTTGTTATTGTTTAATTTGCATTCAGAGTAAGCCTTTCACGATCAGAATTAGAAAAAACAACATTATTTTTTTTCCTGAGCGCCTTATCTTTTTATCAGTAACACCATGTCTCTTTGTAAACGTTCATATTTCACTTCCTGTCATTCCAGTGTTTGTCCGCTCGGTGCTAAAAGTGTTTCTGGCATCTTCGGCTGGGTGTGCCACAGAGAAAAACTTATGAATGTATTTTGTTAAAAAAAGAAACGCCCACAATCCTCAGCAAAATGAAAGAGGGAAAAAATGCATCCCAGATGTCATCTGAATTTATGTCTATAATTACCATTTTTAATAACACAGCGAGAGAATGAAAGAGAGGCCCTCTGAAACTCACTTCTTTCTTTCTGCCAAGAACCCTGCAATGTTGTGCTTGTCATCCAGTTTTTCTTTCCTTTATCCTTTTGTCTTTTTCCTTATCTCTTTATGAACGTGTCGGCTCACATGTAACACTGATATCTGTGTCCTGACAGCCCTGGATTAGCTGAAATCAAAATCATAAATGAATCGGTTCACTTTTTATTCAAGTTTGCAGTTGGATTTTCTATTGTTCTAATCTAAAAAATGTTACATGAGGGGGTCACACACACTCACGAACAAAACCGGTCCAGATAACAAACTACTGAATGAGAAATTCCTATGCAGCTGTGGAGGCAACAAATTGATTATCGTCTTGTAAATGCAAGTTTGCAGACTATGATCATTTAATCAACAGCCGTAAGATTTTACATGGCGCTACGCCTTATTTCAGGTCTACAACATTTGGAGCTGTTTGATTGTGCTCCTACTGCTAACAATGACCACCAGACACCAACACATCTGAACATTCCTCGACTTCTACACTGCTTTCCGAAGCACAAACACTGCGTCAAAGAATTACGCTTGAGAGTATGTGAACAGTGTTGACAAACTTTAGATGTTGAGGGGGTTTCTACCAAAGATGTGAGATTTATTCATTTGAGATTAATTTGAAGCAATGGGATTAATTATTCAGAAAATAAATTACTGTAACTATTGAAGTCATGTCCACTAGGTCAGAGCTGGAGTAGTGAGTCAGCATCAGGGTGGAGGGGTGCCCTGATTTCTTTTGATTAGAAAGTCTGATATATCATTGTTTTTGGAACTTTCATATGTGAACATGGTAAAAAATAAATACTTTCATTAAAAAATATTCCTGCAACTTGTTGATGCCAAATTTCAGGCAATTTATTGTTAATTGTTTATGACTTGGGCCTGCGAAGCAGACTTTGACATATTACCTAAAATAATAAAGTTTATCGTTTTTTTATTGTTCTTTTTGGTTAACGATACTCTTTTTGTAGATAAGAAACCAATGAACAACACGATGACGCATTGCACTAAAGTCAACAACAACAATAATCAGGAAAAATCATAAATAAAACCTTTAAAATGGTTACATCAATCAAGTTCTTTACATTGTTAACTTTATATTTCTGTTAAAAATAGAAGCTCACTCCCATTTTCAAAAGACTGGAACATATTTTTCAAATCTTCTTTGGAATTTCAGTTATTTCTAGAATTAGATTGTAATCTGCAGCAGTCTTTTCTGATAAGCTTTGCATGGAATCAAAGCGAGTTTTCTTCGCTCTTTGAGTTGACATTTAACAGATAGATTCCCCTAAAGGTCTTGCGTGGTGAAGTTTCCAGCCCCGGAGAACAGTTGTGTTTGTCATCAATGTTCCTGGTCCGCATCGACATGCAGTCAAAGCTGAAATCTTAAGAAAACATGTTTCTTTTGACTAAATATTTTCTAAAGTTCACTTGTTTTTCAGTAATACGCTGCACTCCAATTCTTCTCGATGTAAGGGTTATATGCTCGTGTGCACATGTGCTGCATCTTTCCGTTGTGAAGGAGTGTATCTGGATGGAAGCCAGTCTAAACGAGCCGCATTAACACACGTAATCCCATCGCTCTCGCCAACCAAGCGCCTTATAAAATCTTCAAATTCCACTCGACGCTTTGAAGTGAATTAGATTATTTTAAAGCGTGAATATTTACAGCTGTTGCCCTTACTCAGCACGTTTTTACTGTATGAGATACATTCTGCCATTCCCTTTTGATGTTTTTAATGCAAAAACGTGGATGGAATAGCTTCATTAGCATGCTTTGTAATATAAACTTTAAGAAAATTTTTTTTTAAACCATACATTTTCAAACGAAGATCGCTTGAGTTTATGTAATCCCATCGTCATGTGTTTCAAACTCTACTCAATTTAAGACTTTCAATTCTTCAAGCTGTAAGTGGTTGTTGTTACAGTGATGACTGTACTGAAAACAGCTCTCGATAAAATGTCTTAAATTCTGCAAAACTACCTACTTTTTGTGCTTTAAATGACTTTTTCAACCTATACATGCACATACAGGATGAAATAACATGATGTAAATCAACATGAGCCAGTGTCTTTTGGGAAGTTTATCTAGGCCCTTTGTTTGAAATGTGTTTCAGCCATTCCTGTTGTTCAAAAAGAATCAGGACACCCCTTTGTCTCACAAATGGAGGAAAAGTGGATGGGGGCTACGGCTAAGGGGTAAAAATGGAACTGGGTCTTCTAACTAACATTACGTTTGTTCGATATACAGTACTATATAGTGCAGGGTGTTTCCCAAAATTGAAGTGTTACTCCCTTATTTTCATCAGTGAACAAGAGAATCAGTGAATCAAAACAACCTTTTGTCTTCAAAACAGCAGCGATTCTTCTAGGTGCACTTGTACACTAGGTTATGTCAAAACTTGTTATCCCAGACACACTCGATGATGCATCACTTCCAGAACTTCTTCCTCTTCTGTAAGCCGAAGATAGTTCTTAATGACTTTGGGGTCATTGTCCAGCTGCAGAATATATTTAGGGCCAATCAAATCAGTGTCTCTCTGTGCATTGAGAACACCTTCTGACCAAATCTCTAGTTCCAATTGCAGAAATGCAGCTCCACATATTCAAAGAACCTCCACCATGCTTAAATGTCATCTGCAGATTATCAACAGGCTTGTTGCTTTCAAATTTCGACTCATCAGTCCAAAGCACCAGCTGCCATTTTCTGCACTATGTTTTCATGAATACTTTAGTCTTTTGGTCTAGTTTATAACAGGTTTGGCTTTGTGGCTGCAAAGGTCAGATCAGGCTAGACTTCTCCAGCCAGTAGATAGGCGTCTATTTGGTTCTGAGCTGAAGGGACTGACAGACATCTTCCATTTTTTTGAAAAGCAATTGATGAGTTTCTCAACGATTCTTCGCGCTTCTTCAAAATCCATCTCAGAACCCCAGTCTATTTGGAAATGTTTGGGATAGACCTTGTTGATGCAGTATAACTACTTCGCGTCTTGTTGCTGTGCTCAATCACCCGATGACAAGAAACTTTCTTTTCAATCTAACCTGCTAGCAGATTTTGGATGCCCCTCACCTAGTTATAAGCCTCCTACGCAGCTGTTTTTGTTTCAGTTCATGCCTGGGCTTGAGCTATAATTGGTGAAGCATACACCTAATTCTTAATGCAAATGTAATCATTGTTCGTTTTTTCTGAAAGCATTCTTTGTTTAGAGGATTTTTGCAGATTTTTTGCACGTAACTGTCTCTAGGGCTAAAAATTTTGGACCCATTCCACTGAATGTGTGCCATTTCTGTCCTTAGGACTTTATGTGTATAAATAAGCATTAAAACTACTTCATAAATACATTTTGTTACCAAGCAAAGTGTACCACATGTTATTCTTGTTGCAAATTTAAGCTAGAACATTTAAAATATTGATAATATCCCAATAATAGACTGTAAAATAGCATTTATACCTAGTCTCTGATGCAACACTTCTTCATAAAATATTAGAACTTTTAAGAAGAACTTTTCTTTTGTATTGAAGGTAAATCTATGTTTAATGTTCCATATATAATACATTTATTTACACAAATATCTATACCTTCTTTGATTAAAAACAAAAAAAAATGCCATGTCTCCAGCTTTTTACTCATCCCTGTTACCCTAACCCATCCCCCTCCTGAGAAACTGGGGAAGTTGCATCACTTGGATGCATCACTCTAGAAGGCCATGGGAACACCGATGTTGATTTTTTTCTGTTTCTTACATATTTGGTGATTGTGTTACGATATCTTGGAGCGTCTTTTAAAAAATACTATCCCGTTACTCAAATTATTTCAGAGATTTAATTTTTTTTTTAGTGTAAAACTCCACAGTGGTACCCCAAGATACGAATGCTTCGAGTTACGAAATGTTCGAGATACTAAAGGTCTCGCGGTAAATATTTTGCTTTGAGCTGCGAAGAAAAATTCAAAATACGAACAACCACAAGCAGTTCTGCTGTATTTTCTGTTGTTTAGTCTGACGTCGCGCTGCACTTGCGGGTTCCTGGCGCTCCAATCTCCCAGTGCAAGAAGGGCTGATACGCTTCAAAACACTTCAAACACTTTAAGAGCAACTTAGAGAAACCCTGTGACACGTTCTCAGAAGCGTCTCTCCATCTGTCTGCGCTTGTGCTTGAAACCGTGTTGGTGTCAGTAATTCGTGAAATATCTCGAGAAAGTTAACTTTCAGACGTAGTGCCGTAATGTTTTCTGCAATCGTTCCACCTCCTCCGACACATCGCTTCACTCTCAAGGTAATGTTTCACATTTGTACATATTACGTAATTTGCTTGTGTTTTATTCTATTTTATTGTCATTTATTACATTAACAATATGTAGATTTAGGATTGAAGAAACATTACTTGATTTTTCTCTGGTTTTCATTTTTTCATCTACTTCTACTGTTGTTTCTGAGAGCTGTTGCACGGATTATTACATGTAAAACTTGCTTCGAGATGCGAAATGTTTGAGATACGATCGTCACCTCGGAGCGGATTATTTTCATATCGGGGCACCACTGTATTTGATAAATTATGTGCAGAATTTCTATTTATTTCTATGTATTTGCTAACTCTTTGCTAAAAACTCTGTCCTGTTAGTTAAATAAAAAACAAACATATGGCTAGTAACAAGATCGAACGCCACTATAAATCTAAAAACAATTAAAAAAAACATTTAAATAAGTTCCTTAAGTATGTATGCTTTTGGAATCTATTTTGAAATTTTTAACAAGCAAATGGCGGCAATTTTAAAAATGCAAGCTCTTTTGCTTGTTCATTACTTTATGTTGTTTCCAATTGTATGTTTTTATGTTATTTATCATTAATGGAGTCCTGATTCTATTCGTTCATTTAACTCGATGTTGCCTAAAACAGCAGCTGTGTTGGTGCAAGAGATTAGGATATTTGTCCAGGGGGAAGCAAACGCTGTGTTTGATGAGAGGTTAAGGACAGATAAATTGATGGCAGCGGAATCACTCCGTCAGAAGCAGAAGCCTGTGCTCTTTAATCTTGCAAGAGCCCTGGAGAGAAAAGTGTCCTGCTTTCAAGTTCACAACTGTTGCCATTAAAGCGGCGAAGGCAAGGCCTGTGGGGATTCTCTCATCTTTCCACTCGTCTCTAAGCTCGGGGGTGTAAAAAATGAGCATCTGTCCCTTGCAGAAGCATATCAGTGTAATCAAGGCTTTTTGTCCTCGATCTAAAGATTGTAATTACACGCAGTCTTCCATTTCATTTCCACTCAGAAATTCCTGGATCATCTTAAGATCCAGTCAGTGGTTTGACTCGTGGAGAGTCGAGCAGATTTATGAGCGGGAAGCTTCAGTCTGTGGAGGTTTTTACACTCAGATTAATGAGAGGAACAGGCTGTGGATTATATTGTACGTGTGTGTCTTTGGTCGAGCAGGAAAGTTTCGTGTACGTTCATGAATTCAAGCCAGCCTTTCTATTATGAGCAGCTGAGTGCGTTAGATTTGCATATAAATGAAACTTGATAGAAAATCTTTAATGAACAAATTCATAAATTCACTGTTTCTAGAGAAAAAAACATTGTTACATACCGGTAGTTATTTATTATAATATATTAGTGTTTACTTTCTGATGAAGTGGTTGGTACTTCTCACTCACGGCTGTCTTGGTGTTCTCCTAAGTATTAGTTATACATGTTGTGTTTATTTTTTTCTTCTTTCTCTTCATCTTCTGAGCCAAAAATTACATTATATCTTCTCCTCGACCAGTGGAGTCAAACATACGGCCCGTCCAATCAGGCCCACTGGATGATTTTGGAAAGAGAGAGAGAGAGACGTTTTTTTCACTTTTTACACTTCTTTATTGTACCATTTCACATATATTATTCACATTATTTCACATATTAGTTATTACATTTATGTTTCACCATTTGAGGGACTGCACCCAAAGCGTTTTATAAAATAAGGCCTTAATAACATATTAGTTATTACACCAAATGCATTGAAATACATCCAAATTGTTCATCTGTTTATAAAAGGTAAAATCAATTAAGATCTTAGATTTCACCAGTCTTTTGAAAAGTCGGATGACATCACAGTCTGTGGTTTTTGCAATCTGGTTTTACCTTGACAAGTACAATGCCATCTTTGCTTGTCCAAGAATAAAATTGAAGAGCTGGCACTTGTACTTGTGTTTTTTAACATATTTAAAACCAGAGATAAAATCCTGTAAGGGGAAATCTACATTAATAAAGATTCTTGATAAAGGTGAAAATAGTGGCCGCAAACGGGAACCATTTAAAAAGGTTGTTCCTGACTTCTGAGGTACATTTTACTTGGAGAAATTTTGTTTTTAAATTGTTTTTAAAAACATTTTTTTGTGGAATCATTTGTTCATCAAAATGTTTTACTTTCAGAATATGGTTCTTTGCCGAAAAACAAAACAAAAACAAACTATTAATAGAAATATTAGGATTTATATTATGTATATATATATGTATATTAGGATGTAATCAATGATTATTAAATGATTTGTCTGCTCCGGCCCCTAGAAGCTCAAACTGTGCACCATGCGGCCCGCGAGCTCAAATGAGTTTGACACCTCTGTCCTAGATCGTTTGAGGGACTGCACCCAAAACGTTTTATAAAATAAGGCCCTTATAAAAAAAAGTCTGAAATTTGCCTTTCCAAGTCTTTCAAATGTTTTTATTTTGTAATATTTGATTGCATTGTTTGTTTGTTTTTTTGTTCAATGGAAATCTCAGCTTGTCACATTTGGTCAATGGCTGCCCAGTTTCTGTGAAGTTCTTGCTATTTTTAGCTGTGGGCAAATGTAAATTGATTGGAAGCTTGTTGGAAAACTACTGTGAACTGTTTTGTTTGCAGTCCATGTGTTTACTATTTTCAAAGTTTTGCACATGGAATATTGTATAATTTCATTTTTATGCATTATTACAACAATAAAATGGGTTTTTGTAATTAGTTGACTCTTAAAATGAGTTGGGTGGTATTTTAGCTTTAATTTGAACTTAACATGAACTTGTGATTTTCCTTGTCTTCAGCTTACAGGATAAACTGCAGCATTTCAGCAGAACACTTTCAACCAGAGCCGGAATGTGTTCATGTGTGTGTGTGCGTGTGTGTGGCCTGAGTGTGTGTATCCCTTTGAAAACAACACTTGTCTTTGTCTCCAGCAAGACAAGTCATGCCTCATGCAGAGACTTGTTTTTTGGAAAGTTCTGGAGTGTCTGTCGTAAGCCCCCATCATCCTTCTACAATCAAGTGTTTATGGAACAGAACGTGTCGTGAAAGAAAGAGACGTTTTCTGAACGTTTGAGCAGACATTTTCTGGAGACGTATCTCCAGCTCTTCCCCTCAAACTTAAGTTCATAATAACAAAACTCCACGTGGTACTCCCCGTCCTCCTTTACACCTTTCCAGATGATTTACCGCCAGAGGGAAGCTAATGTTAGACAAATGTTTCTGCAGTGGAGCATTTATCAGAGCTCATGTTTCTTCAGTTTGGGAACAAAGTCAAAAGTTACGATCAAATATTGATTGAGGACTCTTTCTCTCTTCCAGTGCCTGGCAACTTGGGGTGTTTTAAGGACAGTGGTGACCCAACACCTCTGTCTGGAGATTACCAGACCTCGAATAAACTCACCATTCAGAACTGCATCAGTTTCTGCCGCAACCAACGATACACGGTATGACCACAGTTGCTTACCGTTAGAATTAAAACCGCTTTTCATGTGTAGTTCCTCTTATTATTATGAAACTTGCGCTTATTTATGTTCACCGTCTTGTTTTATCCACATTCAGTGTTGATAATGTAATTTTCTTTATTTTACAGTCTTATTTATTAATAACAGACAATTAGCAATTCTTATTAAGAATTTATCGGAGCATAAAGCAGTAAAAAACGCTCAAAAAGGCTCGGGACTTCTAAGGGTTAAATAAATGGTAATCCACCGGCAGTCAGCATGATACTGTGAATATTACAGTGCCCTACTGTGCTTTAAATTAACATGTTACTTTTTGAAAGAGGTAAATTAAATTAAGTTAAGTTTGTTCATTTGTATAGCGCTTTTCACAACAGACATTGTCTCAAAGCAGCTTTACAGTAAACCAACAAGTTTAAACTCAGAAATTAATTAATTAATAAGTGATGTATATGTCTCTGATGAGCAAGCCTGGGGCGACCGTGACAATGAAAAACTCTCTTTTGGAAGAAACCTTGAGAGGAACCGGACTCAAAAGGGGAACCCATCCTCTTTTCGGTGACAACTGCAGTGTGATTTATATAAACTATAGTATAAACAGATGATAAGGTAGTATAAACAGATAATATAGTATAAACAGATGATGACTGTGTTAGGTGTAGGTCCAAATAGCTGGTAACTTACAAGATCCCTGTAAAAAAAAACAGTAATCTGCTGACAATCGTTGTTGCCAGGATGATAAAAATAATACAGTGCCCTACCGTTTTTTTTTTTATTTAACTGCAAAAGATGATCAAATTAATTAAAAAATACTGTTATTAACCATTTTCTTGTATAACTTTACAGCAAAATAATGTTGTGTACAACAGCGTAAAGCTGGTAAATTACAAGATCATTTAAAAACGATAATCTACTGCCAGCGGTTTAATGCTCTCTGCAGCATAGAACTGCACTTTGAAAGAATAAATAAATAAATCTGTTCAATTACAAGGTCCCTTTAAACGTGCTAATCTACTGCCAGGGTGATAAAATGAAAAATTCAGTACCCTACCATGTTTTTTATTTTTATTTAACAGCAAAATAATGTTATGTAGAATAGCCAAAGCTGTTCAATTACAAGATTAAATAATTAATCTACAGGAAATTGTTGCTGCCAGGATGATAAATGAAAAAAAAAAAAAGTCAGGGTACTGTATTTTTATTTTAACAACAAAATAATGTAATGGATAACAGCATAAAGGTTTACAGGATCCCTGTAAAAATGATAATCTACTCGACAGCATGATGCTGCTTTTGTTATTCACAGTAATAGATAGCAACATAAAGCTGGTCATTTACACGATCCTTATAAACAACAGAAATCTTTGGTATTGTGGTTGAAACAATGATAAAATAAATAAAAAATATTTGTATTTGTTTTAATTAACTGCATGTTTTTTATGAAATTACAAGGTTCTACTGGAAGCTGTGGTTGCCGTACTGTTCTTGATAAAAACTGTTTTTAAAACAGGCACAAAGCTGTTAAAATACAAAAAAATACAAAACAAAAAACCTCTGGAACTTTAACCCTAGCATAAAATAACTGCTGAGAAACACTGAAGTCTTCAGGAAAAATGTCCTCCTGACTTGTTTGTTTAGTTTTTTCACCTTTAACTTGAAGACTCATAAGAAAAGGAATCAATATTTATTCTGGATGTAATCAAGTTCACGCTTGCGTGGGAACGAATCAATAATGCACGTTGTGTTTTGCCCGCTGTGCTGATTGCCTGCTGTCTAAAATTGCCCTGGCGCAAGAGAATTATGAGTTTGTGATTCTCATTTGTTCTTCCAGCTCGCCGGGATGGAATCAGGCTATGCTTGTTTCTGTGGCAACGACCTTGATTATCATCGTCACGGCGATGCTCCGAGCACAGAGTGTAACCATGTGTGTTTTGGAGATCACACACAGCCGTGTGGAGGCGACGGACGGGTCATCGTCTTCGATAGTGAGTTTTTAAATTCAACCAAAATATTCTTTAAAGTTTTCCAGCAGTCTGAGGAATGGTGTTTGGAGAGAAGTCAGACCATGTGACTGCAGTTCTTTTAGATAACAACATATTAAAGATCCAAAGATCTTTCTTTTCAGACACAAACTCGATTACTTGTTACTGTGATTTAAAAGTAATCAGTTACCTTACAATATTACTGTCTCAGAATTGATGATTCGCTGTGGTGACCCCTAAACTGGGAACAGCCGAAAGGAAAAGAAGAAGAAGAATTGTATATTTGTATATTACTTTTGAGTTACTTCCACCAAAACGTGACATTCTAAAATGACAAAATAGTATAGTAGAAAGCTATATGATGTAGCATAATGGCTGTGGGCTACAGGCTACTAACAACATTTTTGGAATTAGCCACATGAAGGCAATGTAAGAAAGAATACCAGAATCAAAAATGGTCGAAGTGAGAGAAGAGGTAAAGTGATTATCTGGCAATGTCTGGGAATAGCTCGGGTATACAGGTCCTTCTCAAAAGATTAGCATATTGTGAAAAAGTTCAATATTTTCTGTATAGTTCTGATAAACATTAGACTTTCATATATTTCAGATTCATTAACACACAACTGAAGTAGTTCAAGCCGTAATATTGATGATTTTCAAATACAGCTCATGAAAACCCAATATCTCAAAAAATTGGCATATTTTATCCGACCAATGAAAAAAAATTGTTTTAAATACAAAAAAAGTCAACCTTCAAACAATTATGTTCAGTTTTGCAGAAATGACTGCTTCAATGCGGCGTGGCAATATGCTAATTTTTTTAGAAGGACCTGTTTATTAGACACAGCAGTAAACTCCCAGATTTTTTCTTTTCTTATCGTTGCCATTATTTTATTCACTTAAAATTCAAGTAGTTCTCTGTATAAATTAAATGATGTTTCATGTATTTACGGTAATACACTCTACATAATTCTAGGCTGGTTATAGCTTAAGGATTACTCTCAGTTTCTGAATCATTTTACGATTTTTATTTGTAATTTATTATAAATGTAGTATAATGGCTCTCTGCATCGAGCAGCACTGGTTATCTCCTGGAAGGATCAATGGAAAGATTATTTATATTTCCCCATACACTCTACACTGGTTTACAACAGGAAGTCCTAACTGCAGAGGGGATAAGCCCCACCCACTGAACGTTGAATTGTGATATACTGTGTAGGTTTAGGTTTTGTGCACGTTTTATCTGTAAGAAAACCTTCTGCGCAACACAGGTTTCATTTTAAACTTGATTTTCATTTTATTCCACAATTTTTGCATGTTCTACCTTCACACTCTGTAACGTACTCATTTACTTTAGCTCTTCTCTTCCTAACCAGCCAAAGTCGGCGCTTGTGGGGGAAACTACACGTCGCCGTCTGCGGTGATCTACTCTCCTGACTTCCCTGACAAATATCGGCCTGGTAGAGTCTGCTACTGGACTATCCAGGTACCATTTTTCTTTTTGTTTCTTAAAAACGACCATAAAAAGTAGCCACCATTGTGACATCTATCCTTTTGTTTCAGGTTCCGGGTGCTTCCGTTATTCTGTTCAACTTCACTTTCTTCAATATTGTGGATCAGACCGACATGGTGGAGGTGTTAGATGGCTACACCAATCAGGTGGTGGCTCGATTCGATGGGCGCAATCCACCGCGGGGCATCGTTAACATCACGGCGGACTTTGTCATTTTGTACTTTTACTCTGACAGGACGAACGAGGCGCAAGGATTCGCTGTTCTTTATCAGGGTAATCACACCATACTTTACCGTTCACTTTAAGTTAAAAGAGAGATCTTTAAAGTTTGATGAATTAAGAATATTTTTAATAAAAACAACACGTAAATACGTTTTTAAAGCAAATGTAAGCAAATACAATGATTGAGGTATTCATGGTAGTAAATGTATCAAAAATTTTTCATTTCAATTAGACCTAAAGTATTGATCATAAACACCTTGATTATCCTCACAATATAACATGTCAAAGAAATGCTGCTTTATTTAGCTCAAACATGAGTCAGCTAAACAAAGCACTGCTAACTTCCTGTTTGTGTTGTATTTCCTGTTCTGTCTCAAAAATCAACCAGACAATAGGATAATAAATGCCTTTTTTCATATTAAAATACACTAATAATGTGTTATTTAGTAAAATATTAGTAAAAGCATATCAAAAAGTATTATTTAGTAAAATTGGTGTTTTTTTTAAATAATTTAACAACAGCTCGAAAACCAAAAGGTAGATAAATAAAAATAGTCATTCATATATTTATTATGATTATTATTAGAATTTAATTATTTTCACCACAGTTTTGACTTTGAACTTAAAGAAAAAGGTTTAGAATGTTATTTTAGTGAAAAACGTTTACATTTCAAATAAATAAAAAACATTTCAGGTTCTTGATTTGTTTTTGTTTTTTTTGTTACCTAAAGTTAATAATAATAATAATAATTGATTTGAATAAAAATAACAATTCAGATTCAAACTTCTGTTTCCAACAGTGACGCACGAAGAACGTTTACAGCAAATATAATATCATGGTAGTAAATTTATAATTTTTTTACTCTTCACGAAATTCAGAACAAATATTAAGCAACAAGCCTTAAAATTTTAATTACACTTAAATTATTGATTATACTAAACATAAAGGCTCACAAAAAACATGTCTAAGTGCACTGTGAATGTTTAATTTAGCATATTAATTCATTAGTTATTGTTTTTATTATTATTTATGCTATTATCTCATTTATTTTAGAAGTAAGTTCATTTTAACTGTATTTTTAACCCTTATTCATGAACATAATCAAAAGGGGTTAAAATAATATTATAGCGGAAGTACATTTAAAATTCTATTTAATTAAAAAAGAAATTAAGGTTCTAGATTCAGTTTTTTTTTTCTCAACAACCACTTTTCTGTATTTAAATTTTACCAGCTCTTTTTCTAAACATTTATCAATGTCCAAAATTAATAAAAATATGTCACATTACAAACTGTTGAGGCATGACACTTTATCAAGCATCTGGGCTTAACATGGGACAAAAAAATTTTGGTAAATTATTGCTACGATGGACATAGATGTAAAATGCAGAGAGTTTTCTCTTTGTTATTCGTCATTCCCCGGTCAGTATTGTGTCTCAAAGTCACAGTGTTGCGTCGGGAGGCAGAGTTCAATAAACACAATCCGAGCGAGAATAAAAGGGAGTGGGAAGTACGGAATGGAAAAAGCTTTTCTCTGAAAGAAAAGGTCAGCGAAACAAATTGGCTTTCACCGTTCACAGAGCCTTTCCCCCCGCAGGCAGACTTTGATTCAAACACCACGTCCTGCACTTAAATCCAATACGTGATGTTATTCTGAAAGAGCTAAGGAACCCATCCACGTGATGCCACCAGAGAATTTTCATCAGATGACGCATATCTTAACAAGGGATTTGTCTATGTTTTATTATTCGCAAATCAATTATGAACTGTGCACAGCTTTCAGAAATGAAGCGGTCAGAGCTGAAGAGGATGAGGATGAGGAGGAGGAAGACTCCAGCACAGTTCAGCCACACATTGGAAGCACAACGGGGAAATCAAACACCAGTGAGAGTGGAAAGTCCTCCCATCTCTACTATGTGATCACAACGAGTCCAGCAAACATGCCAGGTCAGTGGCATGGACCGGGCCGGACCGTGGGCCACAGCACCAGTATGTTCTCTTCATTTCATGCTTCAGTTCCCTGCTCTTATTCAAACGTTACATTATGAAGCAATCTTAGTTCTCTCAACATGCGCCGTTCACAATATAATACAGGTGTGAAAAACGCTGTGTACACTTGCACAACGTCTGAGGTTTTGCAGGAGTGTGATTCCACAATTATACCAATCAGCTGCTAATGATCATCAATGTCACACAGTCATGAACTGAAACAGGAACAGCTGTGTAGGAGGCTTACACTGGTTGGGAACAGCCAAACTCTGCACACAAGGTCTCTCCCAGCCAAAGACTCAAAGCATACAATGCTGGGCAAGCTTGGAAGCTTCACTACACCCTGAGAAATATAGCAAAGCTAAGCAACAGAAACACAGTGAAAGTAATTTAGAAGCTACTTTAGCTTTGATGTAGTGACTAGCTCTCTCCTACTATTAGACCACATGCAATTATTAATTTGCCAACTCTTCTACAACAAACTGATGATACACGGACATCGTAAACACACTGACAATATATCATACGAATTATCTGTATTCAGAATAATATTTCTAATGTTGCCCCACATTAATTGACTAACATAAATTCCCCTCTGGAGTGAATGAATGTGTGTGTTACAACTATAATCGGGCAAAAAGACGATCTAGCGTTTCATAACAGTTAGCTTTTCGTAATCTCTGTTGTTTCTGCACTACTATTGCTGCTGATTGTGATGAAAGGTGTCAGAGATAGCAGAAATGTGATTTTCAGGGGGTTGAAACCATTTGGAAATGTTCTTCAATGCTACTGGGTTTCAATATACGTGCTGTTCAAGAGAGCAGCGTTGAGAACTCTTGTCATAGTGGTCAACAAAGAAAACAATAGGAAAGTTGTCCAGGAGTCCCATTAGCTTAGAAATGGGTGAAACCAGTGCCTCCAAGGCACAGCCCACCTACACTGTTGAAGTCTGACCTGAAGTGGTCTTCATGGAAAAGTTGCAGCCAAAAGCCATATTTCTGACTGGGAACTATATTTTGCGAACCAGGAATCCACAAACATGATATAGGAACAGCATGTGCTCTGGACTGAGGAGTCAAAATATGAAGTATTTGGTGGTAGCAGAAGGCAGTTTGTTCAGGGAAGAGCTAGGGAGCTGTACAGTAATTCAAGATTCAAGATTGAAAGAACTTTATTAATCCCAGAGGGAAATTGCTTTACTAAATTGCTTTAATAAGTGTTAGCTGGCAACAGTCAAGCATGGTGGAGGACATTGAGTTTTTGGAGCTGCAGAACTGAAAGTGCTGACCCCAAGCATCATCGAGTGTGTCTGGGATTTCGAGAAAGAGAGACAGATGAATGTGCGAAAGCTGCATTGTGTAGTCTTCTCCAAGATGTTTGGAACAAGCATCAGCAGAGTTTCTGCTAGAACTGCGACTCAAGTTCATTCATTTTCCAACTCGTTTATTCGGGAAACCGGAGTACCGGAGTAACATGCAAACTCCTTCCAGAAAGGTCACCGGCGAGTCTGGAAGGCCACAGTGCTAGCCACTGTGCCACGGTGCAACCCCACCTCAAGTTCAATCACTGCATTTTGTTCAGTGGTGAAAATACCTTTTTTGTGCACGGCATATTTTCACACCTGCCTAAAACTTTTGCACAGTACTCTATATATATTTTCTTTAAAATGTTCATGAAGAAGCAAATGGAAAACTAACAAAGGTTTTGTAAAAAACTTCAGGCAAGGAATCAACCCAAGCATCTTCAAAAACTGTTATATGCATGCCTCGATGTATCAAAACACCCAAGAAAAAGGGATTTTCTACTGTTATTTGCTTCATTTGGGAGATGTTTAATCATACCAACAGAAGCAGACATGAACCCATTTTCTTGTTAGAGTTCAATTTGTTTGATATCAAAAGCCAGTGTTGGGTAAGCTACGTGGAAAATGTAGTTAGCTAAGCTAACGGTAACGCTTTATTAAATGCAGCTTCACTACACTAAAGCTATACCCTGAGAACTATTGCAAAGCTAAGCTACAGAAACATCGTTAAAGCAAATACATCGAAGCTATTTTTATATTGAACTGATTTCAGATCAATGCTTTCTCATTATTAAAAAAATTAGATAACATTTTTTTGCAATTATTTAATTGCCAACTTGTCAAAACGCAGATTTGTCAACAAAAACAAACATAATAACTAAGGCATCAAGAGTGTGTCTATTATTATTTGAATGCTGCATATATGTAACAAAAAAATTATAATTAGTGAAATTATTTTCAACAATCAACTGGTTTGTGAAATTATCTTATTAAATTATCTTTTTTTGGCTAGTTTGGGGGGGTTAAAAAGCATGTTAAAAGCAACTCCAAATCAAAGCGTTGGTTGATATGCAGCATTTAGTGCTTTACATTTATTTAATAAAATACAAAAATCACTGCCTGTACAAATTATTCATCACTTTTCAGCATGCCGTTGCTGTTAGAAGTCTCTGATGATTTACTGATCTAGGTTCAGTGATCCGTAGCATTCGCATTTCTCTTTTTTCTTTCACTTCGGAAATGCTTGCTGATATGTTAGCTTTGTGCAGACACTACCTCACTACTTAAGGTAAATAAAATGAAATGTTTTATTTTAATAAAATAGCTGCGCTTATTAAAAGCTATTTGACTTAACAAAGCAGTGACGCTACCAACACGCCTGCTGAGAAATGTCGCTAAACCAGTAGCGGCACTACTTGTACTGCCCAAAACTGTCAATAGCTTGCTCCTCTTTGGGTTTCAACAAATAAAAATGTGTAATTCGGGTTTCAGTGTCTTATAAACATGTCCTGTTTTTCAGTGTGGACCATCTATGCATTAGCAACACTGCTAACGCTAACAGTGATAGCTATGATTGCAAAGCTTCTGCTGCATCTGACAGTAAAGTAAGTAATACTTCAAAACAAACTTTGTGTAGTTCCATTCATTCGAACTAGAGTTCATTTCCTCTTTTAGTTTGATTCCTTGAGAAAGCAACAACCGAACTTAAAAAAACGGAATAGTATCTGGCTTCAGACTTTCTCTGGCACTGACTAGCACTCTCCTGCTATTAGACCAGTCTGACTAGCACTGACTAGCACTCTCCTACACGTTAATTAACGTTAATAAACGCAGAGAGCGTAAAAGTCACGTATTGCATGTTATCCAATAGTCCAAGAGTGCCAGTCGAGTCACCCTTTCAAAAATAAGAGCAAACAAAAAGCTCCGAAACCTGCTCAACAGTCCCAAATGAACTCTAGAGTGGTTTGTTTGTGGTGAGAACATTATCAAACTCTGATCTGAACTAAATAAATATGACAAAACATGCTTTTTGAAAAAATACAGCCACCGTACTGGCTTGCGCATAGCATTTTGGGATGACGTGTGTCTGTTTGCCAAGCAGCGATTATCATGGCAGCTCACAAACTTGGAGTAGTCTGTAATCTGGGAGTCATTTGCAACGTGCCTCGTTAGTGATTTTAATCATTTAATAATTGTTTAAACAAGAAATGGAGAGCATGATAATGTGTCAATCAATGTTGATAGGCCGTTATGACCTTTAAAAGGAGATCCACTCGTAGGAACTTATTTTTGTTTTTTTGTCTCTTCTCAGATCCCCATCCATCCCATCAATCAGTGGTTCGGATTCGTGTGCACAGAGCACTACGTCTGAACCCTGGATAATTTTCTACAGACCTTCGACCATCTCTCTGTTTAAAAAGAAGCTCAAGAGCCACCATGGAGACCTCAGCCCACTCGTGGGAAACTAACCTCAATGCCTCTGACCTCTACGGCGACTTTGGGCCAATTAAGGAAGCAAACACTGTACGCAAAGATCTTCTGCTGCTGGACTTCGTGGAAGAGATCCGACTGATTGAAGTCTGCAGAGCAGGGCTCAGTTTAGACATGTCAATCAAGAGTTGGTAGGAACTCTGCAAGCTGGCTTCTGCACTTACTCATAATTTGCATCTCACCCAATCACGAATCATGTGACAGGTGCACATAGAATCCAAGCTATTTGATAAGCAAAGGACTTCTGGGATCAAAACAAACAAAGGTTTGCTTGGGGAAAATGGATGTTAGACCATGGTTTCTCAGAAGAGACAAGCATCAGAGTTAAAGAAAGTCCAGAGACTCGCTTCGGAGCTCACTCTGAAAGACAAAACCACTTACTTAACAAAATAACGCACAGTGACCAAGCAGCCCCTCCAGAGGAGAGATACGATTACCTTTCACGGGCTCTTTCACCTCTAATGTGGGTCACCTGTTGTTGTGGAGAACAGAACTCCTTTTCTTGCATTTGAGAGATCTGGTGGAATCAAAAGGATTGATGTCGCATTCATGATTCGGACTCACGCTGAAGAAGAAAGTCTCAGGAGAAAGAGGGACTGCAGAGAACCAAAGCCTGATAGTTCTCCAAGTCGGGTAATGCTCAAAATGAGCCACGGTTGAGACACCCTGGTGGACTTTGCTCTACGTCTCTCATCATTTGTGCTGGGTTTGATCTCCCTCAATTGCCTTTAAGTGCCTCCAGGACTTTGTGTCTTTTGAGCTGACGACACAATTGAGGACCAAACTAGCAAAATGACAAAAAGATGTGCGTTTTCTAGTTGAGGAATCTCATGATAACCCTTGTCCTCTTCGTGCCATTAGGAGTTGTATATTGCGATAGAACCAAACGAAACGTCAACGACTTTTTCCATTCACTCCCCATCAGAAGCAATGGTCATTTTCTCACTGAAAAGTTAGCCGTAGCTTCTCATACTCTGGAGCAGATTACAGGTTTAGTCAAACTTTCTAATAAATAAGAAGAAATAAATAACAAGTACATAATTGAACAACCAGTGACAACAAAACAGCAGAGCGTTCATCACAACAAAAGTATCATGTTTAGCGCTTTAGTGTATCGAAACCAATCATGGTGAGGGTTAAAAAAACCATGATATGAGAGTCCTTGCAGAGTTTCAGCATGGTGCCCCCTAGGGGTCAGAGATAAACAAATATGTTCATTTGGGCTTATTACTCCATATTGGTTTGTCATAAAATTGGCCTCAATAAAGTTCAAGTTGGACCATGTCCAGTTTGAATGTCTACAGTTTTAAAAAATTGTTGATTTGTGCATCAACGTATCTTTACAAAAGTCATCGTGCACATTTGTCAACATGCCCTGCAGGTACTCAACAAGTTTTGTGGAATTGACACCTTGTGGTCAAACTTTACGGAATTATTTTTAAAAATGCAAGTAACTTTTGCTGACTTATATTTCCATAATCCCGGTTTATAGAAACCACATAGATACCAATTTTCAAGTACAGAGTCACATCATTGAACAGCCTGTGACAACAAATTAGCAGTGCGTTCATCACAACTGGAATAGAGTTTATCGAAAGAAGCTTTGGAAACATGACACAAAATTAAATGCTGTAGAGCAGGGGTGTCAAACTCAGTTCCTGGAGGGCCGGAGCCCTGCACAGTTTAGCTCTAAACTTTCTCGGAGAGACCCAGACCTGAAGCTTACAAACAGCCTAAAGAACTTAACGAGCTGCATCATGTGTGCTTAGTTGTGGTTGGAGTAAAATTGTGCAGGGCTGTGGCCCTTTAGGAACTGAGTTTGACACCCCTGCTGTAGAACAATTTGGTTGAAAATATTGGAAAAATGTGGTTGTTCTAAATGTGGTTTCATTCTGTCTGACCAGGATCGCTCTGAAACGGCTTCTACCAAGTTTCCACCATTGTGTCAATGGCAGCACATAGAAACATTTGGATAAAAGTAATGATATTTAGCACACTGGTACAGTTGGCTCTTATGAGTATTGTGACTCAATTTGGACCCACAAACTCAGACTCTTCAGTGCCACCATTAATCCAAAATTGCACTTTTGCATTTTTTTTCTCTTATCTCTTGGCTCGACACGATTTCATTGGACATTGTTTTAGATTATGCTAATATGCCACCATTTTGAACTATTCATCCAATTTTCACGAAATTTTACACCATCCTTTGACCATGTTGACTGGAATTTATCAATTTAGACCAATTTAGACCAAGTTCTGAATGGCCATCAGTTGTGCTGTAATGCCCGCCAAACGGTCGTATGACTCTATCTCTGGATTGCTTTAGTGTATTAAGACTAGTCTTGGTGAGGGTTAAAAAAGCATGGCATGAGGCTCCTTGCAGAGTTTCAGCACAGTACCCCTTAGTGGTCAGGACATATACAAATACGTTTTTGGCGTATCAGTAAGTGCAGAGCATCATTTCATTGCACCATGTCTATTTTGAATGTTCGCCATTTTCGATTTTGTCAAAAAGTTTAGATTTTTACTTGACCGCATCTTAAAGCATTAACACTTTAACGTATCTTTACAAAAGTTGGCGTGCACATATTTCAACATGCCCTGAAGGTACTCAACTGAATCAGTAATTATGGTCGCTCACCAAAACAGCATTAAGACTGTATGTAAGATAAGTAATATCTCCAAAACACTTTTTCCAAAACACAGTTTAGCTAAAGTAAATGTACAACAACCCTTATCTGAGAGTCCCCTAGTGGTCAGGTTGTTTAAAATGGCTTATAACTACTAAGATTCAGACTGCAGATGGGTTAAGCCACACTCACCGAATGTGTGGCCCTGCCCATGTGTCCTCGACATTTGTACTCGTTCACCCCAACCCTAGTCCTATACCTAACCCTATTTAGCATGATAGGGTTCAATATTCAATGGGTGGGGCTTATTCCATCTGCAGGGTATTGTAACTACTTATGAGTTGGTCAATATGAGTCATCAGTACCTTTTGCAAAACAATACATGGCAACAATGCCACCTATTGGTAAATAGGTATAACCCTGTTCATTTATTGGGTATTATTTGATTTCAATACTTTTAAACCTTTTGACCAAAAAACCCCCCAGAAATTTCTTTGTTGAATCTACCGATACCAATAACATGCTGGTTTTACTTTAAAAAGGTTTACCTCTGTATCAGTTTTCTGTTATGTTTTAAGTTGTGTTTCCTTGGAGATTAATCTTAACGATTAACCTACATAATGCCATACTTGATACTGGTTTTGGTCATATTCTCATATGCACCCTGTCAATTATTTCATACTCACTTCTGCAGTGCCCAGAGCTGCCCATGCAAACTAATTTGTCCCCATCAGACATGCACACACAGAAACCCAGGGGAGACAAACTCAAAGTGACATGTTAAAGCCAGCAAGGTCAGTTCAGTTGGAAAGATTGGTGAATAATGCAGAAACCAGACTTCCATTTGGATTACAAAAAACAAACAGTATAGCACTTTTAGCAAAAAGGAAAACGTGTCAAATCCTTCTGTGGTGTATCATAAAGTCATTGGGCTTTCATTCTGAGAAATGTGGAGTGCATTCAATTTGGGGAAAATAGGGATAATACAAAATGTAGTTTTCATTGAAATGTAAATAAAAAAATGAGAATTTTAATTTATATCATAAATTATTATTGTTTTGGATGTAAAAAGGGATGTCATCTATCTTTTATATAAGTATCTTTGTAGGTTTTATTTAATGTGTCTTGAGAATAAATATGCATGTTTCTTATGTCTGTTGTGTTTGACTCGTCTATGGAGCATTTTTATGTCATAAATGATGACAAGCTTGCACATGGGATTTACAATGCAAATGTAATTCTTCATGAGCCAGGGTTTGCTTGCGTGATGGTTAAAGTTACGTAAACAACCACAGAGTTTAACTATGAGGGAGATCTGCAAACAAGTATACATTTGAGAACTAGACGGACCTCTAAAAACACTACCATCTGCTGAAGAGGAAAAAAGTGAAGGAAGGCAGAAATTCAGCTCTGATGTTTTCTTCGTCCCTCAAAAGCTTATCAGATAAAATGACTACCAGACGGAGAGTGGATGCACAAACAAAGCCAGAATTACAGGCCCCATATGTAAGCCATTTCCCCCTCTGACTGTGTGTGTACTACGCCCGGCTGCCCACCTGCAGATGTGCACAAACTAATAGGTGAATATGTTTTTTAAATGAGCGTTTAAGGTACAAAAGGTGTATTTATTACCACTGCAGATTTTTGTTCTGACTGTTTCAAGCGGTGAGAACCTTAAACAGTGTGAACAGGTTTGTCTTGTGAAGGTTGATGGTAAATTGCACTATAAATCCTACAGCGCCACCCAGTGGCAGGAGTTACAAAACACACTTTACCTCTATTTCTGTCTATCGTTGCAGCCAAGAAGTATATTCAATACTGATTATCCTGAAGAAAAAAATATAATACTTATTAAGCAATTAGTTTGGTCATTTCTGCCCTTAAAAAGTTTAATACAAGTGGATCACAAAACTTTTTTATAATAGAAAACAAACAGTTACATGAACTTGTACAAAATATAAAAATTTGGAATTTATATAAATATTTAAAATAAATAAATATTTAAATATAAATGAGGCAATTGGGTACATACAAAGATACAACACCTTCAGTATCATAAAACAGATTTTTATGCAACTGAGAGTTAATACATACATATATACTACTACTACTACTACTACTACTACTAATAATAATAATAATAAAAATTATTATTATTATTATAATAAATAAAATAATAACTCATGTCACTCAAGGACAACTTAAGTAAAACTATCATTATGTAGATATTTTTTATTTAGATATTTATTTAACCTAAAATATAGTTTTACACATTCTGATAATGTGGAATCAATGCACACGATACAATTTCACTCAAAATTTCACATTTTTCTTTGAACATCATGAAAGCCCAAACCTTGTATAAGCAGCATAACTGCCTTGCTGTTCTCAATCTTTCTTTGTTGATTGTTCAGCATATGTTCAATAACATTTTCAATATATAATAAATGATCACCTGAAGAAAAAAAAGAAAAGAAAGTTTCATCCTGACTGAATTACGTTTTTTCATTTCTGGTTGATTAGAGAAACAGCTAAATTGTCAGACTATAGCTGCACATTTGAGAGCATTGCAGAATATATCTGCATTTAAAATACATGTAAAACGAAATGCTGTGGCTTAGAAAGTTGTCTTTCATTGACTAAATAATAGCTTGGTTTATTATTTTTTTTACAGTATATAAGTTTATGGATAAAATGTCTAAAATGATAATACAAATATTAAAATATAAACATTTGTACCACAGATAGATTATTGTCTGTAAATAAAAAAAATAAACCAGGGTTTCTTCAATGCCGAACCTCAAAACGATGCGTCGCATGTTTATGACGCAACTGCATCAGCAATTGTACTTGAAAGAAAGATGGCGGCCCCCATCAGGAAACTTGTCCTCAGAGTTCTCTCAGATTCTACTAGAAATATTCACCATGTTTCAAGGTGTCGACTCAAACATTCTTGCTGTCGTGCTGGAATCACTTCTTGTCGTGAATATAGCGACAGCTCTGAGGGCAGAAGTACGCACTTCGGCTTCCAAACAATCCCAGAAGAAGAGAAAGCGGAGAAAGGTGGGTTGTGCGCAGTTTGTGCATGTTGGCTTCTAATTTAGCGTCCATGCACAGTTAGATATAGCTCCTGGTAGATGCTTAATGTTTGGGAAACAATTAATCTCTCGAAAATGCATTTCTGTTTCTCATCTGGTTGTTTTGTAACTTCAGTGTACAAGGTGTTTGAGAGTGTGGCGAGCAAGTATGACGTAATGAACGATGCCATGAGTTTGGGAATCCACAGATTGTGGAAAGACTCACTTTTGCACATTATGAACCCTCAACCGGGGTTACGGCTGCTGGACACGGCTGGAGGAACAGGTATTGAGCAGTGAATTTAATTGCCTTTGTACTTTATTTCGCGGCCCACTGTAGCTAAACCATATTTGATCCCCAAGTCATTGAAAAATTATCGAAAACACATTGTATTGCATCTCCTTACCTTTTCAAATCTTGAATAGAAAGTTAACAATCAATATATTCCCCAAATGTTACAATGCGGCACCTCTTGTTCTATGTTACATTTTTATTTCTAGCAAATGTAGCATTTTCATGTTTAAACGGATGCACTTAATGAGTAGAACATGTAAACAAAGAAGCCAATTTTGTTTTTTCAAAAAATCCACTTAGATTGTGTGCTGTTCTTTAGGAGACATCTCCTTTCGCTTCCTGGAGTACACACGTTCCATGTACAACCGCCAGCAGCGGCTAAAAGTCAAATCCCAGCAGACGTTGTCATGGAAGGACATCACTAACCAGTATATCTCAGGGGAAGAGGGGCCTCCGGAGTCACGAGCCGTGGTGTGTGACATCAACAAAGAGATGCTCAAAGTCGGAAAGCAAAGGGCAGAGAAAGCAGGAATCACCACAGGTACGGCCACGTGCCATCTTTATTTCACGCTTGTTTCGGAGTGGAAGTCTTAAGCTTGGCTTCTTCGCAGGTCTTTCATGGGTGGTGGGAGATGCAGAAGAGTTGCCGTTCGATGATGACCAGTTTGATATTTACACGATAGCGTTCGGCATCAGAAATGTCACCCACATCGAGCAAGTAAAGACTGCATCCACCAAGATTTAGCTTAACTCCGCTTTACTTTTTGGTATTTGAGTGGATTCTAATTGCTTTCTCACAAGTGATCAGTCTTATAGTTTAAAGGTGGGCCAAATAGGGAAAAAGTTATCGTGCAATTTCTTCTGGGGATTTGATTCATGGCTTTTTTTTATTGGCATATATATTGTTTTTCGCCTTTTGTATTGGACAAATTCTTGAGCTAGACACCAAACTTTGGACCTTTTGTCGTACCGCTTAAGGAATATTAAGAAATTGACTTAAACTCAAACGGAAAACCTCATAGAAACTTCAAACAGACCACACTTGTGAAGATTACCAGTCTGTGCAGAAAATGCCATCCATTTTGCAAAAGTATTTAGAAGGGGTTAAATAACATTATAATTTGCATTTTGTAATGGCATCACTGACATCTTCCTAGCAACCAACTGTTTACCCTAGCAACCACATTTTCAGTCTATCCTAGCTATGGTAAATGAGAGAGTCGTGGGGGTTGGTTTAAATAACGTAAAGTGACAAAGGCAACATTCCCTTAGCAACCAGACTGTTTTCCATAGCAACAAATTTGACAAATAGCAGATTTTTTAAATGGTTTCTCTGTTTCATGGTGAAACAGGGAAAACTTGATGTCACTGATCCCTCCATAGCAACCAGACTGTTTACCATTATGAAACTTATAGAGACATGGGAGTTGGTTTTTTGTACTTACATTAACATAGGTAGCAATTACAAGCCAACCTCAAAGTTTACAAATTTTAGACCAGATTTTCCAATTTTTAGACCAGTTGTGCGCACACTGTTACTAGACCTGAAACATCAGTATCACTCTGATAGATCTGTGATAAACCTTCTCTTTCTCGCTTGAAAATCTATTGGTATTCATAGTTACTTTTGGTGTTTTTTCTTCTTCCTGTCTGCAGGCTTTACAGGAGGCTCTTCGGGTGCTGAAGCCTGGTGGACGTTTCCTGTGTCTAGAATTCAGCAAAGTGCACAACCCTCTTCTCGCCAGGTCAGTGGTACTATAAAGATGTACAGGATGTTTTCTTGATTGTCTATAAACAGGTCAATTCTGATATTTTTTGTCATCTGACCCTGTTCGCTTTCATATGTTGCCCCAAAATCAGATATTTATGTACAGTGCGACCAAAGCCTTCGTATTTGTATTCAATTTCCTTTGATTACAATGCGTGTGCCAAAGAGAGATAAATTTTTCAAGTCTTATAAAAATGTGTTTTGTTTATGTTTACGTGTTTTATCATCACAGTAATAACAACCATGTTTATTTCTTTTTGCAGTCTCTATGACACGTATAGCTTTCAGATGATCCCTGTGCTGGGAGAAGTGATCGCCGGAGACTGGAAGTCATATCAGTATCTTGTGGAGAGTATCCGAAAGTTCCCCGACCAGGTACCAGCAAGCACACCGTCACTGTTTTCAACAGGCACACTGATCCATCCGTTCACATAAGGGTCTTTGTTTACCATTGTATCCGCCACTCATTTTATGTTCTGTTCATTTTATGTCTGTTATGTCATGTCAATTTAGCCTTACTTTAGTTTATTTACCTCAATTTTATCTTAGTTTCATCTTATTTCATGTAAATTATTATATATTCTTTGTATGCACCAATCACTAAGGCCAATTCCTAGTAATGTGACTCCCCTTCACTTACATGGCAACAAACACGATTCTGATTCTGTAGAGCTGGGCAGTATGACCAAAACAAAAATTGATATTACAGTATTTTTCAGCCTTTCATCGATGTCGCTGTATTTGACACTATTTGTTTTTCTTGCATGACTAGGTGTTTACTCCTTTTCCTAATAATTTAGAGTTTCTGCAGTAAATTGGCTTAGAATGACCAGGCTAATATTAACCAAGGCTTGAATGCTTTCACAAAGTGCTGCTCTTCACAAAGAACACTCATAATTGTAATGAGATCACTTGCAGTCAAGATGCAAAACATTATGAACCTGGCTACAATGCAAACTACACGTTTCCTGTAACTGCGAAATGAAACTTCTTTATGCACTTAAACAACTAAACCTTCACTGGGGAACTTGCATCATTGGGACTTTGCGTCAAGATATGGTATAATTATAAACACATGGGGGTTGTTTTATTAGCGTCAGATTTTTGAAAAAGCAAAGTATTGGCTCCGCTTTTCAATCGTGTCTTATGTGTCTGTGACATTTCCGGTGTTCCCTCTTGAAGCCTAATAGGAAGTGACTTGAACTGCAGTTCCTCTACCTGCCACTAGAGACTGGCTCTAAAACAGAGCAGGTTTTTATTCACTTCCATGTTAAAATGGCCAACGTTGGAGCTTTAAAACTCATATTTCCACCCCTGGCTCCAACAGTTTTGTTGATTAGACCCCCCCCCAAAATGTTGGTTCAAGATTAATTAAGGCTTAAAGTTTCTTGACAGACAGATGATTGACAGTTCTTTCAGCCAGTCACACGTCATTCTCTGGAGTCGTTCATTCCTGCTTATTTCTTCTGATGAACTCGATTACTCCTGGTGTTTTTTTTTTTGTTTGTTTTTACGCTCATGTCCCACCTCTGTGTACCGTTTGCCCATTTTTGATTACTGGGAAGTGACACACTTTCACGAAGGCAATTGTTGGCTAACCCCACTTTTGGCTTCATTTCACTTTGCCAGAAACCAATGAGACTGGCGCTTCGTCCATGTTATATACAGTCAAGGATCAATACACGCAGGGAATCATTTGCTCTCGTGCAGCTGCATAAAGTGTGTTCGGTACCACAGGAAAACATTCCCTCTCAAACAGTGTCCCGCAGAGTAATGTTCCAACATTTTGTGTTCCCACTGTTCTGCAAATGAGCATGAATCCTTTCCCTCTGCAACCCCCACTTTCTACTTAATTTTGTTATTGTTTTATCTTAATTTACCACTCTTTAAGTCATTCAGTATTTCGTTTTTTCCTGAAATACGTCATATGCCACGCTCTTACTGACAATGTTGTTTTTAACTTTGTTTCAGAGTATTTACTGTTTAATTAAGAACTAGATCTTAAGATCTAGAATAAGAACTAAAGTTGTTATTTCTAGCCTTTTTTGTGTATATTATTTGCCAAATTAGGGTTTACAGAAAAATAATTGGTCAAACCCACTAAAAAAAAAATCAACCTGCTAAGTCGGTGCGCCTCGCTTACGAATGGATTTTGTCAAATGATTTTACTCGACATAAGAAATCCCATTAATGCAGATTGTCTTTCACCCTTTTTACACTTTTAAAAGACTGGAAACTGTCGTGCGTGTGTATATACTGTATAGTGAAATGGGGGGAGGGGTGATCTGTGTATCTTTAATCACTTGTGCATCAGTTTGTTTTCCGCTTGTTCATGTAGTGTTAAAATATCGTATTTGTAATCCTGAAATATTCAAATATGTTTATTGTGTGTAACATCCACAGGAGACATTCAAGGAAATGATTGAAGAGGCCGGGTTCTTCTGCGTGCAGTACTTTAACCTGACTGGAGGAATTGTTGCCATTCATTCAGGATTCAAGCTCTGAACGTCGACCAGAAATTGCACAAAGATTCTCCAAATGAACTCTGTTTTAATAAACTTTGAGATTGTCTTTCAGGCAGTGGTGTGGAAAGTTTGTTCTGTTGAAACACGAAACCCTTTGATGGAGTGAAAATGGAAGAGATCAAAGGGCTGCAGGTTGTTGAAAGTGGCTTGATTTTGAAGGATTGCTGGAACAGGAACCTTACATGTATTTGTGTATGTTGGACAGGACTATTTGTGTGGTTGCTATGACTGCATGTGCACTTTTATCTAACTGAGAAATTTGTGTAAATTTATTCAAGATAAAAACAAACAAAACAAATGTGAACATTGAGTAGAGTTGATTTTTAAAGCACTTCTGATTAACTTAGATGTTCATGAACCTGCTTTTTTTAACAAAAAATAATCAGATACATCCATACATTTTAGTTTGCAGCTCTGTTTTTAAGTTAAAATTAGAAATGTAATAAAATTAGGTTGAGTACTAAATCTGAATAAACTTTTGTTAATTTGTGTAACCATGAATAAAGGTTAAGATAGTTGAGAAAAAAAGTTAAGTGTGCATTTTAGAATAAAAAAAATTAGATTCATAACACTGATTAAGTTAGTGAAAGGATGTGCATAAAATGTCTAGTAAAATGATGTTGGTAAATAAAGTTGTGTTTTTTTGGGGGGTGGGGGGGTATTTGAGATTTATTAACATAATTGTGTGCATTCATTTATTAAAAGTTAATAAACTCCCTCCAGCCAATCAACATCCAGTATTCAGACTCCACTCAGCGTAACAATAAGGAAAAGAAAGCAAATAGCTGTTTGAACAGAACAGTGTTTGAAGGAGTAAAAAAAGTATTGTTTTACAAATACTCCAAATAAGCATATAACATTTTTTGAGAATCGGGCATCTGACATTTCTTTTAATGAACTTTCTAAGTGAACATAAAACAGCAGTTTTTTTTTTATTTAATAAAACCACTTTAAAGGTATTTACATTCCGTTACAAAACTGAGTTTAAGAGTTGAATCAGTTTTTGTCAGAAAATATTTAATCGTCTTGTGTTCAATTAACATGTATTTACAAAGTCTTTTATTAGTGATCTCACGATAGCAAAAGAAAAAATAAAAGTCACTGACCCTCTGAACATAAGACATGGCTTAAAAGATAAATATATTAGTCAATAAATATTCAGAGAACATATTTCCATTTATGAAATGTGCTGCTATACAGGTACAGAAATATACACAAATCAATCTCTAAACTTTAACATTTGTAAAATGATAATGGAGAAAATAATTATATATTTAAAAAAATTACAAAATATTAATTTTTTGTACAGATTTTCTTTTATACAATCTTAAGTGCTACAAACAATACAAAATATTAAATAGTGACTCAAGTACCCAGAACAAAATGCTATATTTGCAGTACATATTTCTATGCAAGGCAAGAGTAGATTCTCAAGTTACGGCACTGGTTTAGTCTATGCATAAATAAAATGTTACTTTAAAATGACTGCGCGTCATAAGCTGTACGGGTACATTTCACAGAAATTGTATAAAATATTCCATAAACACAGAAAGGCGTGATATGATGGTGTGTGTGAAAGAACAAGTGCAATGTCTAGTTATAAAGGTTATCAAGCAGAATTTGATTCATATAAAAATAAATCACTGCATTCCAATCGCTTCATACTTTGGTGTCTTTCTGACAAACGTTTAACTTTAAAATATATATAGGGGACCAAATACTAGATATCATAAACGTCAAATAACTGAATAATTCGGCTCAAGTTCTACCCAACAGATGGATCACATCAAAGCTTAGTCACCCTTTTAATCAGTATTATGGAAGAAACAGATTCTATTGGACTGTTTCATTGCTTAAAAAAAATAAAATAAAGGCCCTGAGAAATGTGGAAAAGTAGTTCAGAATTCAGAGAAATCAGCTGAGGTCCTCTCTCCAAGAACAGTCCATTTTGGTTTTAGAATTTTAAAATTAAATCAATTTTCAGCAAGGAAATGCTGAATTCTCTACTCCAGGAGCGACATAAAGCGTGGTTTGGGGCTGGCGTAGTTGCTCAATCATTCACTCGCTTAATTTAAGGTCCACTCCGTTAAATAAAAACATTTTGTGTTTTTAACTCACTGTAAATGTCTGATTTTTACTTTAATAGAGGATGTTTTTAAGTGCTGAATTGGTCACCAACAGAGTTTACTGCTTAAGTCAAGAAATTTCCAGAAATACAGAAACCCACTCCCAATTTTTCCCCCCAACATTTTTTACACAATAAACATTAAATGTTTTGTGAATAAATGCATTTTTTCCATTTGGGGATGTGGAAAAAAAAACTACCCTTACATGAATTGAGCTTTATATTTGATTATTTTCAGCTCTTGTTTGTGATTATGACGAAAAAAGAGGTGTGCAGCTATTCTGGTCCCAAAGTAAGCTTATGTTTCGATTTTATTGGGGATTCGTTGGTTTGGTTCAGTTTCAGTTACTAAGCATTGATTCAAAATACTTGAAATTTCAGTTTTAAACATACTACTTAACAATAAATACAATGATTGTTTATTTTAAACTGTTCTATTTTATATCTCTTTTAATATACTTATTGTGGTGTATTTTAAAAGCAAACCGAGATGAAATCAAGTTCCCTTCAAGTTTACATGTATATTACACAGCATGACAAGCATGCATTCAGCAGTTCAAGAATAAAAACACATTTTCTCAATCGTTGCTTCGCCACAATCAGAAGTTAAAGTCTTGTATTGTTTGCAGCTTTCTGTGGGTTTTGATCTGTTTTTTTCACAATCATGGGATTCCATCCATGTGCTGTCGATTAAGGAATGCATACCCGAGCCTTTGAGGTCCTGAAAAAAGTATTGATCACAAATCTGAATCCGATTTCAATATTTTTGACATGTGCAGTGTATCGGATGTTTTAATGACTGTCGGAACAACTCAATTTTGATTTTTAAAAACGACCCGGTGTGTTCCCCCAATGATGAAGGTTGCAACATGAACTCCTTGTACGACCAGAGCAGGAGCTTGGTTGTGGAGAAGTAGAGTCAATTTACGTTCCCCAAATCACCTATGGACATGACCGAAAAACCTGAAATAAGCTTCTGCTGTGAAATGGCTGGATGATCTCTTAGAGATAGGGTGAAGAGATCAGATGCTTGGGAGAAGCTGAGAGCAGAGCCAATAAGGGTAGCCAGCTGATGTGTTTCCTTGGGAGGTGTTTCAGCCCTTCTAGGAGGCCAAACGCAACCTAGTGTCCCGCCCGAATGAGCTGGATTCAGGTCCGTTAGACTACCCCCTTCCCGGATGACCAGCAGAAGAAGAAAGCAACACAACTGCCCAGAATTGCATTCCAGACCATGTTTATTTTCTTTGCGAGTGCGCAGTATTCTATAAGTTTTAGTGCTCAGATTATAATGCTAATTTTGCTGTTGGGGGCTTAAAGAAGTCTAATAAATACTAAATCACCCCCTATGTATCACCACTGTGCACCCTTTACCGAACTGTGAATTCCTGGTGGTGACAAAAACCTACGGATGACCGCACATGTCCGTTTCCGGGGTTTGCCCTTGTTCATGTCGGTGAATGGGCTTTACCAATTAAATCCTGAACTGAAACCGAACCAAACTCATTAATTTTGACACATCTAGTTTGTAGACATTGTTATGAGTTATTTGGACAGCTAGGAATTTTAGCTGTCATAATGTACTATTTATAGGTGAATAATTCTGTGTTTGTCTATACTGTGACAGTTTTTTAGTTGTTGCATGTTTTGAAATATTTGAATAGTGTGTTAGGAACTGTGATTTGCTTTGATTTCCAAATATAAAATGATTTAATCTTGTTGGATTAAAAAAAAAAGTGTAACATTTCGGGGACATTCACTGATGGTTGAAAGTCACCCGTTCGGTCATAAGTATGAGAGCAATCATAAATACCCTGTGAAACACAGATAAGATCATGGAGTTGCCATCTAGACATTTTCCCTGGTTTGAGCCTTTTCAAGAAAGAAACATGTGAGAGGAGACGCATGTTTCTGATGATTTTCACCGTTATCTGTAGTCACTGTGTTGTGGAAGTTTCTGAAGGCCACAGGAATGAACAACATTAACACTGGACAAATAAAACAACAAATTAACAGCAAATATCAATTTGTATGGAAAAGAACTAGGGCCAAAAGATAAAATGCAAATTTTGTTCTAGACTTTTAAATCTGAATTTTGGCTTTAATCTCAGATTTTTGACTTTTCCTCAGAACTTCCACTTTATCCCAAATTTCCAATTTGTCCTCAAAAAAAAAAAAAAAATCAGATTTTAACTCTTTATTGAGAATTTGGGATTTAGTCTCAAAGTTCCAACTCCTATTCTTTTTTGTCTAAGAATCCTGAATCCATTTGAGAATTTCCAGTGTCACAATTGAGAATTTTTTTTTCAGTATGAGAAAAAAAAGTATGAATTCTGAGGCTAAAGTTAGAATTTGTAGAATTCTCAGAAAAGTTACAACTCTAATTTTATGTTCAATAGTGGCCCTAACCCTCTACCATAGATTGAAACACAACAGCTTTCTTTTGAAAAGATCTGAAAGTCTAAAAATAAAACGTCTTAAAATGTATTGAATTTCAAGGTATCCGTCAAAGTCCTGATCCATCAAAGCATGCTTTACTGCCCCCCTGTGTTTCAGACAGGACGTTACACTGTGAGGAGAACAGTGCCCTTGCCTCTTCGTTGTGAGCCTGCTGATAAACTTGACCTCTACAGAGTCCTGAGGTGAAAATCAAGTCACAAGACTCCTCAGGAGTCCTCTCCTCCCTTTCCACGGTGAGTCTCGAAGGAAGCAAACTTGTCTGTGGTTCTGAACCCAACCCTAGTTCACAGTCTGTATCCTCAGGAATTATGGGTATCCGCTGCGCTAGCTCACAGCAACCCTGTCCCATGCAGACGTCGCTGTCTGTATGGGCATACTGTACATTAACGGAACAGTCTTCAGGGTAATGATTAGCACTTCCTCTATGTACAGTCATCTCTGTGTAGAAGCAGCATGGCAATCCGTGATCAGGAGACGGTAGCTGCTCAGCGCCAACGCTAAAAAAGTTCTGCGAAGAAGCGACTGCTTGGGACTCTGTGGCCCACTTGCAGCACCCTCGGTCTTCTCCTTCCTTACCTTTGAGTTCCAAGTTTAAAAGAGGTACCTCGAAACAGCAGTTGCAAGCTACCCCTTGCTCTCCACAAGATTTCACAGAGCTGTGGCCTCCTCTTTCCACCATGCTGTCCTCTAGAGGCCCAGTTGAGGTAGTGCTAGCAAGTTCCCTGGCCTCCACTAAAGCGTGGCTACTACAATTAGGCTCCAGGCTGCAGTTGGACAACTGGTCCCCAGAACTGTAGCACGCTCCACCCGGAGGCTGCAGGCACTCGATCATCCCTGAAACTGGGCCTGAAGTCTCATCAGCTGAGGGAGTTCCGGAAAACACTGCCCCAGCATCCCCAGCTGATCCCCGACATGGACTTTTACTGCGGTACACATAGGGATCATAATCGCTACTTAAGGAACTCCGGAATGTCGAGCAGCTCCCATACACTCCCTGGTTGCTGACTTCCGTGCAATCCAACATGGAGTCACTGGAGGAGCAATGGCATTGCCCAGAGCTGCTGCTGCTGTCACTTCCAGGACAGTCTGCGAGGTAACCGCTACACACAGAGCGATGCCCATGATAACAACTAAGTCCAGATGTGCTTCCATTCTCTCCCATGCGTGAAGAAGATGGCGGAGCCATGTGCAGCACAGTAGGGTACAGAAGTCCTGGCTGAAAGGGTCGACCTTTGTGGAGTCCATTGGAAGGCTGGCTCTCAGGTTGCGGAAAGGTCAAGCCTTGAAAATAGTAGTGCTGGTACATGGTCTCATACTGGGAAAAGCAGGCAGCACGAGAAAAGTTTCGTCCATGGAATTTGGGGCGTTTGAAAGTATGCGTTTGAGGGTACGCGGGGGCTCTGTGCTCAAGGCCACAGTGGTGCGGGTTCAATGTGTGGTCCAAATGGAGGGCAGGGTAACCCCGTATAAAAGAGGATTGTGGAGGATAGAGGCCTTGTTCATGATGCTGGTCCACTGTTAGAACAGTAATGGGGTTCCCATGGGGATCCATGCTTGTCCTTGTAGGGTAGGCCGTCACTTGTCCAGCTCTGTGCACCCTTCCAGGATAATGGACCGGGAGGACGACTCTCTGTTGACGACTGTGGGATCCCGGATCAAGGCAAACAGCACCGGGGTTTCCCTTTTTGTGTTCTGGGTAGAAAATAAAAACTAAAACATTAGAAATGAACCAAATCTTGGAACAGGTTTGAACAGTTTCTGATGCTCACCGATAATGTTGTGTCTGCAGTGAGGACAAGTGTGGTGCTGGAGCAGCCAAGGGTCCACACACTTCTTGTGGAATCTGTGTGCACAGGGGATCACCCTTAGCTCCTGTAAGTTGGGAAGATAATGATTTAGAGGCGTGGATGTCTTTAATGCATTACTGTGAGCTAGATTGCAATATTTGCAACGGGGATCCTACCATTTTAAAGCCTACCATTTGAAGCAAACCCTAAAATAATGTTATTAAAGCAAAAAAAAAAAAAGTCTTCAAGACACCTCGAAGTGCTTTAAAAATGAAGATATTTACAGTTGGAATGCCCTCCAGTTGCAATACCCTTCAATAAGTAAACTGTAGATGGCGCCACAACCATTCAGTAAAGTTGAAGCTCCTATAATGTTCAGACAAGGCAATTAGCTACTACCATGCATTGTATGATTAGTAATCCAAAAAACTTCCTGTGAGTCAGTCAAAACAAACAAATTCCAGGCCCCTTCCGAGGGGTAACTTGTGTAGCTTCACAAACTCAAACTGTCCCCAAGAAAGACTCAACCCCCCTCTCTTGGCCTTTTCGCCCTGCTTTTGTTGCTTTTCTTCATCATGCAGACAATTCCTTTGATGCCATTGAGGCTTTCATTTTGTCACTTCCTCCAGGTTTCCCAAGCACCTAAAATTCGCTCTTGTGAACTCTCTTTTAGTGCGACACAAGCCTGCAAAGACTATATTTACATTTATGCATTTAGAAGATGCTTTTATCCAAAGCGACTTACATTTCAAGCAATAACACATTCCATTAATTCTCGCTTTCCCTAGGACAAGAACCCATGACCTTTGCATTGCTAGCGCAATGCTCTACTGCCCGAGCCACAGAAAAGCTCCAAATGAAACAAGTCCTAGGTCTTTTCGGCATTACGGAAGAAGTTTCATCAAGACGTCAACTTCCCGAGAACCAAGTTCGCCAAAATATTCTAGTTTTCCAGGTTTCAAGAAAAGTATGGCGTTTGTTATCTCTTACCTCCCCATCGATGTATTTCTCAAGGCATATGGCGCAGTCTGATGTGGAACTGCTGCTCACTACATCTGAGGCGGCACAGCTGGGCTCACGCTGACCCTTGAACTTAGCCTTGAACTTGCACGTTTCCATCTTCTCCAGGGCCTGAATGGCCATCCGGTTCATGGAGCTCTGACAGGTGGGGAAACGATTATGGGCAGAGGAAAACAAGCATGCCAGGAAGTCATTAAACAAACTGTACTAACATAACCCAAAACCTTTTCCTGTGATGGAACATAGTTGGGAAGCCTTACCTGGCTGCGTCTTTGCTTTAGCTTTATCTTGATGAGGAGAATGAGGCAAACAAGAGATACAACCACGAAGAATGCCAAGAAAATGCCCATATCAAAATATTCTGTAGGCTGCAACAGAAAAACAAGAGCATTTAGGGGATTTTAGTGACAACCAATCACACCATGCTAAGCATTACACAAATGCTTTTACCCTTGGTGGTCGATGTTGGATTCTGGCTCGTGCCACCTTTTGCTTATTGACTATGTTCATCAGTTTTACAGCATCAGCGCCTTTCACAAAGACCACAGGCCTCTTTAGGGGGTCCTCCGAAACCTGATTCAGCTAGAGGGCAAAAGGAAGAAAAGAATGTAAAAGCTAATACTAGTTATTTACACCAAGTGCAAGAAGTATTAACTCCCCCAATGAAGATTTATTCACGTCAACATCCATAGAAATGCATTTTTGACAATGATACAAATTTGCACTTAGCTCCATTTGTGCAATCTTAAAGGGTATATTTTTAAAGGTAACTCAGTCATGTGCCACTTTTAAAAGGCTCCCATCTACAGAAAAAAAAACCAATCGATTAGACTAAAAAATACCAACAATGGCCAAAACCAAATGTTTTCCAAAGGATCTCATAGACAAGATCATATCCTTGTAATTTTTCACCCAGAGCAGGACTACCTACTCTCCACAGAACGTCACCAAATACATGTAACTATGTTACATCATTCTAGATCAGCTTGGAGACATCATTCATTAATTCAATCATTTTCCCTTTGGTGAATCGCAGTGGAGACATTACGGGAGAACAGGCCATGAGTACAGCGCCGTTAATGGCAGCAGGAAAATGTCGGCTGTTGACTGCAGCAGTCCCACCACTTTCCCTGACCCTGCCCTGTTTTTTTTCCTGTATTATGTCTATATGCTTGGTTGCAATGGCTTTTTTTAACCTGCTGCACACTGCCATTTCTCTGTTTCTTTCTCAATTGCTACCTCTCAACACTGTCTTGTCCTCACCTTGTCTATATCTGAGGCCAGAGGGGTCTTATGTCACTGCATGTAACAGGGCATGTGACAAATAAAGACTACTTACTTACTCATAGCGAATGCGAAATAAAGCCACGAAAACCCAAAGAAGAACACAAATCCCTGAGCACACAGACAACACAGAACCACACCTAAACAATACAGAATGTGGTGGAAAAGCTCTAACAAAAAGGACTAGGTGAACAGTGCAGTACTGAATTTTCAACTATTCACACCCTAGAGACCTAAAAGTTCTGGTTCTGTAATAAAGGGTCCTTGTGATGCAATTTAATTGGTTCGAGGTCCACAAATATAGATGGAAAGCTCGTCTTTGGCAAAGACTCAGCCAAGGTTCAAGCCTTAAAATGATAAGTTGAGATGTAGGCCTCTGGTTGGGCTTGCTGAACTTTTAAGGCGCGAGTACATTTTGACTTGAAGACCATCACCAAGCAGCTTGATGAAGAGGTGAACTGTTTGGTGAGGTTATACACAAATGGAAGGAACAAGAAATAACTGCCCATCTCCCTTTGCAAAACTATCCCATACCAACGAATTTTAAAGTGCCCCAATAAACAACTCAAAAAGCTCTTATTGTCGCTTTAGTGCCGCCCCAACAAGGCACAATCATATAGTGCACATTTGTTTTCACCTCCTTCCCCACTCATCAATCTCAAAAGACAATGGAAAACATAACCTTGTCTAAAGAAACCTATATGCTGACAGTGGTCTAATACATTTCTCACCACTGAAATACACCTATAATTGCATTTATGTGCAAACCATGGGGTAAATACATCTTTCTCACACTATAATCCCAGTAACATGTCAAAGCTGCTTAGGCTGAACATCAAAGGACGAATAGAACACACCACAGACCAACAATTATTCAATCTGCCAAATCAATACTTGGTTGCTAGGGAAAATCTCTCTCCTCCACTACAGATACTGATGTGAAAAAAAGACCCAGAGGGTCCAGACGTGGAAACTGCGGTGAGCTCTTTTTTTATAATAGAAAGGGAAAGTTGTAGCAGAGCAATTGCATGTTGTGAATGCGGATGCTCTATTTAGCCTCGAAGCTCCTTTAGACTCTAGCTACAGTCTGTAATTGGAAAAACCTGAGGGAAATACCAGAGATACTCAGGCCTCTATTTCTCCCTCAGTCGTCATGTCTCTCAAGTAAAAAGGGCCACTTTTAATTGAAAAGCTTTTTTACAATAGTAAAACTATCGAGAGATATACAGAACTGTTTGGGCTTTTGGTTAAAATGGAGCTCAGGTCACACTTTTCACGGTGCAAGAGTGGCTCAATAGTGTGTGCAACCCCTGTTTATTATTTTATTTTAAAGCTACTCAAACCACAAGGACAGAAAAAACTGAAAGGCACAGCTTTCACCAATCCATAGTTTATTAACAAATAACTTCAGAATTGAAGAGATAGCAACACAGTTTGTAAAGACTAGATCCAATCGGAATCACGTTTTGCTCTCCTACAATTCATGATTCACTCTTTGCAGTAGTAGTGTTTAAAATCATCACTTTAAGGAACAGTTTAATAATCAACACAGTGAGGAGAGCCACACAGAGATCTTTGGCAGATATGGGGGAGAAAAGAGAAGGAGAAAATGCATTAGGCCGTAATTAGGTTCGGATCTATGGTAGGATCTAGCAGGTGATGATGAAAGCTTTTCCCTTTAAGCTCTGCCCCATGATTAAACCTCTCCCCGTCCTCCCTAAAGCCTCGAGGCTTTAAACTCTAATCTGTGTGAGCGAAGAAGCCGAATGAGTCTGGACAGAGGTGCTGGCGCAGGAATGCACCGCGCTGGCTGCTTTCATGTGGTCTACACAGAAGCGCTTTTATCTCGTCTGTGCACCGTTTACAACTCAACGAGGGAAAGGGGGAAAAGCAAGTCTGGGCCTGGTTTGGTTGAGAAAAATACCACAGTGAAAGAGGGAAGAGCGTGTGTTTTTATTCAAAAGAAAATAACTGATGGGAATTGGTGCAGATTCCATTCAGTAAAAGCTATTTAAACTTTCAAGAAAATGTGATAAAATGCTATTAGTCCAAACGTAGAGCAAGATTCAATTTCATTTTACATTTTATAAAAGCATAAAAACACACACCGAAATTCTGTGAAATTTGAATGTTTAAAGAAATAAGAATCCAAATCAGTGTTTCCCCCACCATTACATTTAGCAGGATCCCCCGCTAATAGGGCGGGGTCAGTAAAATGAAAAGAGATGATTATCTTATCACTATGATTATTCAGATCATAAAAATAAAATTGAACCAAAACTTTAGAGTTTTATATTTTATGTTTCTTTCGTGATCTGTTTCGAAAGCCAAACAACCTCTTCACTTCCCCTACTAACCCATTCAAGCTGCCAATTATCATCGTTTTTCTCTTTTCTGAATATTAGCTAATATTCTTTGAATCTAAACATATTGTAATCAAATGTGATTAGTTTACATTTGTTTTGCTGTGACTGTGAGTAAGCACTGTATTAATTTTTGTAGAGATATAAAGGTTTTATAAAAGACTTCTAGCCGAGAAACTAATGATCTCAATGTACAACATTAGCAACATTAGTAACTTTTTCTAAAAAAAACATTAAACACTATTTATATGTGTTAAATAATTTGATTTTATAGCTTTAGATTTAGAAAGAGACTATAAGTCAATGAATAACTTGCGAATGACAGTGTATTAGTTTTTTTTTATTATAAACAATCTTTAAATTAAATTTAGAACTCAATTCATTAATAAAAAAATCCATTTGGGGTTCTTTGACATAAAAAAAAACATTTGGATATATGTATTGTTTTGATGGAAACATCAACAGTATACATGAATAAAAATCATAAAAATTACATTTTCAATTATTATTGGCTCAAAACAGTATCTGTGGGTGTGCCTTACTGTAATGCAAATACTAATTTCAAATTTGTTCCCATTCTTCTGATACAAACCAAAGAAAATCTAAACTAAATAATTCTACATAACCTCCCTTTATATGTTCTATAAAGCAAACGCTATATTTGATGTGATTCCAAGGCTTTTAAGGTTACCTTTGTTTTCAAACGGATCTAGAACTTTCTTTTTATTAAACAATCCATAATATTTTATTTTAATTTTTTAAGCCCACAAATTTTTTATTTCAACATTGGAATCTACAGAGGCCCATATTTGCCAGGGGGAAAAAATGTAAGAGATAAGACATTTTGAGATAAAACGTGAACATTTTGAGGGAAAAGTAAAATGTAGACATAATAAAAAACATTAGGTAAAAAGACAAAATTTTGAGAACACATTTTTTGGGTAAAAAAAAACCTACATTTTGAGAAAAAGAAAACTTTGATTGAAAAGGTCAAATTTTTGAGATAAAAGGACAAAATTCTTAAAAAAAACCCCACAATTTTAAGATAAAAATTAGAAAAAAAAATTTTGGGAGACAAAAGGTTACAATGTTACTTTTGTGTCTGGATATTGAGTTAATCACCAACCTCCAAGACCAAAGCCCTGATACGCTAGAGTGATGAGCGGTTGAAGAGAGCAATATTTCAAACGTGGCTTTACCAATGATGAAATTCTTGCAATATTAGCTGATCAGCATGGAAGCGCTCTATGCATACATACTCTTGAAATGTCCGTAAACTGTGTAATTCTTGCAGTGTTCATATGCGTCTGCACGGACAGAAAGTCAAAACTTTTTATCTCAAAATTGACCTTCATAGAAATCTGTCCTGATGAACGTGCAATCATGCAATCTCTCCTTAAAGCAAATGTAATCAAAGTGAAAACACTGACAATTAACTGAATCTTCTGGCAAATTTAATGCCTCATTCATCTCAAGAAAACCAACCAATTGCATGCCGTTCAAACACACTATAAACCAATAACTCTATAAAATGTTAACGTAAAAAAAAAAAAAAAAAAATCAGGTTCCTCAAAAGAACTTTACTGTAAAGGTTCTTTGACTCGTTTTGTGCATCAGCATCAGTGTGCTCCTGCTGGGTTCAAACTGGAGGTATTTGTTAGCTGTCAGAGGGTTTTTCCAGACACTGACCTGGTCGATGGCGTCAGGATTCTCGGAGACGTCGAAGATCACAGCAGTGGCTCCTCGCTGAACTGCTCGCTTGGCCTGCCAGGAACACAAGAACACACAGAAACTGTTTCAACTTCTGTCTCAGGAACCAGGTAATCTCAGCAAAATCTGATTCAAATTAAAGAAAAGAAGAGCTGAAAACCAACCGCCAATATTTATGATGAATTATGTTTGCTTTTAAATATTAAACCCAAGCTTTTTAAGATTTATGGGCAGAGGTCTTGTACAATATTTACATTTTACGGCGTAAATACATTTTAATTGATACAATTTAATAAGTATTTTTGTACGTTTTTTTTATTTTTTTTTTACAAACTTTTTACAGTAAAGTTTTGAGAAGCAAAATTCTATTTCTGTACTTAATTGTCCTAATCACAACAGGTTTGGGGTTATTATGAATTATGAATAAAATAATGCCCGTAGCATGTCCAGGAAATGTTTAACAAGAACACTGTTAAATGCAACACAAGAAAATAATACATTAAATAGGAAATATAGTGAAAAGAAATTGGGTTTTAAATCAATTATTTAAATAGTCAAAGGTATTTTTTTATTTATGCTTATATATGCATTTATATTAGTCATGTGAATTTAAATTTACAAAACTAATAATGACAAAATAATGTAGTCATGATTTTTTTTTCCATAATTACGATTCATAGAGAGAGGAAAACATTTTTTTAGCAATTATCCTTATTTTAAGTACGTAATTATTTCAACAATCCAACAGATGGCGCTCTTCCACTTCACCTGCACACGAGTTGGCAAACACAGAGCAAGAAATTCAACGTGTTAAGGTATCTTTCAGTCCAGAACTCTGCCAAAAGTTTTGAAAACAGCATTAACCGAGCCATTGCGGCTTTATTTGATATTTTAACAAAGTGATGCTAATTGTTTTACAACTTTAATGGCCGCCACACAGGCAGAAGAAGTTTGTTTGTACACCTACAGCTGGGTTTGTTCCAGCTCCACTCTCATCTCAAAGAAAAGAACATTAAGAAAAGAGGAGGAATCAAAAGGCAAACAGCGCAGAGTTCTGTTATCAGAGGGATGGCACCACTCCAAGCCTAAGGCATTGTGGGTAATATGACAGAAAGCATTGCCTCTACAAAGACACAGTTTGTGAGCTTATGCATGCGAGTGTGTGAAACACTACTGGTGACTATTCAGCAAACAATGAATGCATGCACCCGCGTCACTGTTGCACTGCTTGTTTGAGTCTCTCTCGAGCTAAAGGCTTCAAGATTACGCAAAGGTCACCCAAGTGAGCATTCACACCCAAGAGCAAAATGCATGTTTAAAAGCTTTAAAGACTGGCAGACCTGTGCGATTGGGTGGTTTGTTTACACACCTGGCGCTGCTGCTCAAGCACGAAACAGTCTCAAAGAGCACATAAGCAGAGGGTGAAGAATATTCATTCATATGAATAATAAAGTAAACAAACTCACCACTAACACACGCGGTCTGTGTTTGTAACTTTTTGGAAGAGCATTCTTTTGTTAACTAGTGCGCCAATTGAGGATTTTCAAATAAGTTGTTCCTCACTGGAGCTGCAAGCTTCATTCTATGTCTAGTGGAAGGGAATCAAACCCCAGTAAAAAGAAGATATTGGGGTTTTTTTTTTGCCATTGTTATTATTGAACCTTTTCTCTTTTTTATTACATTTTGATAAAGTTTTAAAGGAATCATTTTTGTGTGAGTTTTACATTATTTTTGAAGTCTAAACAAATTCGTTGAGTAAGGCCAGTTTCACCGTATTAATTTCTGTTTTAATTAATTAAATTACAATTTAATCAAACTATAAATGATCATAAACAAATAAAACAAAGCTTGAATAAATAAATTGAATACACTAAGAAACCTAGAAATGCTTTAATTATATTTCATTTTATTCAATCATTTAATTGAGCACTTTAAATAAACCCAAACAAACATTTATTATTTTATTCAATCATTTATTGATTAATTTTAATGACTTAATGTTCATTTTTTAGATTTACTGTCAGTTTTTTGTTGCTTGCAACATCATTCACCTGAAACACTGACAATTCCACATGCGCATTTTCTGCCACTTGTTTTTTGTAAAGAAATAATTCTTTAAAATAGAAAAAAAACAAATAGCTTAGGGTGAAGCAGAGAGACGGAAGCCTCACATTGATAAGATTAATGGTTTTTTACAAAGGTTTTTACACACCGATCCGAAATGTGATTCGAACAAATCTTCGGACGGCTTCTCAGCAGAGCGCTCTTCAACTGTGTCGAATTAATGTTGATGTAATGATGCCCCCTGCCTGAAGATGCCGTTTGCGGTACAACAGGATTTGTGGTGCGCTATTTCTTTCCTGTGTGAAGTCCCTATGAAAATGTAGAATGAGCACCACAGAGAGGCTCTTTTCACAGCGTCAAAAGAACCAGCTTTTATTGATTGTTCTTGTGGAAAATGGATCCAATATGGCAATCTGAAGCTCCTTTTTTGTTAGCACCACTCGTTCAGTCCAATATGTAATGTGCTAACACTTTGGATCAGTCTGTAGAGATCACAAAAGACAATCAATCTCAAAAAAAGCGATGCTACCGTGTGGCTAGGAGCATCTCTAATGTTTAGGATAGATGCATGCAGTTTGTGAGGTAGATGCCTCAGTTTTGTTTATTCATTCCTTCATTTTCGAACACAATTATTCCCGTTTTGGGGTCACAGGGGTCTGCCGGTGCCAATCTCCAGCATACATTGGGCGAGAGGCAGTTGGGCAGAGTATCACTATGAAGGGGCAGATAGAATGTAGCTCTATGATGGACTGGTGACCATGGAATAGTACGCATTTATAGAAGAAAGGATGTAAATGAATACAAAAGTAAAGAACAACCGGTCGGGATTTCCTTCTGCCTCAAGACAGGGTTCTATTATCAACGAGGATGGAGCGAGGGAAGACCTGGACATAAGACTGAGGTGGATCTGAATGAGCATTTGTGTCTCGTCATGATGGCTGAGCTTCACACACTGGCACCAGTTCAGCCGAGGAATGCGGAAACACACACTGGTCGGCTCGCAGCGATTCAGCTGCTCTTCGGCATCTTTGAAGAGCTCGACTTTGGTTCATTATTAATAGAGCTTGATGAAAGAGCTTCAGGAGACTGAAAGAAGAATGAGCGAGAGAGCACGTGTGGAACATGCCACGAGACACAAACAGTGCGCGTTCTCTCTGTTCTGAGCCAGAAACTGTCTGAATACAGGCGAACTATTAGAAAAGTCAGTCCTTCCTCCGACCGATCAACTTGATCACCCCAAACATTGCGAGACTTTAGCTTAATACACTAAGGAAATAATAATAACAACGTAAAAATGCCTTCTACCGAACATATTTTACAGATTTCTTCGTTCTTTTTCTGTAAAACATTACACTTATTGGAGTCAGGAACTGAGAAACCTTAACTTTGCTTTTAACAAACCTTAGAACATGGAACAATCAAAAAAATGTGTAACTTTTAAAGTTATTGTCCTTTTACTACTTTCGGCTGTTCTTGATCCGTTTCCACCAAACTCTGTTCTCAGTATCCTCTACTCTTGCACCAACTAACATCATGTCCTCTTTCAGCACATCCATATATCTCGTCTTTGGCCGTCCTCTTGACCTCTTGCCTGGCAGCTCCATCTCCAACATCCTTCTACCAAAACATTTTAAAGTTATTGTCCTACAACTGCACTTTTTTTTCAATATGTGTAACTCGTAACTGCTCTGTAATGCCACGTCATAAACACTAGTCGGTGGTGTCATTTCGATGTTATGCTCCGCGTCTTTTTCGCTCACATTTTGTTTTGTGCAGTAAACAACAAGGGCAACTGAAACCAAGCTTCAGTACAGACAAGTCACTCAAATACTTTGATTTTGGAAGGAGAGAAGAAGTCGTGATAAACTCTTGTCTTGTTATTATTGCAGCAATTGATGGAACATCAATTGGTCATAGGACCAAGATTTCTACAAGCAAGTGGGGGGACACTAGAAAGCACTACACTATGGATGTCGTGGCGTGAAAGTTTTGTGCCTTCTGAGCAGCACATCAATATAAGTAAGTAAAACTGGACAAAAAGGTGAGATATGGAACTAAAACTAAAAAGAGCATTCATTCAGGACAAAGGACTCAGCATAAATGAGCACAACCCAATACATTTGCCAGAAAACCCTCCAAAATCAACATTATCTATGAGATACTATACTTTAAAATAGTCCAATAAAAATGTGGTCGCAAAGATTTAATTTTTGCAAGCGCACACGCAAACTCACACAAAAAGTGATTTTTTTTTAAATAAATATATACATTCAAGCCCATGTCACCTCATTAAGGTCTTGGGGGAAAAGCCACATTACAAAATTCTAAACCACATATGGCTCCAAGTAAGACATTACTTAAAGAAAAGCCCCTCCCATCTCATGTGTAAGCATTGGCTCCCCATGGAAGAGAAATGTCACAAAATCTGAAAATGGAAATTTCTTTACACAAAAAAGTGAGGGCTACAAGAAGATCAGCAGAGATTTACATATCAGTCAAAATACTGTATTAAAAATGTTCAGGGCATCCACGGAAGCATCTCAACAGGAGCTTCTTCTGAAATGGTTGAAGAAAATCTCCTGCAAGTTCACTGCAGTTAGCTAATGCAGTAGAAACTAAACTGGAGCGAGCGCTCCCCATGATGCTACATGGCACACGCTGCAGAGGAATGGCATGCATGGGGATCGTCCACGAAGGAAGTCCAATGGACAATAAATAAATGCTTAGAATTTGCTAGGGCCCATACTGCAAAAGACTACTGGGAACAAATGGTTGTACCCCTGTTTTGTACCTTTTCAGTTAATAAATACACATTTTGGTGCACTGGGAACTTGTTATTTTTGGTTGATTTAAACATCTGGTTTAGCCATCCACTCACCAGTACTTGGCTAGAGGAACAGTTGGAGGTTCCAGTTTGTATGTAGGTTTATTTTAATTTAAAATTGAAAACTTTTCAAGTAATGTAGAAACACAAAGGCTTGAGATCTAGCATGCTATTCCGATGGAGTAAAAGGGGTTCTGCGGGGTCTTAAGAAGTTTATAATCTCATTTTTAGGCCTTAAAAGTCTGAAAAATGGCTCTAAATAAATCTTCCCAGGTCTTATTTTCAGATGTTGATGTGAAGCTAACTTCAAGTTTGTTGTTGTTTGGCTGATACGTGAAGTATTTTGGTTCACTAGACCTAATATAATTGCTGTTTTATGGCCAATCAGCTTTCTGTGACTGGCATGAGTCTCCAAAATCATCAAAAACATGTTTTATTTTGGAGGAAGTGCAGAGATAGCAACCCTTAGCAAAGATGGACAGGTGCCAACAACAAATTTAAAGCAAACTGTTTATTGTGCAAAAAAGGTGATGAAACTTGGAATGTTTAAAAAGCTCAATCACAGTAAACTTATTTTGCCATTCATTTTGTGATTTTGCATTTTCTTCTGTCTGTGTTTTTGTTGTTATCACACAGGTTTTAATGACAGGTCTCTGATTCTAAATGGTCTTAAAAAGTCTTACATTACGAACCTGAAGAAACCCAGGATAAAGAAAGTATCTATAATTCCGGATTTATACCAATGAGTTCTAATGAGATTGTAAACATTGGAACAAACATGAAACTTTTCCTAACACCGTTTCCTCTAAAAATGAATGTAAACGTATGAGAACAACATGTTTATTTAGTGAGAAGTAGCTCTTGCTTTTGGCCACTGTGTGGACGGAATGCCAGGCTCTCTGAGGCCCCTGTTAAGTAGTGCAGAACTAATATAGCAGAATTTCAGGGAAGGCTCCGGAAGACCCTGCGCTACAGGTCAATAAAGCCTTGTTCAGACCTGTTCCCAGAGCAGATTTATTCTGCAGGAACTCACACTGAAAACAGAGGTAAGTGGCATAGCTTGAAGTACATGGCAACAAAAACCACGTTTAAAGCTCGTTAACGGTGTGTTTTGAAGCCGGGAACATTCACCTGCTCTATGGTGTACTTTCACACTGGTCCATTCATTAGAGCAACGCTTACATTCCTGACACGTGTAGAGTTTGCTCCAACATATTCCATTCTGTTAAAACAAATATAATTTGTCTCTTTGATCAATGTTTTGACACCGTTTTCTTTCCTGCTCCAGCAAAAACTCTCATCCAATCCCTGCTTGTGTTGCATAACCAGAAATTACACTGGGAGTGTGTGTCTGTGATGGGGCACCAAGCAGAGGGACCGTCCCAGTCATGAGGCGAACTCGAGCTCCTGAGAACCCAAAGAATAACTTGAGTAGCTTAATAATCAAAGTAACAAAACAAAATGACCATCTCCCAGAGCACAATTCAACTCCATGTTACGGCGAACTGACACTAAGCCTGGCTCCTTTGAAGCAAGCCCAATCGCGATTCCCTCTCCCCTGCTGGCTTGCTCTTACATTGCTCCTTTAAAGCTGTGCTGCATTTCCGTCGTTATGATGCGACTATTTTGAAAGAATTCATAAAAGATCCTTCTCGAACACCATGGAGTTTATAGCAGTGTTCTATACATTGTGGTACTTTAGTTTGATGTTCTGAGGTGGTAACTGGAACGATATTTTATTAACCTCTTAAGCCCGAGAGTCCCCGGTACCGGGGACTTGCCCCCTTGTGCGTTACATTTTCACTCATAGCTCACGAACCCTGAGCATAACCCACACATATTAAATACTGTTGTGTTAAGCGGAAACTCCTCTAAAAACGTATCTAATTCAATTTCATATCCGTTAACCACAGCTCGAACGCCATGCAAATAAACAACAACATGTCCGGAGTATAATTCATGACCTCGTTTTTGTTTATGTGCGATATGTATCCACAATATAAGCGGAAACACCCAGACCATTACATTAAATGAAAGCTAACAACCAGCTGAATCCAGTGATATGCAACTCATTAACATTGCATGAAGTATTTCAGAGCAGGGAGCGAAAGTTCCACGAAAAAACGCCAGCGAAACCAAGCAAGCATGTAAATCTTGTCTTACCTTTGCCGTTTTTTCAACAAAAAGTTATTTCCATAGCGATAAAGTCCGTTTGTTGTTATGTCCGGTCGATAGCTTCGCGAAAACTCCATTTTGTATTTTTTGTGTTGCTCCGTGGCCTCATGACGTCACCAAATATGGAATGACTCCCCGTGCGTAAGAGGTGGTCTCTCCACGCTGCGCGTCGTGTGATTCGTCGGCGATCCCGTCAGTCTCAAATTGGTTGTCATCATTGGCTGCCTCAGAATCAGAGCTTTCCAGCGATATATAGAGCTCCCGGATTGGACGGATGGTCGGGGGGTAGGGACACGCAGAAACTCGACGTCGAAAGCGTTTGTGAATGAAAGGTTCCCAAAAGCGCAGCAAGATGGGGTAAATGAGCTTCCACCCCACTTTTACAGCGTTTCTTTAGGAGTTTTTTTTGCTGAAATCATGTCCCGTAAGCAAGAAAAGAAGACTATGAACGTAGCTGAAGCTTTGGACAAGATTTTTTCCATATTTCAGTTATTGTGCCAAATTGTGCCAAACTGTGCCAACATGGATTACGCCTGAACTTTGTTCAATCAAAACCTTTACAGAATATTAGTTTCTTGTAGCATGAACACCAAACTTGCTACAGATGTCCTTGACATGTAGTTGTTACAATTGATTGTGTTTATTTGCTTCGTTATAAGTAAAATAAGGAGATATTGGAGGAAACATGTGTTTTTTTTTTAGGCGGAGTTCATTTTTTGGCCATTTCAACATCAATTACTCTTACCCAGTGTTCTTGACTGTCAAATTAACTCATCCACACCACGCCCCAAGAACCCATCTTCATTTTGCTACCAAGATTTGCAGTTTAGGCCTTGTAAAAGCTGAGAAATGCCTTAAAAAGTAAAAGTATAGGATTTTCGGAAAATAGGCCTCAGGGCTTAAGAGGTTAAATAGATAATAAACAGCTCGTACAAAATGCAGCAGCAAGACTTCTTTGTAAATGTCGTAAACATGAACATATCACCCCGATTCTGAAAGATCTACATTGGCTCCTAGTCTCTCAGAGAATTAATTTTAAAATCCTTCTTTTTGTATATTAATCTTTACATAATCTAGCACCAGCCAACATCTCTGAACTTCTTCATCCTTACTCTCCTTCTAGAACACTTAGATCTTGTAACCAGGCTAAATTAGTAGTCCCTCATGTGAGGCTCAAGCGCAGAGGGACATGGGCATTTGCAGTAGCAGGGCCTCAACTATGGAATAGCTCACCCTTAGAGATAAGAATGGCACCTTTTTTGCTCAAAACTGATTTTTTCTCTTTAGTGTATTAATTTTATCATAAAGAGGCTGTCAAGCAGGTTATTTTATTCTGTGTGTATGATTCATGGGGTATGTTTAGCGATTATGTTTTTCTGTGAAGCACTTTGGTCAGCCTGAAGGCTGTTGTAGATGTGCTATACAAATAAATTGAACTTGAAACACTGCACCTCAGTGTTTTACCAAAGTGTTCCCTTTGCAGACAAGATTCCTTCCTTAAAAGTAAGACGTCACTTTTTGTTGACGTCTGATTTGCTTTTCTGCACTCAGCTGCGAACAGCGACACGGCCATCGCGCTCAATCCACTAAAAAAGAAATATAATCCTATTTTTGTTTGATCTTGAAAAGGAAGTGCGTCATATCTTACGTAAGACAAAGGGATCTGACAAACGAAGGGTTAAGTAACACTGTCTGCATGTTTTAAGTTTAATAAAGCCAGAGTTTATGTTGAATGTCCTCCAACTCTTGCATCAAAGTCCTCATAATTATTTTTTGAGCATTAAAAAATAAAATAATTTTACCACGCCCTGGCATACTTGTTCCTAACGGGCTGGAGTCAAATGCTTGTGGGCACGACTGCCTGTTAAGAACACCCTTATTGTTGACCAAAACAATTGTTTATAACCCAATGGGCATGCAGACACACATGTATGCATTTAGCTGATGCTTTAACCAAGTACGACACTATGTGGGGGAAAGCAGCAAGTATTTTGCCAAAAAAAAAAAAGTTTACGCAAGTGCCAGAAAACATGTATTAGTCATAACTATTTAACACATTGCATCTTACCATTTGATAATGAACTGACATTCATGAATAATTATGAGGTACCGATGAGTCATTGAAATAGATTCGTTCAAATAGATGCCACATCTGCAGTAATTTGTTTTCAAACAGGAAGTTTAAGACAATACATTTATTTACAATCTTAAACAATGTTCGACACTTGCAAATATCAGAAAATCACATGATATTTACATGCAGGGCATCCAAACCCAAGAGGTTAATCCGCTCAAGCTCCATCAATCTACACGAGGCACAGCTTCCTGTGGCTAGTGCATATTATATTCAAGATATCGCTAACTAATTTATTACCTGTCTGAAATCAAGTGTCAGTAATTGAAATTATGACGAGACATACCTCATGATATCTCTAATTGATTGATCAGTAGTAAACATGCAATTGGAGAGATCACTCATTATACTTGTTCCCGGGGAAAATATATTTAGAGATCAATTTTAGATATCTGTAAAAAAAAATGTTCAAATGGAGGAGACTGTTGTAGACCTCTTTGTACAACTAGCCAAATTTAAATTCATGCATTTGGCAGACGCTTTTATCCAAAACGACTCACATTTGAATGAAAGAACACATCTTTTTGTCAGGTCTTGCTTTCCCTGGGATTTGAACCCTTGACCTTTGCGTCACTAGAACAGTGCTCTACAAACTGAGCCACGGGAAACACAAATTGTAGTTATCTTCAGTCAATAGTATAGTTGGGACTAGTCAAATAACAGTTTTAGATTTATGTATTTGAAATTAGGAAAATACAGTTGTGACTCACACAGAAAAAGTATTACTTGTCCAGAAACTCAGTATCATCATCCCTATGAGAGCTCCATAAATGTACTTTTGAGATTCATAGGAGCTTGGTTCTTCATCTGTTGTGGCCTGTCTCCAGCAGAATACGCTTGCTTTTGTTCACTATATAGAGCTAAGCCCTGCCAACAGTTGTGCCATTACTAAAACCCAGTAAAGACGGCATTCAGTTTAAACAATTATATGACGCAAAACAATGTAAAAATAGAATAATTTAATTCTCACAAAAAAGTTGATTAGTTGAGAAATTACAATCAAAAAGAGCAACTTGTATAATGTATACACTCATCCTATGCAGACTGATATATTCCAAGGGTTTATTTCCTTAAATTTTAATGATTATATCCGACAACTAATGAAAATTCCCGAACCAGACCCCAACACACCATAAAATGGTCCTTCTGAACACATCCAAAGCAAACACGCTTCATAGCCGCCAGTCCAACAGTTTGAAAGCATTTGCTGTCATGGAACCTCCCTTATACATCACTAGGTTATTAGCCCTGGTGGATGCCATGAGGTTCTGTCTCCATTCAGCAGCTGCATGTGAATGAATCCAGTCAACGGGTGTAGATTTGGAAGAAGTAACTGTTCCTCTCTGATGATGATGATGCACTAGATCAATCAGCAGGGCCTCAGTGCCAGGATACAAAGCCTGCCAGCCCACTGATGTCATCTAGGCTTCTGTGGGAGAATCGGGCTTCATTATTTCATCATTAATAGAATGAACTCCAGTTTGGCTTCCAGGCTATGGCAGAAACTTCCTGAGGGGTCGTAAAATTGCCCTTGTCTCCATCCATCATCCTCCAGGCTCTTCCTCCTCCTCTTTTTCCTTTCCCTTCACTCTAAGATCAGTCAAAAAAAGAGAGAAGCCACTAATTTAAAGCCCATCGGCTTCCCGCTCACTCTGCTGACTGCAAACGCTGTGCCTCAGGATGGACAACCGCTAATTAAATTTCCTCCTTTGCCTTTTTTGCTTTCCTTTTGCTCTCTTTTGGGTGCGTGTTTTGTTTTCATACCGGTTTTCCAGGCTGGACCATGCACAGGCAAAGTAAACACTTTTTTTCTTTTCTTGTCAGGATTTGGGGTGTATTTAAAGGCACATTCTCCCAAAAATAAACATTGATTCTTCAAAACCATGCTGTTCTTTCAGAGTCCATGTACTGACCATTTCAAAAACATACATCAAGCTTTTTGATCTAATTGTGTAAAAGTTTTAGTCAGTTTTAATAAAAAAAGCACACAGTTTTTATTAATAAAAGCAGGATGTGGTGTTTCTACCAGGCATCCAGTGTCACTGCTGGGCAAATGGGTGGAATGAACTTTAAAATACACCCAACAAACACTTTTTGTGAGTACCCAACACTAGATGCATTTCCCCAAAAATTCCATGTTCAGAATTGAATAATAACTCCCATTATTTGGATTCAGAAATTAATAATAGCTGCTATAAAGATGTAAAGAGATATAAAAGTGTAAATATCCTGGGGTTAATAGACTCACCACATGGAACTATAATTAAATGTTTTCTTGTGAGCAAACGGGGTAATAGTGCCCCCCTCTGGCAGTTGGTGCCCATGCCGACTACGTTCTTTGCACTAAAGGTATGGCACCACTGCAAGCGCCTGCAGAAATTTGTAAGCACAACCCAGCCCTTAAGTGGAACAAATAGCTGAATATGAAGTTTAAAACTAGGTGAAGAACAGCCAAACTGTGTCAGCAACATTCAGAAGCTGTTTCTTGTCAAGACGACATTGAGCACAGCAATAAAACACAAGGTACTTATACTGCCTCAACAAGGTCTCTCCAAGAAGATTTCAAAGCACACTGGGGTTTCATGATGCGATATACAAGTTCTTTGGAGAACAAAAAGGATCATGAGACAGTGATGATCGAAGAAGTAGTCAGAGAGAGGCATGGTGGAGGTTTTAAAATGTTTGGGGCTGTCTTTATGCAAATGGAGTTGGAGATTTGGTCAGGATTAATGGTGTTCTCAGTGCTGGGATATACTTATCGCTCATGACGTACCATCAGGGAGCATATGATTATTCTGCTGCAGAAAAAAAATTGAAACCAATGACCCTAAACACATGACCCACAACAGTTTAACATAAATATATGCAAGACGTTCAGGAAAGGATGGCAAGACACCGGGGTCTGATCTCAACATTATCAAGTGTATCTGGGATTACAAGAAGAGACAGACGAATGTCAGAAAGCTACTTCCACAGAAGACCGTCCTTCGATCTTAGCTGTTAGAAGGAAAACGGTCTTTTCTTCATACGCTGCATTTTGCTCATTGACGAAATTAAACAATTAACATTTACATTTTAAAGAAATGATGCAGTTAACGTAAGAAGGGCAAAATTTCAAAGCATTTTTTTTTACACAGACCATCATTGTGGTTGCAAAAGGGAATGTGAGGCTTATGTCATTTTTGAGACTCACAGTCACGCACACCATTCACTACAGACCCCAGCATGAAAACAGACATAAAACCCGTAATACAGACGGGCATTCAGTGCTTCCACCAGAGTCATTATCAAATAAGTGTGCTGTGGATTCCCGCTCAGTGATAATTTAATTCAGACGATTCAATAAGTCTACAGCAACACGAGGCTAACGTACACACAGTTAGCTTAATGACGTTAGCACTCCAGCGAGACGCGTAGCTTAGATGGCTTTGAAACCAAAGGGCTGCTCAGGGTCACCAAGAGGTGAGGGTCCATAAAGGTCAAAATATTTACAATCATCAGATAAAACCAGCACTTTTGCATTGAAGTTGATATAGATTGCTTTCTAGTGAACACAAATCCAACAAACCAATCACAAAGTCTCTGCTATTCCTTAATGTTGAACTAAAGATGGCCTTCAATGGTTGCTAGGGTGTTCTGTTGTGTTGCCAGGGTGTGAATCATAAGCCTCGCCAACTTGAAAGACGTTAGTCAACCCAAACAGAACATTGAAATCCCACTGATTGGATCTGCGTTGTTAGGTTATGAGACGGTTGCTAGGGGCAATAACAGGTTGCAAACAGTTCAGACAGGTATCTTAGCAGATTTTAGAAAAGTTTAATGTATACTAAAGTAACATATTTAATATGCAAGTTAGTACAACAGAGGAATCTTTTTATAACCGCGGCAGTTGTAACTACGCAAAAGTATCTAAACCCTAGGCTCCAGAAGGGGTTAAAGATGTTTGGCCATTAAAAATGGGATAAAAGAAAACAAAGACATCTTTAGGATGAAACAGAGAAATTAAAATTTGTTTATTTTAATCATAGTAAAAAATTCCACGTTTATGACATCACTGACAGCTCCCTAGCAACCAAACTGTTTAGCCTAGCAACCACATTATCTGAACTCGATCTTAGCTGTGGTAAATGACAGATACATGGGTTTTGGTTTATATAACTTATCGTGAGAAAAGGCAACATTATATTGTCACAGACTCCTCCATAGCAACCAGGCTGTTTATCCTAGCAACCAAACTGGCAGAACCATAGCTCAGATTTGGGAATTCATAAAGACATGGTGATTGATTTATATCCCTCATGGTGACATAATGTACATTGTATTCGGTCACTGGCTCCTCCAGAGCAACCAGACTGTTTACCATAAAAAGCAGTTTGGCACATACATATCTCAGCTGATCAAAATCTGGGGGTTGGTTTATGTTACTCATAGTGACATTGGGAATATTTTTAAAAATACCTTTAAACAGCACTTTTACATGCCAGCATCAACGTTTCGTACAGTTTTTCGAAGACTTTTATTTACAATTTAATACACAAAAAGAAAATATTCAGACATGCAAAAACAAAGTAATTAAATATTATTTCCTATACAAGGGCTGCATGATCAAACAAAACTCGCTTTTAGATGTTTGTCCTTTTCAACAAAAGAAAGTAAGGCAAGCAATGGATTGCAAGCACAACGGCGGCTTGAGTTTTTTGATTTCTGGATTAACTGTACCTCTACTGTACATAGACAAAAAAAGCAGGTAGGCAGCAAAGCATGCAGCCAGCCTCAGACTGAAGAGCATCCGTCAGCATAGAGTCAGATCAATGGCGCTCCTGCTCTGAGCTGAATGAGGAAAGCTGAAAGCCAATGACTTTAATTAAAGAGCAAGAACTCTTTGCCTTCATACCTCTCTAATCTACCCTTCCCTTCAAGTGGCTCTATGTGTGTGGGGGGTAAATTTCAGCTAAGCTTCAGAACTCTTTCTCTCTCAGTCTTTGTAATGGGATCTGCATTTGGCGAGCTTCGTTTATCCCCAGGCAAATAGAACAGCAGGTTTAGACTCGGTCTAGACCACATCGGTTTTCCAGCTCTTCCATTAACCCTTGCAGTGGGTAAAACAACCAACGTAAACGTCAAGCTAGCATTTATGGTTAGATTCTACATTACTCCATAGGAAACAAAACTTCAGAAATCATTAAAATATCTTCAATGCCTTCTGCAGAGGGTGAAGAGAAGTCTCCAAGTCCAGCATAAAAGCAAACAGTCCCCTACGCCTGGATATAAATGGGTTTGTATCTAATGGTCCCAGCCATTCATCCTGCAGCCAAAGACCAAAAGTAAACATGGGAAAACCAAGTTGCTTTGGGAAGTTGTGCAGATATGACCAGGAGGGGGTGCTCACACTGTGGTTTTTGGGGTCCTATCACCCCAGTGCAGTGATGTGGGCACCATATTGTAAAAATCCTTTACCATAAAATTTAGGATATTTGAAATCGATGATTACATTTTGAAGTTCTATATTGGAACTTAATTTGCACGTACGTGGAGGTTCATTTGTAAGTGCCATTTTGCGTTTGAATTTTGCTGCAAATATGCTTCCGTAGAAATAGGGCCATAAATGGTTCTGTTGAGAGTAAGCTCCTTTGTCCATAAAACCCATAATTCCTTTTTGCCACCTTACTAAATTGGGTGCCTTTGGGGAATTGGTGGTGAACACTACCTTTTTCTAATTCCATCTTTGTCACCTCCCGAGGGTGTGGATAACATATAGTCAATAGTCCGTCGTCACTATATTTTCATAGCTAAATGGCTAAAATTCCTTCCATTAATTGGTGAAAATGGCAACCTTGAAGGTCCAGAGATCTGTCCTTAGCCTCCATTAATTTCTCATGTATTTAATCGTGAAGATTCCTAGCACTTTGATACAAGCTCACAACAAGAGGTGTCTCTTTTTCCGTGAATGAAATCCAATGGAAGCCCTTTGCATCCTTTAGCAGGTTTGTTTTCTTCCACCATTCATTCATCTTTCTCAAGGCTGTTCTTTATGAGAGACCAGGAAACAGGAGAAGAACATTCTGCCTCTTGCTCTTTTGTCCCTTCTGTAACTCAAGCAGCCTCAATGCTTCACTGCTCTCAAACGTCTCACACTTTAACAAGCATATCTTTCACTGACACACAAGCCGCTGGCATCGCGCACCTGAGGCAGGCAGGTGTGTGTTAGCTCACTTTCCAACCTCCACTTTCCCCCGGCTGCCACAGGAAACACCAGTCACACATGAGATCTGTTTAACATCTCAATCGTTTCACAGAGATGGCAGCAAGGCTTAGCGGAGAGAAAAATGGAAGCTGAAGGTTCCAAAGGAGATTCCCAGAGGCCACAGTAATCTCATGTAACTCGCCTTGAGTTAAAGGCGACATTGCTTTGTCTCAATCTTAAAAATCAAAACCTTCAGAGAGCAAATTACAGTGCCTTTATTCCTTCATAGCGTGTTATACCTTATATTTTAACTCTCTTGATATCACCACTGTAATGTTTGAAGCACTGGCGAAAAAACGAGAGATTGCCACTCGGTTGTAGTCATCTTTTCTCTGTTAGATGCGTAATATGAATAATTATGTGGGGCAGACCATTGACCAGCCTACAGATGGGTGGCTAAGGGATGAGTCTGCGCTGGCAAACTGGGAAATTTGCATTAGGGCATGGTCCATAGTTGTGCACTCATCTTCTGCAATGAAGAGAAGAATGAGACTGAGTCGGTACAAGCCATCCTCAAAAAAACAGATGGTGAAGGGAGCCCGTAGAGGAATTCCTTTCACATGCTTCAACATCATACGGGAGTCGGAGACAGTGCCTTCGGACAAGCAGACCGAGGGTGTGGTCCCTCTTTTCAAGAAGGGAGGCTGAAGAGTGTTGCCAGAGTATTGGAGAAAAGAATGTGGCCAATAGTCGAACCTTGGATTCAGGGTTAGTAATGCAGTTTTCGACTTGGTTGTGGATCATCAGAAAAGGTCTATGCAGGGTACTGGATAACAGGCAACATGTTTTTTTTTATTCAATCTGCAGAAAGCATTAGTCCCATGTAGAGTGCTGGTGGCCTGCTCTGGGAGAATCCTAGTATGACCAGAACATACGCTTGGTTCCCCTTGCCAGAAATAAGTTGGACCTGTTCAGGACTGTTCGTTGTCACCCGTCCTGTTCAAAAAAAAATTTCCAAGTGTAATTAGCGGCCAAAAGAAGGTTCAAAAGGGACCACATTGGCGCTTCATCAGACCAAGACCTCCAGCATGCACTGGGGATTAGCACACCCAAATCCCAAACACCCAAAGCCCATGGTTCTTAGATGGAAAATAGTATCATGCTCTCTAAGAGTTGGTAGAGTGATCCTGCGCCAAGTAGAAGAGATCAATTGAAAGACTATTTGGAGCAGCTTCAACAGTAATGTGTTTGATATACCAGGCTATCGTTGTGAAGCAGCTGAGTCGCTCGATTCGAGTCAACCTACATTCCAACCTGTAACACTTGGTGTAGGCAAAATCATTTTAATGCATGTTAATCACAAAGTTGGGTGCCTTCGAATCTGAAGCAATGGTTCTTTGTTGGAAAATGGTGGCATGATCTCTCCAAGTTGATGGAGTGATCCCAAGAGGAGGAGTTTTGGATCGGAGATTGATCTGTGTGGCTAAACCGGCTTATCGTGGTGAGTTGCAAGGTAAAGCAGTCGACTTACAGATTCTTACCTGTACCTATGGGAACATTATATTCTATTTGAGTGGGTACAATCATTTTATAGTGTGCAAATCTAAATAGGATGAGTTGACAATCAATACCTTTGAATTCAAGACCATGGTTCTATGTTGGGAAAACGGTGGCATGTTCTCTTTTTGTTTCTGCTTCAAATGGAGGAATATCTTGGGGTCTTGGTCACAAGTAAGGAAACTAATGAAAGGTTGACAGACAGATTGGTGCAGTTTCTGCAATCGTGGTTGATATACTGGCCCATCGTGGTGAAGAAGCAGAGCTGCAAGGTGAAGCGCTGTATAAACTGGTCAATCTAAATTCCTACCTGTACCTATGGAAATATCAGTTTCACTTTATGTGGGTAACATTTATTTTTTTTATGTTAAAGATACAGGATTTTTTTCAGCATCTCCCCCTTGTGGTCCAGGTTTGCTCCAATCCCCAGTCATCTCTAGCTCTCCCCAATCTCCCAACTCTAAAATCCTCCTCTCAATTAGCAGGTGTGCTAACGCTTTTTCCACCCTTTCTCTCTTTTCACTCACAGCTGACCCCCTCACACACTCTCACAAACACACCCCACCCCCTCCTGAGCATCATGAAAGAGTCTTAAACTCCAGGATGGAACTTAATCCATGAAAGGAAAAGTGAAAAAAAGCCTGCAGAGTGGATCGGCCCAACCCAGCGTGGCACAGTGTTCAAAGAGAAACACACACAGACTATAGCCTTCTTTACTTTGGCCAGAGAAGAACTGCTCCCCTGTCCAAGTCTGGTTTCTCCCAAAGGTTCTTTTATTCAGTCTGTGAAGTATAGCTGCGGTGGTTTGTCTTCAACAAAGATTCTCTTATAAAACGGAGCAGCTCATTGTGAAACTGTACTAACCTTGTTTCACAGTGTAAGTTTTCATTAATAATGTCCCGCCTCCTAGATAACGCGGCACTTGATCTGGCATCTGGTAGACGCAACATTTCATGTTCTGTTTGCCGCAGTAGTCTAGCATGACGTGCTTTGCGTACCGAGCTCGATTTGTTTTAGAAAGGCTGTCTGGAAAAATCTACAGGTGATTTGCGAAGGCTTTGATTTTGGTTCTCTTGTAAACACTAAAACAAAACACTTCCTGGGGGAGCTCTTTGAATCAAGATACCGCTGTGACATTTTCCCTCACAGCTTATCCGTGCCCTCGCTCTTGCCTTCCCCTCCTCTAGCCTTTCCTTGTCTTAAGCTCCCCAGGTTTCTTTTCTTCTCTCTTTTAAATAGAGGGCCAGGGCTGTGAAGTCTAATAATGGTCATTTTGCCTCCCATTGAAGCCTGGGTAATTCTGCCAGGCCTCACTTCACTTTCAAACACATGACATCGGAGCTTCCCAGTGGCCATGGCAACTCACTCAGTGGGTTCCAAAGCCATGATTTCATACTTGCGGAGGGACAGAAAGCTGCCGGCCAATGAGAAGAGGCTCCGCCCACAGGGAGAAAAACCTTTGACACCAAGCAAAGGAAAACCCAGTGAGATAATATCAGCAAGTTGAGGCATACACAAACATAAAAGAGAAAACCCCAGAGCTAGGGCCCCATCAGCCGCTCCGTACTTCAAAAACATACACCCCCAGCACAGCACATACCACCCCACCCAGCTCCTAAAGCTACTGAGTGTGTTTCAATAAAACTCTACCAAAATGAGATCTTATATTATAAGATCTCTAATATTATTTAAATATTTAAAATAACAACAACATCAAAACATCCCCAAAAGAGCCAAGAATATGTTTTTGAAAGGTTAATTTTTTGGTTTTGGAGTCTTCAACAACAGTTTGATGCACATTAAATGTTTATTAACACTTTTGTTGTCTTACCGAAGGCACTCCCTTACATGAAGCAATCTGTGGTGGTTGGTATTTAGACCCAAGTCAAAATCAAATCAAACTACTTTCATTTCAATGTTGTGGTTTCACAACATTTCGGGCAGGAGTTTGGCATTTCTAGGGTAAAATGACATATAACCCCATGCATCAAGGTTATTCCATGCTAATTCAAATGCTTTGAGAGAAGAAAATAAATATTAGCATGACGTTTCTGAGGTGGAGAAAGACACTCTGTGCAGTTGGACAGGTAAACCTATGCATGTTATGATATCTATATTAGTCTAGATGGAAATATTATGGGATTAATAACCTATACTGTACTGTTTGAGGCACTAGCATTGAGATATCCATAGGGTACCATCATTGTTTTTGGGCGCCTCCAACAACTGAATTTAAAAAAAAAAAAATGCATTAGCTTATAGCATGCATTCCTCTTTGTTGGATTTTACTCCGACTCCTGAATGTGAGTAGTACAAAACCCATGTCATGGGGTTCAAATACTTTTGAAGCATTCAAAAGTAGTCACTTTGAAGTTTCTATTAGCTTCTCAGTTTGAGTTACAGTTACACAAAGTCTGACTCCATGTTAAAAAAAATGGAAAGAATTGAAGATGAAAAGACAAATTTTACAAGCCAACTTAAAAAAAATAGCCAGTTTTCTGTAATATTATTTAAAGTCATGAAACCCAAACACTAGGGATGCACCGAAATGAAAATTCTAGCCTAAAAACGGAACCGAAAATTTTGGATGCACTTGACAGAAAACCGATACTGAAAATGGCTTCATTAAAAAAAACATGTTTAAAATATTAGATTTTTGTTTGTATTAAAAAAACTACATCAAGCAATCAAACTTTTATTGATGATAAATACCAGTAATAAGGCTCTTTAAAAATACTTAGTTTTTACTTCAATTTTAAATTACTGTACCAAACAACAGAGCACAAACAGAAGAAAAATAATTACAAAAATATTGCAACTTTGCTGACCTCATCTGAAACTTTGAAGTGCTTCCAAACCGCTGACATACTCCATGTTTGATGTGTAATGACAGCGCGAATGAGACGGGAGGATGGGAAAGGCGTGGCTACAATTTCTTCTTTTATTTTTACCGCTTTCTTACGTTTCAGCCAAAACCAATAATGCTATTTCGGCCAAAAATTTTTGGTGGCTGAAATTTCGGTACATCCCTACCAAACACCAAGACAAAAGTGAAATTCCATTTGTTTGTAACCAAGCAAAACATTAGAAACCAGAGAAAGACACAGCACATGTAATTCCTTCTCACTCTCTGTCTCGCACGCAGTGACATGATCTGATGCAATGTGAACGGGACTCTCCGCATGCGGTCTCAGATAAAAGCACAGAACGCCTCGGTTGCTTCTGCATATGTCAAAGCGGAGAACTGTACGAGGAAAAAGGATTTCATGCTGGCAAGGGGACAAAAAACGAGGAAAGAAAAAAGACTGATCAAGATAGTCTTGCAAAGAAGAGGAACTTGCTGGGAATGTAAAAATTGGATTCGCCAAAGGAGGAAAATATCAACTATATTTACATTAAAACAAAACACTGAAGTTATTCATAATGAGGCATTATATTTACCTTTTCTTCAATCATGCATTTATAGTTAAAGAAATATTTCTCTAGACCGGTTTCTGGACGGTTTAAGACCTTAAGATAAATTTAAGACCTATATCTCAAGTGTGTTTATCTAACAAACTGCTGTTAATTTACTATAAACTATATAATAAATATAAATCACTGTAAAAAGTGATCTAGAAATGTAAACAATACCTGCAGCTTGAAAAATGTACAACATATGGAAAGAAAAACAACAATTTCTCCCCCAACAACTTTTAAAAATAACAAAAAAAATCCCAAAGAGAAAGGAACAGAATAAATTTTGCACGCAAACTTTTTGTTTGGTGAAATATTACTTATTTACACTTTGCAACCAAATGGTTCTAAAGGATCAGCAAATGCAAAATTTCTGTTTGTATATTTTTAACCATATAAACATGTGCCATACAAGAGGCCTATGGCACCTATGGCATCAGGTTCTGGTGTAGTCCCACCACTGGCACTCCGTTTACCATTGTGGAAATTTTCGGATATTGTTAGATTTTATGTTAGGAGGAATTGTAATTGCATTTTTAGACAACTATTTAAGCCTTATCTACAGGACGTGCCGCAGAACAGTGAAAGAGAGAGAGAGAGAGAGAGAGAGAGAGAGAGAGAGCCTGGCACAAGCAGGTCAAGAGGGCACTGGTTAGACGACACAGACACTGATGCTGGGACCTGAATGAGAACCCCAGCCGAGATCACAGACTCGATTAGGACAGACGCTCTAATTATAGCCTTGGCACAAGAGAAGGGGCGGATGTTTTTCTTTTCCGTTATTCGGAAAGAAAAAGAGTTGGAATGTGTTTATCCCTGTTCACCTAATGTGAACTTTTCATACGTCTCATCCATGTTTGCTGATGCTTCGTATTTTACCTTAGAGAGAGAGAGAGAGAGAGAGAGAGAGAGGATAGAAGAGAAGAGAAGAGAAGAGAAGAGAAGAGAAGAGAAGAGAAGAAAGAGAGAGAGATTTTTTTATTCTTTTGAGTGAATGAGGGATGAGACTCTGGTCGCAAAAGGGAATCGATAATGTCCATCACACTTTGATTTCAAATTAACACAAAAAAATTATTTAAAGTATAACAAGGAGGAAAGTATCGATGCAGTAAATAAAATTTTTACTGAAATCACAGATTTAGCTTTTTAAATATTGTGGTCTCAATTTAATAGTTTTTTTTCTTTGATTACATTCTGTCTCTTATTCAACTATTACTTTTACTCCCTTAAATCGTATTGACGTTGAACAAAAGACGAAAACTCAAAAGATATCCAGAGAAAACCAAATCAATGTTTAACATTTTCCAAATACCAATAAGAAGGGATAAAGCTGAGAAATGCTGAATCATAATAGAGATTTGTATTTCATGTAACATTAGACCCACTCCAGCATCGGACATGGGAAGATATAGAGCAGTTTAAGGGTTCCCCGCTGAGCAGAAATGTCCGAGACTCTAAAGACAATTAGGAAACGCTTCATCTGTGTCTTGATTTCTTCACTGAGTAGAGGCAACGTGGTTGCCAGATACCTGTCGTCTGTGATGGTACATCAAAGCAACGCCGCAACGAGTCTCAGTTATGACAACCACAATCACTACATCCTGGGAAACCCCCAAAATGTGAGTTTACACAATTGGATAAATGGAGTGTTTTACATCCAACTAAATATATCTGTTAAAGGTTGAATACATTAAAGCAGGGGTGCTCACACTTTTTCAGCTCGCGAGCTACTTTTAAAATGACAGTCAAAGTGATCTACCCACTACAAAAATGTAAAACATCAATCAACAAACAATTATTTTCAACTTTATTGAGAATTGACAAAACACACATAATAATTAATTATTTACATTTTTTGTAATAACATGAGTTTAATTTGATGACTTGCACTGAATTGAATCATTAGAACAGTTGTGTGTGACCTGAATTTGGTGGTAATAGAGAGATTTTTATGGCAGCAATTGAGCTTTGATCCAAATAATCAAGAATAAAATGATGCTCTAATAAATATTTCAATATTTATTGAAACTGAGTTGTGCAGTACAATATACAGGTGAGGAGTGGCGTGTTGCTTGATTTTGGTTGTAATAGAGTAATTTAGAATGAAGTTATGAAGCATATTCTGGGTAAAACATATTTTGGATCTGGTCATTTGCAGACGGTCCCTAAGCGATTCCATGTCAGCCGGTTGCTCATAGACGGTAATGTGTTTCTGCGAATGCCGAGGGAAACTTGTTTTGATAAAAAACGTTTTGTAGTTTGTCCGCTACATAACACAGATTAAAAATAGGTATTATTTGTTTACTAAGAACATTCTGGTCTCGAGCTATTGAGCAGAGAAAACCGAATCCCTGAATCTGCAGCTAACTTTAATCGACGTAATGAGCACCCCTGCATTAAAGGCTTAAGTGTTAAATCAAAAGTAGAGGCCGACTGATGGGCTTTTTTTCTGGGACCGATGGCGATAACCAATATTTAAAAATCTCTGTAGTCGATGGGCAAGTCAATTTAAAATATTTATATAGTTACATTCCAAAGGATTTTTTTGTGTGTGTGTTTTATGTGCGTGCATGTGTGCGTGCTGGTTGATGACCTCAACAACACAGATCCCAGCTGATTTCAATCAGCAACATCTGAATATCATATATTACACATTAAGCACTAAATAGAAAGATGGAAAATGACTCTCAGAAAACAAAAGCCATCTGGATAAAAAAAGTGCATTTAAAATGTAGATAAATTTCACCAATAAACAAAAAAGATCTATATTTAAGTCTTGGTACACAACATCCGCCTACGAAAAACTGTAATGGCATCATAAGGTGAAACGAATTAGGTAGCGCTATTGTGCCACACCCCCTTTTCAAACCACAAACGTGGTTGCCAGATACCGGACATCTGTGATCTAATGGGAAACATTCGGGTGAGTCTCAGTTCTGTGAAACCTAATCAATCACAACATCCTGGAAAACCAATAAATAAATAAATAACAATTAATGAGACAACTTGAGTGATTCAACTTCAACTAAATACATTTTTTGAAGATGTAATAGACTAAAAGTTGAAATAAGTAGAGGTCGACCGACATGCATTTCACTTTGTCCAATGGTGATAGCCGATATTTTACCATTTCAGTAATCGATGGTCAATTATTTGATTCATTGTTGTGAACAAGTGGATCTTATTTTGTGCTTTAGTGCGTGCATGTGTTAAGTGTACGCATGATAACCTCATCAACACAGATCCCGGGCCAATTTCAATCACTTATAGCTAAATATTTACATAGAAACAAAAATAAAATATGCACAAACCATTGGTTTTACAGAAAAAAAAGAGAAAAAAGAAAAGGTGTAGTCAGGCACTCTGGGAATGAATGAGAACGATGATGATGCTCATCTAGAGATTTTAATCAGTGTAGCATAACTTCATCCCTCTGTTATTCAGATCTTACCCTTTAACACCACCATAAATAATGACATTCTTTTAAAAGTGCACAAAAGAAGTCACAAACACACTCGTTATGATTGGCCAGTCCCTCTTTAAACATGTGTGGATCGCTTCAAAGTTCGCAAATATACAAAGCAACTATTTTTTCACCTCAAGCCACAGTGTCTGTGCAGCTCTCCGCCACAGCAAGGGAGAATTCAATAAAATAATTTCTCTTTTCCATTAGCAGTCGTTTCTGCTAAGGCTCCCAAAGATGCTTCCATTTTAATTATGTTTGAGAAAGAGTTTTTATCTATTAGTTTTCAACCGTGTTTTAAAGTATTAGAGTTTTTTTTAAGGAAAAAATGCTTGTCCAGAGCTCTTGAGGAACATTTCTTAAAGAGTGATAAAGAAAGGTCTGCATTGTAAATATTTATCTATAATTATTACGCGAACGTCAAGCTGTGTTACACTCAGCAAGAAGACTCTTCAATAAAATCACCTAATATTAAAAGGATAAAATGATTTGCATAAAAGTAGAATGCTCTAAAGTCCTTACCTTGCCCAGGACAGTAAGGCAGCTTGGATCCAGCTCGGGCTGCTCCAGCTTGACCACTCCAACCCAGCCGTACTCCTGCAAATCCTCCTGGTCATTGTTGTTACACAGGCCCAGAGGGTGCATCTGCAGAGCAGAGAAGCAAGATCCCAATTAAATCAAAGTAATTCCATGTCCTTGTTCTAATAATATTGAACTAAGGAAATAAGAGGGAAGAAAACGGCCAAATGTTAATTAATAGCTAGTGTAGAAAATGAAAGAAAGAGGCAAATCTGGTGTTGAGTACTTGGCATTAGAGCCGTTCACCAGTAGATGAAAGATACAATCATATTAATAACCAGCGTTACGTAAATAAATCACCTTTATTACCTTACTTTAACGGACAAAGATGATTTACTTCAGCTCCCTCTCATTTTGAAATATATAATTGTGAAACGAGCAGCAGAAAGGTTTAAAGGAGAAACTCTCAGCCAGCCATTCAGCGTTTTTTAATAGATGGAAAAAAATGTATTTGACCCCCTTCTTTTTCACATGATAAGTCTTTTAACGGAAATTCAATACATACGCACACATGATTGAACCTCACCATGAATTTGCAATAAGACAGATTTGCTGTCTCTCTCTATGTCGGTATTAAAATTTTCAAAATATAGGATTGCAGATTTAAAGTCAAGAAATTTTGCAAATGGCACCTTCAATCAAAGCAGGGAAGACCTATGCCAGAGTTAGGAATGCTACAGACAACAGGACAAAAAAAAATGAAAAAAAGCAACACTTCTACAAACAAGTTATTGAATCTTTTCTTTAGAAAGAGCAGCACGTGGACTTCTATAACAAAAAATGATGCAAACATAATTTTTTTATACTGTAAGCAAACTACAGCAGCCTGCGCACTTTTAATTACTACTACTAGCAATGCATGGGAGGATGGATCAAAAGAAGACATTTCTGACCAGGTAAACCTTAAAATGTAAATCATCCTGGACCTCGGTTTGGCTGGCTGTGGATGGTAGAAAATATCCCTTATTTTTAAACATAAAACTTGACCGGTTTCTGGGTCCTAGAGATGTTCTATGGTCCCCTAGCTGTTAACATTTCAATTCTGAGTAGGTTTTGAGATCTCTGAAAAAAAAAGAAATGCCCAGTGTATGCTTTTACATAATGCCGGATCAATAAACTGTATCTTATTACTGTATGCAGTGTAAACAGCGCCTGGGACATAAGCTTTAACCCGACCTCGTGCTATTCCACCACAGCAGAACTTCTTTCACTAGCTGTTGCCCTCCAGCTAGCAACAGAGACGAACGCTCAATGTACATTAACGACAACAGTCTTCATGAAACAATCAGAACAGACGAGTAGGATATGGTTAATCGTGAGATTGATGTGTTGATCAAGAAAGATTATCAGCGAGGATCTCACAAGAGATAAAACTCTCATAAACAGAGAAAACTGGGTTAAAGATTATTTAGTAATTATATAACAACTGAACGAGGCCAAGCGCTGTTTGAACATGCAGTTTTATTACTTTATTTCTGCGATTAGCTTCGGGAGATCACAATATTGACAGTATATTGAACAAATGATTGAAGATTGTTTGATGGCCTTGAGCTGGACAAAAAAACTGAATCGCTAGCTATTAAAATATCATGCAGAAATTAATTGGTGAATAAACCTAAAAATAACTAAAATTTCAAGAAAACTTCAAACAAACACAGAGATGAGAAACTTTGGTGGCTCTGCCTTCCAGTTGCTATTCAAATGTACTACAGTAAAGCGGGGGTACTAATGTTTAAAACTTTAGAATGTGTTTATACACTTCATTATAGAAGGAGTTTTACATTACAGTTACACAAGAAACAATGAGAATAAAGGAAGGAGGGACTTACAATTTTTAAAGAAATGGCAAAATACATTTAATTGTGCTCAGCTTGGAATCTACTCAGTAAGAAAAGTGCCCATATTGACCAAAAGTTGCTAAATGACATCACATCATTTGCATAAAACACACGCAACATTCGTGAAATATGTCCCCGCCCCTATTATTATTTTCAATGCAAATTGCTTTGAATCATTATTAAATTAAAACATGTACACGCAGAACAAATGTTTAGAGCAAAATAAAATAAACGCAATGGAAATGGGATGAAGTAAACTTCAAATTACATTCTGTGATTTTAAACTAGACATTGATTAAAAGGCGGCATGAACAGCTGAAAAAGTTTATATGATTTATCGATAGTCTATAGAAAAAAAAAAAAAAGAAGCAGCTAGCCATTCTGAAGTGATTGTGGTAGACGTAGTATAATCGAACACAATATTTTTATATTCATGATCTCATTGCATGATTTTTTTTGGTTTATTTAATGGCTCAACAAAATGTTGTGAGTCATAACAAAGAAAAGTGATCGTGTTTGGTTGGGAGACCAAAAAAGCAGTGTCAAAAAAGCTATGCTGTTTATGTGCCGCCGTAACATCATGACTTCTTTCTGGCTCAACAACTGACCAGTCAGTGATCAACAGGATCTTGTCGCGCTTCACTCAATTCACCTTAGCTCAGTTTTAGCTTTGAGAACCTCATCAAAATGGATGGAAAAGAGCAACATTTAAAATTGTTATTAAAAGTTCCTTTTAACTAACTGGAATATACCGCCAGAGTAGACATATCTACCCTCTTGTAATATTTTATAAAAACTACATAGTCTTACAAAAGTTGTAAATATTAGGAATATAATAAGCATAAATAACTTTATTTCAAAAAGAATAATTTATTCACTCATGAAGACACAGAAATAACTTAATTAATAAAAAAGGTTTAGAAAAATCTGGGAAGTATTTTAAGCACATGCATGCCATTGATGAGTATTTTTGGTGTGTGTGGAATATATAAAGAGACAGTTAAAATAAAGTTGATGTAGGAATTCAAAAGGGCCCACACCCCCAGCATTAATCCTGAATCAAGCTCCAAGACAAGCGGCTCTTCAGCTTTGACCCCAGTGACCTGTTTTCTACGGTTTCTGGGCAACAATGTCAAGAGGTGCTGCTCTAAATGAACAAATTGGATTAACACTGAAAAAGCTGATTATCATCTTAACTCAAGCATCAAAAGCCACATGAGCTTCCACATTAACATCAAAGATTGATGCTTCGCACTAGTTTGAGACGTTTTTTTTTTTATTATAAGTTGTAGCACGGATTGCAGATGGACAAAGATTTTTACTTAAAAAAAAAATCAAGCTTTTGTTAAAATTTTCAAAATTTACTCAAAACAGAACAAAACTTACTTGTTGATCTTTCCAGGGTGTACCCAGCACCAGCAGAACCCTTGTCGTAAAAGCAATGTCGTACTATGTTGTATGATTTCAGCCAGCGAATGATGTCACATGAGGCTAGTTGGGATTTTATTCAAATTCTTTTCAAATGTTAACTTTTCAAACTAAGCAGCTTAGGTTTGCAACCAAACTTTGATGTTGGATCATAATAATGTGGTATTTTTTAACATTTTGTCTGTCAAATTTTTCTGTGGTTTTCCTAAGCTGGGAAAATATGGTTGCTATGGTTAACCACCTGGTTGCTATGGAGGGGTCAGTGACATGATAAAATGGTCCCCATGTCTGTATAAGGAAAACAAACCAAACCTCATGTCTTTATGATTTCCCCAAGCTGAGATAAAGAATGGCTGAATTGGTTGCTATGGTAAACAGTCTGGTTGCTACGGACAGATGCAGATGTATTATGCAGCGTGATGCTTGCTGGGATTTTATAATTTTTTTTTGCAAAAGCAAACTTTTCAAAAAACAAAACTTTAGCATAATTTGCTGAAAATTTTATTAAAAAAATTACCAAAATAAATAGAAATAAATCTGGAAAATAATCTGATGAATGGACTGAGGTATAGTAACTTCAGGATTCAGAACTTCAAGCTACAGATTTAAAATGGAAGCCTTTTTAATAAATTTTGGAACCACAGGGAGGTCTCAGATAATTCAGGGAAGAGATTAGTTGTAAATAATCATTCACCAGACCATAAATATAACTTACTTTGCTCGTAAATATGGGGAAAACCGGTCCAAAACTTTGATTAAACTGTGTTTATTAAAATGTGTTAATTAGTGGAATATTTTAGCATACACTCAAAAACATGAATTTAACCAAATTCAGATCAAATGTGCCCTTTTTTCACCATAGATTTATTCTTTGTTTTTTTTTTTGTTTCCATTCCATGTGTAAGCAGAGTTAAAAACAGTTATTATTGAGCGAGTTTAGTTAACAACTAGGGCTGGACAATTAATTGATCAAAAAACAATGAAATCGATATTCAACACTTATAATAGTTCAAATTTGACCAGGTCAATTTTTTTAATTACTTTCCCTTTAAAAGCACTACCACATGAAGTTTGTGAATTAAGATTGATCTTAAATAATCATTCATTAATCATAATCGAGATAAAATGTTCGATTAATCTAGATTTAGATTTTAGGCCAAAGGCCCACCTCAGCTCTAGATTCTATGTGCGTTCCTCAAAAAAAATCTGATTTGACAAATACACAACTGTGGGAACCCAAATGGGAAACATTTCTGCAAGAAAAAAACAAAAAGGAAGACCTAAAACTGATCATGCCCATCAACCTAAACCCAATCCTCCTGTTTTCATGGTCAATGCACCAACATTTTCCCCAGTTCGCCCCAACAAATTTCCCCAGTAGGCCCCTAGATCTGGCTGACTGCCCAGTACCACACTTTCACCCACCCAGTGTTTCCCAATCTCTTTCTACGCTTCCCCATCCACCTCTACTTTACCCCCCAAAAACCAACGTGACATCCTCATTCTCTTGTACACCCAGGCAACATGTATCTCCTTTCATAGGCAATATTCTCCATGAAATCAGAGTGAGAATCCATAGCCGAGCAAACTTTTCACGGCCGGTTCCACCTTAAGCTGCCACCGAATAAAAAAGCTCAGTACATACAGTGCTGCAATGGCGTAAGTGATTCTCAATGGAGCTAGCCATGCAAGTTATCTCTCTATACATGGAATATGGACAGCAGCCAGCCTGCCGCTGCCGTTCCCATTCATTTGTTTGCTTTAGTTGTTTTGTTATAAGAGTGATACGTGCAAAAGAAAAGCATGTCGTTTTTGATGCAAATAAAGAGTTTCCGTCGAGTAAAAGGATGGAAAAACAAAACATTCTCTTTTAGTGTTGAACAGGCTTGCACTTTAAATAGTGGGATAACTTGGGGTGCTTTCCCACCTCAAGTCCGGAACAAGAGGAACAAGGTTGCAAAGGTGCCTCATTTACATCACACTGATCCGCACTAGTTGACCATGTGACATTTTAGGACCACTCATTTGTCACATATGTCAACTTTCGATTGGTTCGAAGAAAACAATGGAGAACAGAACAGAAACCTGAAATAACGCGCTCAAAATGGACAGAATTCCCTGTGTGATTTTGACTTCCCTGTGTCATCTTTTAGTCCATCATTTGTGTAAATGGCTTCTGATGACCTTTGCAAGTGATGCTTGGATTACAAACTACTCCAAGTTTGACCGGCAGATGCCATGACGCTGCCTTGTAAACAGAGACACACGTTTTTAGTTCGTTTTGTGTGGATTCATACCACGACCACCTCCTCGACCAGGTCTCGGACCACTTTCGTTCTGATTTGTAGTTCAGATGTTGCTTTCTAACCTGCTCAAACAAACTGAACTAACAAGGACAGCACCCCTAGAGCCCCTTCACACCAAAGTCTGTGTTTTCTGCACGATCACAATTTGGTTATCTACCCCTCCTCAGCCAGGTTTGTAGGTTTGTTTTTATTGGTAATTCCAGATCCGGATTGTTACATAGCGGTGTAGGTAGCCTACATGCTTTCTACGCAGGATTCTGAGCACATTTACCATTAAGTATGGAAGATGAGATATGATATGCCCACACTCGTCGGATTAAACTGGCAGAGTGTGAGAACAAGTGCGTATCGTCCACAAATGCCAGTTTTGAAAAAAAGACTATAAACCCATGAAAATGCAAAAAACACTGTAAAGACAAGACCACAGGTGGCAGTTGATTACAACCCTGAAGTCATTGGCCAATCAGAAGTCATAATCAAACGGCTAATACGGTTGCATCCTGGCGGCTTTGTTTGGTTATGCATATGCATGTGATCCTATACATGCTGTAAGCCATGAGAACACAGTAACAATTAACACAGTCATTGTTTTGTCAGCCTTTAGACTTGGTCTTTGTAAACAAAGATAATAAAACTAAGCACATTGGTCATTATTTTACCGAGGGCAACTTCCTACTTTTCCTCTTGAAGCCTGATAGGAAGTGACTGAACTGCAGTTCCTCTACCTGCCACTTGAGACTGGGTTCAGAAGTGAGCAGGTTCACAATCACGAATAACATATTCATTCATGTCATATACAGTCAATGGATTTTACGTACAAGCGATGTTGCATTTACACATGAACAAACAAAATAACCACGTGTTCAAAATAACCTCTTGTATGTGGTATAGACCTTTCCAAAAAAATTCAAAAAACACATTGGTTTGTGAATTTTGTCAAGCAGACATTAACATTTTCTACTGTCCAAATCAAGCAATAAACTTGTGGCTCCATTTGCACTAAATCCAGTTTCACCATGGCATACCATGCCCCAATGACACCGTTAAAAAGTTCCTGTAGCACAAAACAATACTTACTTTTGACAATAATCCATTTTTTTTTTCCCTTCAACCCAATCAAATAGAGACATATTCCATGGCTGCTAAATCAGAAGACGAAAGGTTCTTTGAAAAACTCCAAAATTCCAACTGTGTTCATAGTACATTTGATAAAAGACAGTGGACCCACAACAACAGATGCCATGGCTCCCCAAACCATCACTGACTGGAAACTTCACACTCCAAGCCACTCCTCTCTTCCTCCAGGTTTGGAAGGGCTTTATGCATGCAATTCTCCATGTCCTGCAGACATCTTCATGTGGATGCACTGACCTCAGTCCACTTCTTATAAAGCTCCCACAGATTTCTGAACGGCCCTTGCTTGACAATCCTCTCAAGGTTGCTCCATATTTTCCCTTAACACCCTGTTAATATACTCAGATCCAGCGGTCAATTATGGTCTTCTGCACAGCTGTCAAGTCTCCATGAATAAATAGATTATTTGTCTGAATGTGTTTTTATCACAACACCCATGTGGAACCAATGTTAAACTTTGTCATGATATTCTTTGTCTTCAATCCTTAAGGTTTGATATGTTCTATTGGTTTATTACATGCCGAGTGGAATACAACAGTTTAAAGGCACATACTAGTGTTTGCAGCTCCAGAACAGAGCAGAACCCAATAACAAGCCTCTCTTCTCACCAAAACGTGTTTGTGCACACAGAGCAAGCGTTCGTGGATTGTGGCTGTGCTCCAGAAGCAGAGAACACAGAACAGATGAGTCGCAGCCACAGGCATGGCATTTAGGTCAAGGCCAGTATCAATTTCAGCCACAACAATCAAAAAGCCCCGCTTGCCCGAGGGTACGCTCCACCATCAAACGCCATTCCTTCAAACCCACACTACACAAGTACCATCACTGCATGTTAACCAAAAGCAACAGGCTTCATTTGCTAAGTAATGGTTAAGGAATCATACAAAGTATCGTACCAACTTAACCACAACTCTAATCTTACAAAGTAAACACTCTCCCATCGCACCGAAGGAAGATTTGAAGAAAAAAAAAAAAAAAACTTCCACATTTTTCTCCTTCCTCAAACTGCTGCTCCCACCAACCTCCCCCTTTTCCCAGTTCTGACCCCGTGCCCATCACCCCACCCCCACACCCGCCATGGGAGTGCAGAATAGTTCCTGGAATAACAGACCGTCCTGCCAGTAGAGGTGGGGGAATGTTTGATCAAAGCAGGCTTCAATAACTCCCCTCATCACAGGCTCACAGCCACTTAAAGAATCCCTGTCCTCTGCCACGGCTCTTCAGGGCAGCTTTTTAAACAAGGCCAAGAGCCTTTCAAACAAGCAAAGAGTGCTGGGAGTTCTCGCCGGCAAGTCGAGTTAGCGAACATATGCGCGGGAGCCTACAACGACTGCTGGCTTCCCTCTTAGATTGTGCTTTGGTGGTTGATTGAGATGGAGTGGGATACTTCTGATACACAGGGCTTTGAAGAGGAGCTAAAGACACAGTGATCAAGAATAAATCATGTAGCAGAAGCAGCTAAAACAGGTTCATTCACAAAGGTTGAGAGGCTTGCTTTCAATTGGTTTGTTATGAGTCACTAAACTTAGAGATGCTAATATGAAAGAAAAAAACCTTGAAATGTACAGCACATGGATCTTGGAAATGTGAAATGTATGGAGCTCGAGCAAAAATAGAGCGTAGACCCCTACTGTAATTGTTAATTGAGTTAATTTTTCGCTGCTTTCGAAATTTGTGAGTGTCTAATTGAGCTCGAAAAGTTACCAAATTGCAGATATATAAACTGATGAAGAAAACGTACATCTAATTGGAGTTCAAAAAGTGAGCATTAAAGAGCTTACAGTGCGCTTATAGCTTGTTGTACGTAGAAATGCAAGACATGTGTAAGGCAACAAGACGTAAAATAAATAAGATGGATTGCATTTCCAAAACCGTCAGGAAATCAGTTATTAAGCAAAAAGCTCTAAAAACGACCACTCTTGCTTGTGTTGTACTTCGACAAACTCCAACAGATTTTATCTGTTCATCTACAAACTCCATCAATTGTATCTTAAGGCAGATGGGATGTTAAATTGTGAAACGTGTGCGCATGGCAGCAGTCAAAAAATCAATTTTGTTATAAACAGGAAGTTGAAAGTAATCCTTGCAGTGTCCAATCGCGTTCGAACTTTACAAGCATGTTGAATGTCCATGTCTGAACAAATCTACGTAGCAACAATAACATTCGTCAGACAATTTTCGGTTAATTTTATTTTTAGCCGCTATCACCACCCGCTGGTAAGGATGTCTAACAGCAGATGGCGATCTTCTACCAGTACTCTACTGCTTTTCCTGCAGTTCCCGGATGTGAGCTGTCGAATTTGAACCACTGAATTTTTGGAAACGAATTTGTAAAGTGAAATAAAATTACCCGAAAATTGTCTGACGAATGTTATTGTTGGAATTATTAAACAAACTGAATATTTTGGAAATGGACTTTGTGAGATGAATGTTGAAATTTTAACAATGAAAAAGTTGGTGAAATGTTTCCGATTGAAATATTCTTTACTTAAATATACAACCATGTTAAAATGCAGCGCACAAAAATGCAACCCCTGAAAATACAATGCATCAAAATGTAAGTACTGTTAATCGCAACGCATTTTTTTCCAGTTGTGTAATTCAAAAAGCTTTTTATTTCAAATACTTTTGGCATTATTTTTTTCCATATCTATATCTGTTCTGTTCATTTGTGGCATTTCGGGCACCGATTAAAAAACTACAGCATTTCTTCACACCAGCCCGATAATTTTGCACTGCTCTCTCTGTATATATTACCCATTTTTTGGAAGAAAATACAAAATGCATAAGATTCACCCTCCACCTTACCACAATTCAGCCAATGTGCACTAATTTACAAATATTACAGCGCATTCTCTGAAAATATCCATGAAATCCTACAGAAGTAGCAATAAATATACTATAATACTAAATTAATACCATCAAAATTGCTATTAAATTTAAATTAAAAATCATTTTATTTCATTTATTATAATTTATTTTTTATACTTATTAAAGAGATTATTAAAGAGATCATCTTAAACCACCAACTCTGTCCATCAGCCATGCCCTCTGAGAGGTCACTTTCTCCTTAACCCTCTGTGGACCACCTCCGCCATCCCCCTATCAGCTGTTGCATATCTCAAACATTTCCTCATCTATAAAACCGGACGGCAAGCTTGTAATCAAATGCCCACGCATAGCGGGAAGAGCTTTGCATTTGGTACACAAGGCAACCGGACCAGTTTCCTTTTGGCGCTGATCGCCTGAACTCCCACCTACTATCCAAACAGAGGACACGCTCTCAGACTCCAACACTATTCTGGTTTGTCTATCAGAAGAGTGTGAAATACTGGAATGGGACGGATGCCTACAGCTTCTTCTCTACTTATAGAGGAGTATTTATGTGCCTCTTATCTCATCAAGCCGTCAGGTAACTCTAAACGCACCTAGCAAGAAGATTTTGATCTTGGGAAAATGGTTAAAAAAATGACTCATGCACAGGGCATAATACATTAAACAGTGTATTTTAAAAGAGCTCGGGGAGGAGCTTGTTGCTCTGATTGCTTGTGTCTTCTGGTTTCCCAAGCACTGGAAATAACTTCAAAGGGGATCACAGCCTTGAAGAGAGCGCAGATAAAGTTACTCTGTGGCAGCTGGAGAAGCCTTGCAGGTGGTGCCTGCTCTGACGGTGAAACATTATCTCATAAAGGGAGACTGGGCCCTTTTTCAAAGGAGGCGACTTCCTTTCTTTTGTCATCCAGACAAAAAACGATGGAACGACAGTTGCAGAAGTGACCTCCGGCGACAAAGACTGCAACAGAAGCCATGTACATACCCCAAAAAACAAAGCGCATGTTGCTAAGTTGATGACATCATGCAGACAAGCATCTCAGGTTTGCTTGAGGGTTGGAGAGCACCGTTGCGCTGGTGGAATGTTTCTGTAATAATGGAAGATAACCATACAGGATATTAGCACCTCCCCCACACACAAAATCGTGACCTTGTCACCAGCCCCATGTTCGAGTCTCCTTAACCATTTGCATACAGTCCCCTTGACAACAACAAAAGCAAACAAATCCTGCCATTAGATCAAAGAGAACACTTAATAGCGTGTGGATTGTCAAATATGGTACCTAAAGCCACTTTGAAGGATGAGGGTAGGGGAGTGATGGAAGAATGTTATTGGTTTTCATCACCAGAATTTACGTGAAATGAAAAATGGACTTTACAGAACCCCTGTAGTAGCAAAACTTCACTAGTTTAAAATCTCAAATTATTGGCTATGGAGTGGATGCTCAGCCCAAATTATACTTCTGGACAAGCCCTATGCTGTAGCTCCTGTGTAGACACAGACCCTTACCTCTACAACCCTGACATGCACTTCCCAAAAAAATTGCACAGCATAGACTTCTATTAGTCTGTTTGGTAGCAGAGGGTTTCAGGAGTGATGTCATACATATCCAAGTGTCTCCGCCATGAACCCCAGCATGTATCAAATCACTGAGCAAGTTGATCGCATAGGTGCAAACATACAAGAAATAAAAATACAATAATGATACAATGATACAATGATACAAGAAATAATTATACAATAATGCTCCTTGCCTGAAGATGCCATTTGCAGTACAACAGATGTACTCCGTGCCACAAAAGGAAACATGAAGGAAGAGTGGGAAAAAGAGAGAAGAAATCAGAACACAAAGAAAAAAAAAACAGATGTTGTGAAAAATGTGGAGAACAGAAAGGGTGTGCCACTATTTCTTTCCGTTTTCCTGTACATATGGGATGAGCGCCACCAAGTTGCTTTGTTGCGTCCTACTCACGTCGTCAACAGAGTCAGCTTTCATTAGCAGTTCTCCTTGCGGGTCGAGTCGGTGTGTAGAGGCTTTTAGTTGAATGTTACAACGAATCAAATTTGTATAGCTTTATCCAATGGGGTTAAGGTCTGGACTGTGGCAAATGTGATGTCTCCTGCTCCCTGAACCACTCTTTCACAATCTGAGCTTGATGAATCCTAGCATTGTCATCTTTGAAGATATCCGTGCCATCAGGGTAAAAAAATCCATTGCTGGAATTGCGGGTCATTCTGTTTATTCAAGAGTCTGCTGACATCATTCTTGGAGTACATCCGGATCATAGATCCGAGCAACTACAGCACTGCCCCCACCGGTACAGTAAGCATGATAGGCGCATCACTTCCTCTGCCGCTCCTTTTACCCTGATGCGCCCATCACTATGGAACAGTGTCAATCTGGACTCAGACCACATTGACTTCTTCAATTGCTCCAGTCCAAGCTTCACGTTCCCCAGCAAAGGAATCCTTTGCTTCTAGCCTCTTTTTTTTAAGGCTACAAAGCTATCTAGTCCAAATCCCTTAAGTTCCATTCACATTGTGCATGTGGAAATGCTCTTTCTTTCACTATTAAACACAGCCCTGAACAGTTCTACATTTCTGGATCCATCAGGATTTTTCTCCAGTCACATTTCTTCTTCAAAGACATTGGATCATCAATACCATTATGATGCATTGGACACTTCATAACCCAGTTGTCCTAATACCAAGAGCTCCTTAGAAGCTGTTTCCAGCTGAAAGCTAATCCATCGTACAATCAGTCCAGTAGTAGTTTTTTATCAATTGCGAAGTTAAATCCATACGGCAACTTTTTGTTTTTGGCAGAGTACAGCCATCTCTTCTTTCAGTGGAGTACAAATATCCGTCAGATTGCAGATAACTTGTAAAACACGATATGTAACAAGAAATCAACCCCATTAATATGGTTCAGTGGGAGCCTACTCCCCCTTTTGTGACCCCAAATATCCAATTCCAACACAATAATACCGTTCCACATATTGAACTGAAGGACCGATTTCCTGGTTTTCAAATATTAGTGTTGTGCATGTCTCAATGTATCGGTTGTTTTCACATGACGTCTTGAATGCTCTTCATTCTCTTCAGCAGGATATGAATATGCTCAAGTTTGCTCGTCCACAGCAGAACTTTCCCTGTGTAACCTCTGTAACACATCGTAGAATGTCCGTCGCCCTCATGACAACAACATTCACGCTTCAGCCAGTTACGTTCCAAGTTCTCTGTGTGAAAAGGATCCAGAGTTCGTGGAGGGTTAACATGACATGATTTATGAACAAGGAAGTCAAAAGTGCACTCCAGAATACAAGCAACAACTGCTCTTGAAGTTCAGGAGGCGGGTAAATCTGTGCCCGGGAGGATTGTAGTCATCAACACCTTTCTTAACTGATGGCTTTGAAGTCACAGCGAGGCTTTGAAAAGCCCGACAAACAGGAATGCCTGTACAGGGTGCTTGGAAAGCCCCCAAAGTTGTGGAATGCAGAGCAAGCCACTGCCTGGTCTCCTGGAATGCGATTAGAGCGCTGGAACAGACAGGGATCCAGCGCCAACAAATGACTGATGCTGATGCTGCCACCAGCAGTGGTATGGCTCCGGTACACACAAAGCTAAAATAATTCTGTGACTGCCAGTGGGTGGAATGTGATGTAAAAAACAAAACAAAAAAAAAACTATATTTTTCCAATAAATAAAATGATCATGATTGATGGCATTGTTTATCTTTTATCCTTTACTCCTTTATCCTTTTTCTTAATAGGACATTGTAGAGAGACAGGAAGTAAAGTGGGAGAGAGAAAGCAAGTAGGGATGGGAAAGACGCATGTACATGTTCGCTTGCCATTATTATAAACAATTAGACAAAGGATGCATCAGGGAGCTAAAAAAAAGTTTACATGTTTACAATAAATATTTCTGATAATTGAAATCGATGTGCTGTGCCTAAAACAAAGAACCATCAAAGAAATAAAGTTTTTGTTCAAACATCTGCTAAATGAAAATGAAAACTCTGGGCCGAAAACAAAACTGAAAATTTTGGATGCACTTGGCCGAAAACCGATACCGAAAACGGCTCAATTAAAAAACATCTTTTAAATATTTTATTTTTGTTCTAATTAAGCAATCAAACTTTTATTGATAATAAATAACGGTAATAAGGCTGTTTAACAAAACCAAAAGTAAATAAAATTTCTTTCAGTAAAAAAAATAAAAAATACTAGCTACTTTTTTACTTCAATTTTAAATTACTGTACCAAACAACAGAGCACAAACAGAAGAAAAATGATTACAAAAATATTGCAACTTTGCTGTCCTCATCTGAAACTTTGAAATGCTTCCAAACCGCGTGTGACAGCGTGAACGAGACAGGAGGATGGGAGAGGCATGGCTACAATTTCGGCTTTTATTTTCGACGCTTTCTTACGTTTAGGTCAAAGTACATCCCACGTGGAAACACAAAGGTGAAAGGCAGCGAGCACATCTCATACGTCTTTACTAAAATCCAGGGTGTGCAGGAGTTGTTATTACGATAATTTCGCTTATTTGCTTCATTCCTAAAAGCGTATCCAATAATTGATTGTGTCTGGTTTTGGCATTTGTTATAAAGTTTTTTTTCTTTGGTAGGGGTTTTCTTCTATTTTCTTCCTTCATCCCAGTTTTTTTTTTTTTCTGGAGCTGAGAGCATGCTTATTCAAATTGTTCTGCCAATCACAGAAGTGAATAGAATCTCATAGTTCCTCATAGAATTCATTTAATTGAAATTGCCAAGTTCTTTAGCATTGACGCTCAATCACTACCGCAGTTGTATAACTCCAGTGTTGAATACTAGAGGAATACTAGCTGTAAACATTTATCACCTAAACCAACTTTTGCTCCATGCCAAGAACACACAGGAAGGAACTGATTAAAAAAGAAGTTTTGGGTTTTAAATCCCAAATCATCAACAGTTTTTTTCATGTTTTCGGCATTTTTCTCCATTCATGTTTCTCTCTTTTTTATGGCAAGTCATTAACCCAGAACTATTGTGGGAACAGTTTTTAATCAGGCATACGTTTCTTTTATTGAAGGCCGACACACTCTAGTTCCATCTGTATGGACAAGCATCGTCTGCACCTTGTGACCATTGTGTTCGATCTTCTTCAAGACCTTTTCTTATTATGCCGTCACGCTCTACATCACCTTTGTAGGAGACCACAGTTTGATGCATGAGTACCACTGAATAAACTCACCCATATTACATGGCTTGCAGGCCAGCTGGAAGAAAAGTGGAGAAGGTTGTGCATGACAGCTATGATTTTGATAATGATCTTTAGGCTTTGGTACGACGCACAGAACTCTTTGTTTTGGTGGGCTCTCACAACACTTCGTTAACAATGATTTTAAACCCTTTAAATTCTAATTTCACGACAGTGAATAACAAAATGAAGTTTTGTGAAGAAGTGGACCTAAAGATCCTAAACATACTGCTAGTCCAGTTTTGTTCAAATCTATTACTTATTAACATGCAAGCAATCCAATGAACGGGTCAGAGGGAAGTTGGGGGTAGGTGATCGTCACAGATGGAAAGGGGCACATTTTTTTCTAAAGCTGACTCAAATAAAAGCTGTTTTTTTTTTATATAAATATATATGTGGAGTTCTTAAAACTTTCATTGTTTTATTGATCCATGATCTCACATATCTGAAAAGGCCCCATGGAATCCAAAAAGGACTAGTCAAGACTAAATATATGGAAATCAAAATGGTTTAATTCTTTTAAAATTGGCTCTTTTAGACAGTGTTAGTGGATTTTTTTTTTTTGAAAGAGAAAATTTCAAGGCCCCCATGGCCATCTAATTCCACCTTTACATCTTGATTACAACACTATCTGCTTCTAAAGATGACCGTAATGATCATCAGATGAACTTATGGTGTGTCTGTTGTAAATAGACTCATTGTAATCCTGTCCCCCAAGTGTCCGGAATACTATAGTCTATCAGCTGATATTTTTATAGTTTGTTCTATAATCTCAGAAGGTTTTGTTTGTAATGTTTGCACTCAACAGAGATCGGCTGACTTATAAATATGCAAATCTTGGCCAATCAGAAAGTAGAGATAAGGGCCGCTTTCTAAAATCATGTCGTTAGTGTCTCAAACTAACTGTGCAAGGTAAACATAAAGCGTATATAATCCAGTGATGCCTATACCAAGTTCCCATTGGCATTCTCACTCCCATTGGATTGGCTCAAATCATTTTATTTGATTTCCATGTTTAAGTTTTTTTGCTATTATTGAGACTAAATATTACATAATCAATTTGATGCAAAGTTGCTCAAGCTTCAGTGAATGGTAAAAATGGTCTGAAATGATGTGTAACTTGTACATTTTAATACAAAATGAGGAAGAGGTGATGGCAATAGTTTTAGGTTGAGCATCCTTCAAAACTAGCAACACGCCAGTAGACTGAATTCAATCCGCAACTCTAAGATCCAATGCAAAACTCCCAGTAAAACAGAAGAGCTCTTGCTCATGTGCGTTCTGTTTTCAAAGAAAACATGGTTCCCAAGAGACAAACCAGTCAAAATATCCACCCATTCCCTGACAACCTCACACATACATAACTCCACCGCAAACATCACTCTCCACCCCTCTACACACACATGCGCGCGTGTAACATTTGGCTATGCTGTAATGCAACTGGCTGAGGTAATTCAGCCCAGAGTCAATGCCACCTGTCCATCAAAAGTACAGCCCCAACACAGTCCTTTCACACAAAAAGGGGGTGGGGATTCAGCTTATCCAATAACAGGCAGATCCTTCAAAGCTTATTCTAGCCTCTGGATTCAGTGGCTCTCAGGTTACAGAGATAAATGGCGGCTGAATGATAGGACTGTGTGGAACAATATGTGGCCATGGAAGATTGTGCCTCAAGTGTTTTCTGCACCTTGGTGTCTACAACCAGCCCAGCTCTCAATAGTTTTTCAATCTAAACATAAACTGAGACATGAACTGAGAAACCAAAAGTAGTAGCTCCAAAGCTACAGTGAAAGTTTAAGTTCTCAAAAATGTTTCTTATAAAAACTTATTTTTATTACAGACAGCGCCAAAGTGACTCGGATTACAGATATGCATTGGACCTCCCATGGCATTGGCGCATTATACAGACAACTCCGTCTTCACTATTGCTGATGTCATCAGTCAAACAAAAGCCAAAACCTCAATTAGATACACAGGAGTTGAAATTGGAGGATTTCAATTTGATCTGTTCAAATTCTGTTCCAGTTGGAGCCTGTTTAATAAAGGATTGAATAACAAGGAGCAAGCCAGTGTTTAGAAAAATACATTGGTTTTACATGGGATGTAAAGCCCTATTCAGAAGGGACTAGTTTCACAAGGAGTCATTCGAGAAACATCTGTTTCTCAGTCCAAATCTGCAAAGTCCGTTTTTTTCCGCTCATGACGTCCAAATATTCCAGACCTACGAAAGACCTACTGTTTTTCAGCATATTAAGAGCTCATCTGAAAAATATAAACCTGAATGTAAATGCCTGAGATTGCGGAAAATGTTTTTGTGTAAAACACAAGGTGTTTTTTGTGGACAATTTCAGGTATTTTTAAACCTATAACAATTAAAACCCTTCGACGATTTAAAAGAAAAAAAATTAAGAAGAGCTAAATCAGAAAAGGTATGATTTTTCAGGTAAACCCTTCAGGTAAGATTTTAATTTCAGCTGCCTTTATGTTAATAAGACATACATTAAAATGTGACCCATGTGGAGAGAGGACAGCCACGCCCCCTAAATCATTCTTCACTACTGTTGGGTAGTAATCTTCAATGCTACTACGCCAACCCAAATAGCATTGAACCATAAACCCAAATCCGAATGTGTTTTCTGAGACATGTTGTCTTCCTCGCACTATTCTGTGTGATTGAGAGCTGCAAGTTACACAAGGGTGGATCGATCTGATACGTCGTCAGTGTGAGTTGGCCAATAGCCTCAAAGAGAGGGGCGTGGCTGGCAGCCCCTTTTACTGCACGCCACAATCAGATACACTTGAAAGTGTGACAGCAGCAGACCCGTGCTGAACAACAATCCTGAGAAAGTGTGCTCTCGATTACAATGTAATGTGCATTAACACTTAATGACATTATGACGTAAAAGATGCATTTTGCAGAGACTAAAAAGACAAGGTGATTCAAAGACGTTTTTTGCGGTTATAAAATTATTAGGAATGCGGTTCTAGCAATAGACAGCTCCATTATTATTATTCTAAATGCTTTCAAATGGGCACAATATGGAACCTTTAAAAATCTCAATCAATAACATGACCGTTTCGTAATGTACAGTAAAATAACGTATTATCGTATTGTAAACCTTGTATCATGACGTGCATCAAACCACCAGATCGTTGGTGATCCATAGCCCTAAGCATCTGCAGAGATGGATGTAGCCCTAACACATTAAGCAAACGTATAGTTGTGAACATTCCTTGTAAACAGATTATGGGATCATTGAAAATCCTTTTAAAGAATTCTGACGACACCCATTTATCATGTTTCCTCCTCTTCTGGACTTTGCATCTATTGTTTCTTCCATCAGCTTAAAGGAAGCTTTGTTTGATGATATTCCAGAGAATGTGAAAAAAGCAAGCCACTTCCAGGTATTATGAGAGCAGGAATGACAGGTAGAATTTAGGAAGAGCCAGGGCCTCTGGAATATTCCTTAAGGGAGAATGTTGCACACCATACACAGCAGCACCGGAAGCTATTTGGAAGCTCATCAAAACAAGAATTGTTGCATCAATGCCATGGGTGGAAACGAACAAAGAGCCGCCAAGAAAAAGATACGGTCTCACTTGAGTCAAGGTAAAAGCCAGATGTCATTACTCAGAGCACCATTTCATCAACACGAGCAACTAAATTGCTTTAGAGAGAGTTTTCCCACCAGGAGGAAGCTGAAAATGCCCTCGAACTATTCAATTATTCATTAAAGGGTGTATATAGAGATCAGGTTGGACAAGTCTCACTTTGTAGGCTAATACCAATATTTCTCCATGAGAACAGAGATGTGTGGAGAGCAAAAGGAGGAGGAAAAACTTCTAAGAGATTAACAAGGACTCAGTGGGGCTGAACTCCACAGTTTGCTCACACCCATCCAACCCATAAGTCCTGCATGTCTTTGATACTTGACTATAAGGAATCTGGAGGCGTTGCTTTTGCTACAAAGGGAACCTGCAATGCTCCGTGTGAACAAAAAGAGAGCGAACCATGCGCGAGTGCCGAGACTGGGATTTCTCTTCTTCATTTCACCATCACTCGTCTCTCCTCCCCCATAGCAAACACCAGCAAACCAGTGAATCAGAAACTTCACTCCCCCAGTTTCCACTTCACCAGACATCCTGCAGACGCTCTCTCACACAGTGGCATTAGGCTCTGATCTGAGATGGCCAAAGTTCGGATTAAAAATTCAACATCTCCATATTTGGCTGATTGAGAGATCTGGGCTGATTAAGAGTGTGGTGGGGGGTGGGTGGGTTTGAGCATCGTTGGAGAGTGAATCCATTACATCAGCTTTGTTCAGGACTTTGGTGAAACCAGAAAATTACATTTGGCTGGTCCATACAAACTTTATAGACCAATCGCTTCCAATAAAAATAGTAAACACAACAGAAAAATCACCACACACTGAGGTAGAGTGTTTCACATCAATATTGACAATGAACTTGCTTCTGAAGATGACTTTCCTTTTACTCCCGGTAAGAGGAAACCGTAATATTCAATAAAATTAATTAGCCTCTCAATGTCGATTTGGAAGAACACAGCCACGCTTGGGTCAATTGGGGGGGTCTTCGAGGAGTAAGTAAACTTTCTAGAATATTTTTCTCACTTCTTCACCACTGCTGTGCCAATTGTTTGTACATGTATCATCGACTTCAGTAGTCCTAGACAATAAATTATAATTTAAATGTCTTATTTTACAATTAAACAGTTTAGAGAACTTATCTATGCATATATCAATGCTATAGTGTGAATATGCTACTGCAAAGGTAGGAAATACAACTTTGTTTGCAGCTCAGGTTACAGGCACGCCTTGAACCATAAATATGCAAATCTCGTCCAATCAGAGAGTACCACTTGTTATTTCTTAAAAAAAAAAAAGCCAGGCTACCACCTTCTCAGAGAAACCCTTAAAAACCACTATTCTCTTCAAAACAAGGTTTTTTGAATATTGCGAAATTCAAAAAATTTTACTTTTTGTGAACCTTCTAAACATGTGAATGTCAAAAGATACAAAATTGACCCCAATCCAACAAACTAAATAAAACCCATAGCAAGCTACAATAATAATAATAAAAAAAAAAACATGAGTGAGAACAAACATCTGAAGCTCTTGTCCTCAGTGAATCACAAGGCCACTATCAGTCAGCAGCAGCTTTATGGAAACATTGTTGAGGAGTGGGGCGGGTGGCATGGCTTTGATCTTTGGCCGTTGACCTGGCAGTCCTACTCGGTCCCTCCTCTGTGAATGAAGTGGCCCACATCAAAACCCTGCGCTCTGGGAGATCAGCTGCACAGCCACAGCTAATCCTGCACCGATTTAATCAGCCATCTCAAGCACTCACATTACGCTTTTTAATTAGGAGCGAGTCACTGCTTCGGCATCACACCCCGCCAGAGCCCAGGCTCTGTGCAGTCCACTAAGTCCCTCAGAGCTTACGCCAAATATAAGATTTCACCATAGAGTGAATGGAGCGATGTTGTCACTATTGAATAAAGAAGAATACCTTTCAGTGGCATATGAGGTCCAAGTGGCCCCTACTGCCTACTGTTCCCAAGTTTTCACATTAATGTAAATGAACGTGTAGCGTTTCAAATCTGTGTGAATTGGTAAACCCATCGAGACCAAACACTAGCAAATTAACCAGTTCTGGGGAGTTTTTTTTTTGCCCACACGTGAAAAATTTTCTCAACAATCAAAGAGCGATGTTAGATGTATTACTATGATGGAACTATTACATGTGGAACTATGGCGAACCTCTCATATTCATGGGGGTTACGTTCCCAAAGTACTCACAGATACTGAAAACACAAATAATGCATGTTTCTATTGTTCAAACACGCTTTCAAACAAACTCAAAAAGCAAATGTGCAACAGTATTGCCAACGCAGCAACTTTCTGACTGCCTAGTGACTTTCAAATCTTGGTACTTGCAACTTATCTAGTGACTAGGGATGCAATACTCTATTTTAAACCGAACCATTCATAACGCCCTCCTCGGTTCAGTACGCCCTTGTGAAACGCAGTTTTTTGATTCCTCGCTTAAATAACTCATGCTTGTATTATTATTAGTTTCACATGTGAAAAAGCATATAGCAACAGGTAGAGGAATTGCAGTTAAAGTCATTTCCCATCAGGCTTCAAGAAGGAAAGCCAGAGGTTGCCCCTCACTCTTGACAGGCTGCATTCCCAAAGAGCAGTCACCCCCTCAATCTACATGTTTCATACTTCTGGCACACATCATTCAAAGTTTGTCGGATGAACACGCAAATCAAAAGCATAAACTTGCAAGGTGCCATCATGTGTGCTTCTGTTTTTATTAAACGACAATAATATCTAGGAGAGCAAACATCAATTGGATAAGAGGTGCTGTGTGCAATTAATTCAAACATTAAAAAAGACTATTTTTATAAGAAAACGATATAGATTTAATCAAGTGATTCTTAGTATTGTAAATCAGAAAATAAAGAAGTTGATTATGAAAGAATTATCAGCCTCCTGTTCTATCTCAACTTAGTTTTGCCAACTTTACGACTTAAGACTCACTCAGCTCGTAGAAACACATTTAGCAACCTTTTCTCAGCTTATTGGTAACTTTTAGGGATTTTCATGTGAAAAGTCGCACCAAGTACTAGATACAAGCTTCACTATTCCACTTGTTCTCATAGGTTCAATCAAGACTGAACGCTATTTTATTAATCCCTCGAATGTTTAATGGTTGTTTTTACGTGACTAGCTAATGAAAGTGCCCATTTTACTGTTCTGAGACACTGTTATGTCATTTCTACTAAATGTTGTTTGTTTAAATACTTTCGTTGCCATGTTAGTTCAGTTATATCCTGTTATCATAAAGCTGTTTCATCTCTGAAGGATGAGTCAGTAGATGATGAGAGACATTCAGGAGGAAATCAGATTAAAATAAATTGAATCAGGATATTGGCAGGATCGATTGGTAAGAATATCAATAAAATGTAGTAGCAAAAAGTAAACAAATATGTGTTGAGCACCTCCACTTCATGCTAAAATAAACATCCCAATGCACAAACACAATTGTTTTTGCACCATATGAGACCAAATTCCATAATTTCTCAAAGCCCTTGTTCCATGACCTAATAAAGTTTCAGAGTCGCCTTCCAGCCTTTGAAGCTATTTGCAGCAACAAGCAAAATCTGTTCCAACACAAGCCTCTATTCACACAGCCAGCATCCATCAAAGCACTTGAAAACAGTGGATAATATCCCCAAAGGACCCTCGCCTCCCCTTCAACCCCCCAAAAAAACACCACTACACAACACCCATGTGCTAATTTCAGCAGTCTAAACATGAAGTGACCAGTGCCAAAGTGACCATATCAAAAAACCTCTAGGGTCTGATGCACCCTCATACGGTCATCAAATATGGTCCAAAAGAGACAAAGTTCACCCAGAGAAAGAGGGGCAGGAAAAAGAGGGGAAGCTAAGGAAAACAGTGAGGTGCGGTTCATAAAGAGCATGGTTGCCAGGGTGAGAACAGCTCACTGGAGAAACTATGTCCACATCAAGGCACTTTCTGCTGGGATGTCCCAAGGGAGGTGAGCCCTCAATGAGACCCCCGGAGGTCAACAAAGAACAAAGCAGTGGAGAAACAGCTGGCCAGAGCAGATCACACATGAATGCAGAGGAAGGATGAAAAGAAAGATCAAAAACAGAGAAAGATGAAGACAGAAAAAGAGACTGATTAAAGGAGGAAACGCTAAAGAAATGATCACAAACGCTGAAGGTTATGAAAATGTTTCCTTCAGGACACCTACATCAGATATTAGAAGACGGTTCCTCCTTGAAGGATTGCAAAGCTTTATTGTATGTAAACAGAAAGAGATTTTGACAAACCATTTTGCACATTTTAGAGGGTATTACGGTAGTTTATCATTTATAAATGAAATTCATGAGGGAAAACAGCTAAACCTAAGAAAAAAGCTTTGTGTTATCGATAACAATGACTCCCTTCATTATTGAAATGCACCCTCCGTAAACATAGTACATAACTAAGACATTTCTATACGAATAGAAAAAAATGTGTTTTAATTTATTTTGACACTGTCTATGGTCAGAAGTGGTATAAATCTTTAAAAAATTTGCAAATAAATAGCACCACAAACTATGCTCAGTCAGACTTACATCTACAGCTAAGAATTCCTTACAGAACTAAAACATATAATTACATCATAACAAAGGATACACCAAAACATTTGTCAAGGGTGAAAATACTTTAACATACAATAATTAAAAGTTGACAAGAAATAACTCAAAACTAAATAATATAAAAAGTATTTAATACAAAATTTAGGAATGATATCTTATGCACATTTCAATTCTATAAAAACCCTTTCTAATTAAAATAAATACATTTAGACAATTAAGAAAAACAAAATTGTAATAATTTCAGTGTGACTAAAGTCCACCAAAGGCTTTTGATATGGACATTTTAGTTATTAAAGGTAAAAAGATATAAAAATAATAAATACAACAATTTCAGTAAACTGCAATGGACTGGCGACCTGTCCAGGGTGCACCCCCGCCTCTCGCCCAATGTGCGCTGGAGATAATTCAAGAAAATATTTCCAAAACTTTAAAATTCAACTTGTGTAAATAATATAAAGGTCTAAAATTTCAGAGATGTATTTCTCGTTATAGAAACAATGGTGATATTAGTAATGAAAGTGAAGCAGACCTCATGGCTTTTGCATACAACTGGTTATGGTTGTTTGAATTAATCCTAAACCAGGTTTTGGGACAAGAAAATATTTATCACCAACATTTTCTGAGGTAGAGAAAGCTTTGTAAGATGCTAGGGGTTGACAGGAACTGTGTTCACTTTGATTTTACACTTGTATGAATATATCTAGATCTATCTTTACTAATGTTGACACTGTTTGGAGGCTGTAACTATCTGTACTTCAGTCAATCACAAAACAAGAACCTCAGCATTGTTTATATGTGCAACCTTTAAGGTTCACTTAAGTACAAAGCAGAGTCTGAAAAAAAAGAAAACGAAGACCGGTCAACATAACCCAGGGAAGACTTTATTCACACCCATTGCTTCTTTAAGAAGCAGTGTTCCTCCGGAGGACTACAGAGGGTTTTCTGGGGTCAGCAGTGGGCTGGACATCGAATTTCACCAAACATTTGTAGAGCAGCAAAGAGAGCAGGCTACACAAACACGGCTTTGTTCAGATCCAGAACGCTACACAAGCTTCTGCCAAAGGTAAGCCAAGAATGTCTGCTTGACAAACACTGTCTGGCTTCAAATGCTCAAGAGTTAAACATCAATCTTCTCAACAATGTTCGCATACACACCCGCTGAGCACAGGAAGGATCAGAGGGGGCCGATTTCTAAAGGTGGGCTAATGGTCAACTACCTCTGAAGGTGATACGGCCGGAAAACGGCTTTAAAGCTAATTTAATCATTGTAATGAGCAACATGTTCTCCAAGCTTCGAGTGTTTTGGAGGGAGCTTGAAAGCAATTGGGAAATAATGGCTGTTTTAAGCTGGTCCTTGACATTGACGCACAGCAGGAGTCTTTAATCCAACGAGAGAGATTAATTAATAATAAGCTAATTATGATTGAATGGCTTTCATTAACAAAAATAGATTTCAAAAAACAAACAAACAGTATTAAAGTCAAACCGGTTTAAAAAAAAACAATGATTTAACCAATTCTTGGAATCAAAGGAGCTCACTATTGTCTTGAGGCATATTGTGATCTATAGCTCTACTTTGGCCTCTAATCAAGTCATTCAGAAGATACCACCAAGCACCAAGTGTCACGCCCACACAAGCCGAACCTCTGCATCTTTATGTACCTCATCCATATTTTATTCATTTGAAAGCATTCTAGGGGCATTAATAAACCCGTAGGGAGAACTCCAAGCAGAAAACGACCATCTGTCTGTCACAGTCACGTCTATCTTTTGTCAGCTCACTATTAACGAATCCTGTCCTTGACGGTGATTGTATCTGACAGATGTTTGTGTTGTATTCTCTGTTGTGCCTTGAGGGTCAACTAAGTGCTGAGGTGAGCGATGCAGGATGGGAACAAAAGGATATTTATGTTGCTGGCAATAGATGAAAAGAATCAGTTTTATGGTATTATCAAGGCATTATGTGTTGCTTCCATAGGTGTGTTTTAAACTTTTTAGATATGCGACATGAAGAAGACTATGCAGACTGAGTCACTTAAGTTTCATAGGTTTTCATCTCTTTAAGTGACCTTTAAGTTTTGAAATTGTGGTATATGAATGCAATGGTTGGATAAACGCCAGAACCAGTAATGAAGAGAAACCGTTGTGTAGTAGAGTTTAAAAGGGGCAAGGAACAGTGAATCTCTGCTACCAAGGTGAACGCTACTTGGGCACAGCAAAAGGTAGTTAAACTGCATCAACAAGGTCTCAAGAAGTTTTTCAGATTTCTCGGGGTTTCAAAGTGTAGTGCTCAGGATCTGCTGTTTAGATGGGCCTAAAACTTTTGCACAGAACTGTATCATCACAACTGTGTGAAAAACCTCAGAATTTATTTCTGCACAACACAAGAAAGGCTAATACCCTCAATATTTGGTAGACAGTTGAAGGTAGTTACTATGACTGAAAACGACATATACAAAAATTATCACAGTCAAAATTTGCGCATTAATAAACAGCGAGTAGAGTCCACCTGGAGTTTGCTGGAATGCTGTGCTCAACACTGCCAACTTTCAACAGACTGCATATTGTGGAACACACCAGTTATTGGTAAACTTGTGCAAAAATAAATAAGTAAAGATCTGACTGGGACTGCAACATATCTTTAACGATGGAACCGCAATTAAAGCGGTTGCACTTTTTTGAATTTCCATGTGCTCAACGTGCAAAGATCGGATAAGTCCAAGGAAGGACTTTTTATAGTTTGTTACAGTCACACCTTATTTTCTGCCTTTCTTTCGCAGTTTTCTCTATGTATTTACTTGAGCCTTGGTCATGTGATCGGATATTTTTCACATGATCACTCGTTCTGTTTCCCCGCAACCCAAGTCTGACTATAGTGAGGTCATTCGTTCATTTAGTTTATTCCTCCTCCTTTCCTCCAAGATGTCAATCAGGTGTTCCATGTGAGGGTCTTTTATGGATCCTTTTGTGTTAAATTACTTGTTTTTGTGACCAATAAGTTGTTGAGTGGTTTACACTGTTGGCGGCTGATCACGGTCAGATGTGTGAGCTCCCGTTGGCGTCCATGGTTTTCGATCAAGGTGTGTTGTAGCATGAAAAAAAATCTGGTCTAATGTAACCAGACGGTATCTACATGCAACGTCTATGAAAATACATTTTCATAATTTGACATTTGAACACAGCTTTACGTAAAACAAGAGAAGTGTAATAAAAAAAGCGACAGTGGTTGCTTGACAGGCAAACTATTGTACTGTACATAATCCTCAACATGCCTAATTATCCTTTCTGGACTCACACCCATATCAGCATCTGTACAGAAGTCTCTGTTCATCCTCACACAAAGAGTGAAGTGAAAGGCAACCATCCTCGGCATCTCAGGCATGCTGATATTCTCCACCGATATCAGCTTAGTGACTGACTCGCCCTTCATTTACTCCAGGGACAGCGAGTACAGTCCACCTGGAGTTTATTGGAATGCTGTGTTCAACACTGCAAACTTCCAACAGACTTCACATTGTGGAACACAGCAGTTTTTGGTTAACCTATGCAAAATAATAACCTGAATAAATAAACATATGACAGGGACTGCAACATCTCTTTAACAATGTCATCAGAACGCATTCTATTTGCAGCTTTTTTTATATTAGATCAAAGGGTCCAGGGCCAATAGTTTAGAAAAGCCTCTCCCTGTCCGTTGAGCTTATCAGGGACTCATCTCCAGCATGCCATGAGGGGCACATACCGTTAGCCTGGGCCCATCCTGTGAGCTCCAAGCTTGGCAGCAGCAGCCCTCTCATTGGCTTTGAAGTGCTGATGCTTCACTGGCTCACTCTGGAGCTGATGATAGCATCAGAGAAGGCCTCTCTTGGGCCGGTGTGCTACGATATGATAACAGCAGGCTTGATAAGAGGAAACACAAGCTGTCGTGAGGAACACGTCCAGTTGGATGCCAAACCGACACTTCGGAGGGAGTGCAAACAGATATGAAAGGCTCAAAATAATTGATCAAATATTCAATCTCAAGAGAATTCATTTGGATATTGTTTTCACTCATCATATTTAATTTTAATAACCCTTGGTATTCTAATGAATATAATCTTTTGATACTGAGGAAAGTCCTGAACAGGGATCAACAAGGCAAGATAAAAAAAATGGACTCCAGGCTTAAGACTCAACTCAATTTGACCTACACCTCGAAAAAGCCCACAAGCCAAACCATGGTGTACATCTGCAACCTGACATGTACTTTATCTTCAACAAAAGGGTTCATTTTGGCATTTCCTGTTAAAACAAGTTATTGTTAACATTAGCCCATGAAACAAGCAGACGTCGTCTTTTCCCAATAATATGCAAAACAAAAGGTTGAGAACCATCCAATCACAGAGTGGTTTCCAGAATGCAATTACATAATTACAGATGAAAGTTTTCAAAATGACACTCACGCTGCTCTAGGCTCAGGCATATACAGGAAAATGCATAAGGGAACACGTCGATTTATAACGGCAATTAAGATTGTGCTTGAATGTTTGCAGACCGCAACAATTTTCCATTAACAGGCACAATTGTTTCTCTTGGGTGAGGAGTGAGAGAACCAAAGTGAAATTAGATGAAAATTTGCCACAATATCTGCAACTCTTTGATTCTGGTCCAGCTGATGACAATGATCCCCAGAGAGCAGAGTTAACAAAGTTGAGAAACATGTGAACAATTGTACACTTCTATGCTGCTATCTAAAGCACAAACACAAACTGTCAGTGAATTACGCTTGAGATCAACAAATGTGGTTTGCACACCTATTTTTAGCAAAATTAAAATAGCCATCATTAAGTCATGGCGGACCACGCCCCTTTTCCTGGGTGTAAAAGAACCCAGCTGAGCCTAAGGGGTGTTATGGCACTTTAATATGTGTGTTCTGCGTCTTCGTCCAGTGGCTAGCCTGCAGGACACGTACGCACACAATTGGGTGCAACTGCACAAGGCGAAGCGAGTTCGAATCCCGAGCTTGACATAGTTTGTTCATCCCGCCCCTCTCTCTCCCTAATGTCCCCCGTCTCTATCCTATCAACTGACAATGGCTACGGGCACAAAAAAAAAAAAGATGTTCACTGATCAAAGACTGTACGGTTGAAGTTGACTAAAGCTGTTGGTGCTTTGATAAAAGTGACAGGAGATTGAGTTTGAGCCAACACAAAAGTAAGAAACTCATGTTTAGTGGGGAGGACCTTTGAAAAATCCAATAAGACTAACAATATTGGACTGATTTCAATGTATATCTAATCCATTCTGCTCAATAGTGCAGGAAATATTTGATGTTTAGTGAGCTATGCGTATTTTCAGTAGAGTTGTTCCGATTCCGATACCATTATCGAAAATGCTCCCGATACCACAAAAAAATCCGGCATCGGTATCGGCGAGTATTTGAGTCCACGTACCAATCTGATACCATTTTCATAAACATAACCTAGTTATGCCCGCTAGCTTTGCTTATCGCTGCAAAGCAGAAATCATTTCTTCTTCGCTGGCGCTGCTCAGAATGTAAACACAGGAAGTTGTGTCGTGTTGCCACAAGCAACCAAGGAGAAGCACAAGCCACGCCAGACGCAACAAACATTGGAAGCTTCATTCAAACAAAGAGAAAAGTCTACACAAGACATCCAACGAGCAATAAAGATAACCGACAAGATTATCAAGTTTATTGTACTGGATGAGCAGTGGTCGAAAACGTGGGCTTTCGGCGCTTAATTAACATTTGGAGCCCCGGTACAGTTTGCCTGGTCGCAAATATATCTCCGAAACAGCGCTCCCTAAATTATATGAGAAAGTATATAAATATAAGAACACATTTTATGTAAACAAAAGGACGCGCAATCTGGAGCTGGACACAGTGACGCCGATACCCTGAGCCCAAGTATCGGGATCGGTATCGGGAGGGAGAAAATGGTATCAGAACATCTCTAATTTTCAGTGATTTCAGTTTTTTAGTGTGATGACACTAACCAACAACACAAAAATCAATGTTGACAATTGAAAAGTTGATATCGGAATTATACCCTGATGGGAATACAGAAACAAGTTCTACAGCATCTATGCAGCTTTATCGATCAACTCTATTTGGTGGAGTGGAGACACCTAAAATTTATCAAAATCCAGTTTCAACAAGCAAATGCAGCACTAATGGATCTGTGGCTCTTTTTTAAGCCAGACTGGGGATTTTCAAAATGGTTTTTGGTTTTGATTTTTAGCTTATTCGGATATAACTGTTCGGATTATATTGCCACCGCTTTCATCGGCATGCTCTTCAACATTGGATATGGGGGCCTACAAAGTGCACTCAAATTTTTGAGGACACTACAACAGACCTAGCATTGAAGCTCTACAAGCTAATAATAATCCAAAGGGCAACATCAAAGCAGAAAAGTATGTCACATAAAAAAGCAAGATAACTGTCTTCGAAATGATAAAAGAGGTTTGATCTGATCCATTGGGAACCGATTAGACTGTTGGATTGTTGTTGTTGTTTGCAAACTGCATGTCTTCAGAGACAATATATGGTTCAAGAGGAAGTTGTTTTTGATTAAAAGATTAAAGTAAATCATTTTGAAGATTGCAATAACCCTCAATTTTGATATCATTGAGACTTTGAAGAAAATCTCCAGAAACTGAGGCAGTTTCTACTTTAAGTTAAAAGGATAGATGACCTAAAATGATTTATCATAAACTAATCCTCAAGTTGTTCCAAATCCCTCGAGTTTACTTTTCAGTTTCATGAAGAACTGCTAGAAACTAAACGCCATTGGCACAGATAGCAATACAATGTTTGTATTTGCTCTAAAAGGAAGCTCAAACAAGAGTTAACAGAAACAAAACGAAACTCCAAAGACATCATCTTTTACTCAAAAAAGTGATAAAACCACTGAGTTAATAATAATAATACCTTCAATTTAAACAGTGCCTTTCCAGACGATTTTCAGAGCACTCCTACTACGAGTTTCCCTCCAACAGCCTCCTGTCAACCCCAAACCCACCCCACTGGTCACACACTACCATACAGGGCAATGCGGGTGAAGTGGTTTGACCAAGGCCACATTGGCAGAATAGACCTGGTGGCGATCGATCTGCCAATCTTCTGGTTTAAGGACGACCAACACCAGTACGCCACTTGCCGCCCCAAAGTTGAAGAAAAACACACTTTTTCACACAAAAAAACTTTCAAAGTCCATCCATGGAACAGACACCAACATAGTTGTGACTAAACAAACCCATAGAACATGCAAAATGCTAAAAATTAAAGCATAATCTCAGTCTTCTTCATTACATTTACATTTATGCATTTGGCAGACGCTTTTATCCAAAGCAACTTACATTTGAATGAACATATTTTTTCTGTCAGTTCTTGCTTTCCCTGGGATTTGAACCAACAACCTTTGCATTGTTAGCGCAATGCTCTACCAACTGAGCCACAGGAAAGTTTTTTCAAGTGTCCAAATACAGAAATTATAAAAGGCTTTAAATGTGCAAACACTGCGACTATGTGTTTCAATTACATTATGATGCATAGCGCCACCATGTGTACATGGACATTTCCATTTTTCATGAAGTATCATTTTAATATGTTTTAGGATGGATTTGAGAACCTAAAAGCCTGTCATTATCAAGCGAAGAAGATCCAGTGGATTTAAGGACATGAAAGCAGAAGAGCCACATCTGGTAAAGACCATTACCTTAAAAATATTCCCTAAAAATAATAACATATCGATATAAATCATGTGGCACCTCGGGAAGTATAGCCCCTCTGCAAATCAAAGCAGCGTTTTCCTCCCGACAGGAAATTTTGTGTATTATTCCCCAAAACACAGATTCCTCCTGTGTGGTCTGGATCATTGGCATCTTGAATTCTTCCAAGAGAATAATTGTGCATTTCAGATCCTTCTAAATCCTACCTCCTGTATGCAGCATGAAACAATAAATGAAATATAGCAGCTCAGATCGGGCCAAAACAAGCTGTAAAGGGTGTTAAATACATACACTCGAAAAGCACCAAAGGAAATGGTGAGAGAGGGTTTGTCATAACCTTTAGAATCTGTTGAATCAACATATAATAGATCACTGAAACACTCGGAGTGCTGTAAACCCCTTTGGGTTCAAATGATGAAGCTCACAATACTAGCGATGTGTGAGGGATTCAGATGAAAGAGGTTCTCATTTACTTTCTTGTGGGCGTGTAAAAGGTAGCAGGACAAACACATTTAATCCTGCCAATATGTAATATTCAGAAAGCTTAGGAACTCATAGCGTCCACTTATAACTGCAACGCAAAACTGCACACAGGCCAAATCGCTCAGCGAAGACAATCCGTACGATGTACACAGATTGAATCAGATCTCGGACAAAAAAAAAAAAAGCAGATGACAAGCATTTTGGAAATGTTTTTGCAGACAGGCTACGTACAAAGGCTACATTATCTACTTCGCAATGACCTTGAAGTATAAAATTCCCTTAAACAGCACCAAACAGAGATTTCCGAAACCAAGCTTTGAAAGAATTTGCCTGGTGTCCCAAAAACACCATGTTTAAGATGATTTCCTTGTCCCTAAAACCTGTTTGTTTTAGAACCAACAGAGGCCAAAACAGAAAAACTGTGACCCACCTTGCAGGAAAACTGGTCACAAATCTTTGGAAACTAAACATAATTAAACATAAACACAGTTAATAAACGTGTGTATTCGTGTGGCTGACCAGTCAAACTTTAATAATTTGTTAAAAAAAAAAACCTACTGAGAACGTAAGTAATCCTGTGAATAAATCTTACTTTTTAGCTGCACTTTCCTTCATCCCCATTTCAATGAGGTTCTAAAAGAAGGTCAAGTGAGGCCATAGTGACAACTTCCTGTTGATCTCTGACTGCTCAGTTTTTTAACTCACTAACTGGCCATGAAGGATTGTTCCTTTTTTTTTAACTGAACACTACAATAACCAAACTAAAGGATCAGTGTTCCTTTGTTGTTTTTGCAGGGCTCTCCGTCATATTCGCCTTGTTAAAACCAAGCAGAAGTAGAACGAAAGGTGTGGCCACTAAACCACGCACACTCAGAGCTGATACTGGAAGTCACACAAAGGTGAACCGGGCTGAGTAGAGCCAAGAAAAACCAAGCTGAGTCATGCAGTTACTAAAATGTCGTGTAAAAGTGGCATAACACTCATGAACTACTCCTTTCCTGCATTTGTCCACGTGAACACTTTTATTATTACGATATAAAGAAGTAGCATTTTGGCATTGGTGGATTTCAACCGATGAATTTTCATTGTGGCTATGCTTTAATGTGCGAATGGCAGTCAAAATAAGTTAAATATATTTTTTCATACTAGTTGAGGTTTTTTTTTTTTGTTTTTTGTAAATGTTACCAAAGTACAAGTTGTTTAGGCATAAAGCCTGATCTAGAACAACTTTAATTTAAATAAACAACATTCCTCAGCAAAGCTAGATGTAAACGCGACAATGGTGAACATTTTTAGTTAGTGAAGACCCTCCCTGTAAACAGCAGCTAGGTTTAAGTTTACTTTATAAACTTTACTTAAACTGAAATGCTTTTTCAGCGTAATAAACTTTTTGTTTAGTGTGATTTAGTTTAGAAATCATTTTGATACTTGTGCTGGTCTTGACTAAGTGCAATAGTATTTAAAGTTTACATTATGTTTGAGTCATTAATACTGTACATTTTCCAAGTGGCACTGAAATTAAGCTAAAGAACATTTGTAGAACCATTCAAAAGTTTTTTGAAAGTAACTGATTAGTTACTTTTAATAGTAGCTCATTACTTTTTTGTAAAAGTAATTGAAGTAACTGAGTTTTTGGAATTAACTTTTCAGCAAAAAAAACAAAAAAAAAAAAAAACAGAAAACGTGTGGCATGTATTTTTATAAAATCAAACAAAAGCATTAATGAAGCTTTCCAAGCCCAGACATTTTCAGTAATAATGCTTAAATCAATACAGTGAACTGGGCGCTACTATTTTTGTGTCTAAATAAACAAGAGTGAAGCAAGTAAGCAATTGCACTCAAAGCTCAAAACACCACACTGATCCTAGATACCCTTTCGGAGAAGTCTAAACACACATTTCCACTACTACTACTACTATAAAAAACCCTGCGGTGTGTGTGGCCACAGGAGCAGTCAATAAATTATCAGCAAAATGATCTAGTCGGCTGTTTGAGAGCCACTATTTTCCTTGCGCTTACTTCAAAGAGAACGTAAAAGAACGCACACGCACACACACACACGCACACACACACTCGTGTTCCTGTATAAACTTTACAGAGTCAACTCTGTTCCACCTGTTGTGTACAGCAAGAGCGCCCCGCGGATTAACCCAATCTGATGATAAAAGAATACTCTACAGTCTCTTTGTTGGCAGTTTGGAACATGTGACAAAATGAGATATTGACAAACCAAACACGAAGCGAAACAGACCCGAAATGTAAAAAAACAAACCTCAAACTTTTTGTGTAGGAAAATAAGTGCTTTTTATCAGTTCCAACCTTGTCGAAGGAACACCTCCACCTTTATTTGCGCAGGGGTGGATTTGGCTGCAGGCCTGTGATTACATCACCAGCCATTTGTGGAGCAGCTTTATCAGTCAGGCATTGCTCAGCCAGTCCTTTGAAGAGCCCGCTGAGGGCCTTTGATCTGAGCGCGCTCCGTGGCCTCCCAGCCCGGCCGATACTATCAGCTCAGGCGGCACATTTGCTCTCTCTCTCTCTCTCTCTCTCTCTCTCTCATATATATATGAGGTAAAAGGAGAGGGAAGGGCCTCCACACAGGCAGTAAATCCAGAGGAAGCCTCAGCATGCGAGTGCACAACACCACACAAATAGATGGTGTTGACAATCTCGGGATGAAACTACTTTGGGATCGAGGGGGGGGGGTGAGATTGTTTGAGCACCTACTGATTCAGTTTTATCGTTTTTTCTTTTTTTTTTTGTTTTGTGTTTTTTTTCCAGAAGATGCATTCGAAAGGTTATAACCCAGTTCGAAGTTATTCATCAATCTGCAACAGTTTATAACGCGAATGATCTCTTCATTACATTAACCCTGTTGATTCTTAACATTTTCCACACAGCACATAAACCACAATATTTACTCCACCTTGTTACCAGCAAAGTGGGAAATCCAAACATTCAAAAGAAAGCCTGATTGTTAATGTCACAATATGAAAGGGATGTTTTTTTTTTTACTATAAAGATGCTGCAAATGTTACAAATTGCACGAGATGGAAGCATTTGCGTTAAACATCGACGAGGAACGGCAGAATTATGGATTAGGCAACTTTGCCAAGTGGCCACCACACCAAGTACAAAGCCAATCTAAAAAACATCAATCATTTCTCTTTTAAATTATTTTGGAGGGTATTGTACAGATTGTCAGAATGCACACTATGTCGTAAACAAATTATTTGTAAAAATTTACATTTTTTTTGTTAAAAAAATGGCAGTGGGAGTTGGGTTACACATATTACACGTTAAGATTAGCAATATACAGCCTTCTTTACAAAAACAAAATTCTATATATAATTTCATATGATTGTAACTTTGAATCAATTGAAATAATTGTAACATTATTTTATGAAAAAAAATGTATTGTTAATACTGTTGTAACCTTTACATTAAAAACAATCTACTTTTAAAATCATTATCATACATTCTCATAAATACATCATTAAAAACGTGCACTTATTTACTACTCAAAATTAATAATATTTTATAGAATATAGTACTTAAAAATTCTAATATTATTAACAAAAATTTAGCGATTCCATGTAAAAAAAAAAAATTAATCCATAATATGTGCAGTACCAATTTAAAATGCACTGCAAGAGGAGAAATCCCCACTGTGAAGTTTTTCAACTTGTCGGTATATTGCACACAAAAACCAAATCACCAAACAAGCAAAAGGTCTTAAGCATGTTTAATTTTTCTTTTTTTACTAAAATGCATTTGAAAACAATTACACTAATAGTAGTCATATAAGTAAGATTGATTTAATAAAAGCCTGACTAATGTGTTCTCTAATAATACATTTTTGATTACTACCTTCTAAAATGCCTCTAAATAAATCAAAACATGGGCTTTTTTTTATTGTGAAAGTACTTTACTAATTATTGCTTTGGAAACCCAAACTCCTTTCCCTCGAACACTGGTGGATTCCAGAAGCGTCAAGTCACGAAGATTCAGAAGGCTTTCTACGAAAAATGAACACTACAACTACGGAGAAAAAAAACTCTAATGTGCATCCGACACAACAAATTTCCACCAATCGCTGGGGTTGTAGTCACACAAAGGAGGAGTTTGGAAACATAGCCTTGGACGAATAATTGGGAATTAAACTAAAAAACTAAAAGTGTATATTATTAACGAGCCTGTAAATCAGCCTGTCTGTGGACCACTAAAACCGAAATATAGGATACACTTTACATGATTCTTAAATCACAGTCTCTTCTGGTCAAGAAAAGAGATGTACCTTCTTTAGGTGGTACAAAATAGTTGAAAACATTAACAACGCAGACAAGTCTTGCGCTTAGAGAAGACAAGCTAATCTTTCAAAGCTGGAAGTAACTGCAGCAAAGGGACAACGAGCAGCTCATTAAAAAAGAGTCAGGAGACCGTCGTCAGGCTCTACAGCCTATTTCAGAAACCTCAGAGAATCAAGGGCTTGCACAAGAAGACTCCCTCATCCATTCATCTATGACAAAACGAGCTCCTGGTGACCAAGAGGAACAACGGGGGAGTAATTAAACAGAAACCATGCAGAGTTAAAAAATGAGCAACAAAAACGATGATCAATCACAGACTTAAGAACAGTTCCTTACCATCACAGACAAAAAATAACCCCTCCCCCACTTCTCTTTTTGTTTAAATGCATTAGGAGTATGATGGAAGTCCAAAATCTGATTTTAAAGTGCAAGCAAGATTTTGACATGACATTTAATATCAGAACAAAATTATAACAAGTTGAATATGTATTAATACACATTTGTTCTGTGTAAAAAAAAATTCATAAACATTGAGGTGTATTGTTTGTTGCCATTTTATGACCACAACTCGGAAACTAACAATAGTTTGACGGATAATAATCCTGTGCAGATTGAAGATATTACGTAATTTGTTGCTGGAATTGTACGGTGGGATACTTTGAACTCAATGTCCTTGAGCAAAAAGAATGACAGTGCAGATGAGAAGCCTAGATGTGGTTTAAGAATCGAGGAATACCTCGAGATACGAAAAAAATTCCAAGATACGAAAAGCACAAACAGTTCTGTTCTATGATCCACTTGTTAAAGTCTGACGTAGCACTTCCGGGTCCTGGCGCTCCACTCTCCCATTTACTGACAATGGTAAATTTTGTGATCATTATCACAAAAAGAAATACTTTAAATCAAGCGAAACATTATGATAACAGATAATGTGTTATAACAAAAGTTTAAATCAAGGTGTCCAATAAGAAATACCGTTTATAAAGTGCAATGCGCTGTTCTGTAGCGCAAGTTAGGGGAGAACTAAGTGTTTTAAAATTTATTTATTTGAACATATATGACAAAAAAATAAATACATAAAATGACGCTTCATATATATTATTTTTTTTTTAACTGAATAAAGCAAAAAACGACCCAAGTTCTTCAGTCAAACACAGTTTGTGGATCTCTGCCTTAACATATTTTAAAATAAAAACAGAAAAGTGTAGAATACAGAATGCCTAAGCAATATACAGAAATTCTGATGGTTTCTAGCAAATTTTGAAACGTAACTGTTTCTTAAAAATATTACATGGTTTTCCTAAGCAAACAATCTCTAGGCCCTACATTTTAGCTATTGTTTTGAATGTTTTCAAAGTAATAAAGGTGTCAAACATATGTGTACAGATATTATTATACTTGGTATCGGCAAGTACTCAGCTGTAAACTTGTACACACATTGAATGAGTATTGGTGCATCCCTAATTTATTCTAAGGTCATTAATTTTGATTCATCAATCCATCACTAAAACCAGTACAATCTGGTAACATTAGAGCGTACTAGTCGATCCTTGTTTTTAAAGTGGCACACCACATTGCTGCTGCCCAAGGCACTGTACAAACATCACATAAAACATAAATACATCAACACAATACAAAAAGACTACTACACATCATATCCAGGTACCCACGGCGTCTCCATGTAAGCGCTATTATAAAAAGGTGAGCTTCTGCACTTGACTTAAAACAAGACAAGCAGTGGCTCTCAACAGGTGTTTGTCAGATTTCCACATATCCAGCCCCTGGGTAGTGTTAAAATTAATTCACCAGTTGAATGCAAAAACCTAGAAGGAGAATAAACCAATAGGAAAAACAAAGATTAGGATCTGCAACAGGGAAGCCAGGGAAGGAAGTTTATTTATTTATTTATTTATTTATTTATTTATTTGCAAAACAAGAGTGACAAAAAATGCTATAGATTCAACCATTATGTTTGTTAATGGATTTGATTTCTCTGGTTTCAACAGATCTCCTCACTCCAAGTGTACTCTTCTGGTAGAAAGACAACTTTTTTGTCTATTTTTAAATACTGCTGGACTTTTTTACATTTTGGTTCTTTAAATTAAATGCATTATTATTAATTAATTTTGGCATCAATTTCAGTTATAATCTGATTGTTGGCGAATCATGAAATTAATTTAAATGTTTTTGCTGTAAAATTAACAGGTGATGTCTAAATGGATCTTTAAAGAAATTAAAGAAAAAAAAATACAAAAATGTCCTACTTTTCCTTTTTGTCTCATTTTGGAAATTAGACATTTTCTTTGGTTGATTTATGCTGTAACTTGTAACTTTTGGCAACCAAACTTGAAATTTCTGTTCATAATTAAAAAAAGCTAATAAAATGTGATGCACTCTGGATTTGCAGAGACGCAAAAAAAAAAAACATCACAAACTGTTAAATCTGTTCAAATGCTCTCTTCAAAGCAAGACAATCCGCAGGTTTTAAAGTATAATGTTAACTGCATTTCAGAAAAAGATCAAGAAGTAGAGTGAACCCTTTGCAAGACCCCTCAAGACTTTTCTTGAAAGGAAACAGTGCCTAGAGACCAAAAAGGAAAAGGAAGCATGCGACCAAGGGCAGGGGAAAACCTTCAAATCAGGGCTAACTGGTAAAACAGAGGGATCCGAGAGAGAGAGAAAAGAAAGGTACACACGAAACAGACAGAACAGCACCAGATAATCAGCAATCAGTACAAGGACATGACAAATGAACACAGTGACACTCAACGACAGACTGCAGGAAACAATGGTTTTGCCTTTCAGACTTCAAACATTCGTCAGCACATTCCTAAACAAAGTGAGGCCACAGCTCAGCTCAACCCTCTGCCTCTCCCATGATTCTTGGTTGATTAAGTGCCTGCTCGAGCTCTTTACTTAAGCAAAAACCGTTGAGTAACCATAGCAACTGGGATGATGAGCAATGATGAGCTAAGCAATCTGTGTTGCCTTTTCTCGTCAGGATCACACTTTCTTCACAAGTGAACATCAAGTCCTGGTAAACGAGCTTTGATGGAATCATTAATTGAGAATTCAGGGAGAGAGAGCGGAGCGATCACTTGTGCTTTAGCAGGAAACGAGCTGCACTCATCAACCGAACCAAAACCCTCCAAAAGTAGCAGCGGAACCATGTGTTCAGCCCATGTTACATTCTTTATTTTGAAATAAGATTTTATGGATTACGTGGTTTTCAACTTTTAGGCAATGACAGAAAAATATATATATATATATATAGATTTCCTTATTCAGAAATCATAACGCCCTTTTCCTCTTAAGACTGCATCGTCTTCAGCATTCCAAGAAAAAGCTTCAGCCTCTTTTCTAAATAGTATAATATGGCATCTTTAAAAGCAGTTCAAACTAAGGGTAGAATAGTTTGCTAGATTTTTTGAAGTTATGTGGTTGTACTACATTTTGCGTGACACGGAGAACGATACCTTCTGGCCAATCAAGGAGCCCAACAACTGATCAGTCACTGATTCACAGGAAGTCTTTTTTTCAGTCGCATCATAGATCTTTTCACCTCAGTCGCTGCTGTATGCACACTGTGCTATAGATCCGCAATGGGGATTAAACACTGCAGGAGTCCGATTTGCCAATTACTGATATTTAGCATGCCAAATATCTCATGAGTTTTGCAGTTCAAACTCTATGATTGTCACTCACGTAGACGAGCACCAATTCACCAAAGATTTCAAATGCTTGTCTGCGACTCCTCAAAAGTGTGGTTATGATCTGCAGTCAGAACCCGACGTTAAGGGTACAGAACACATTGGAAAAGCCCCCAGAAATATGCCCAGCCACTATAAAAGAGGGTGTTGGAAAAACTGGCGATATATCTGTGATTAAATTGCTTCTGCAAAACACAAAAAGATTTTTCAAAGAGCTAAAAAAGTATACTTCTAAAACCATCTAAACAAATCCTTTACTGTTGAGATTATTTTATGTAATAAAACCCCTTAAATAAAAAGCTCTTGAACATGTGCTCAACTATTTTCAAACACAGGCAAAACTATATTCAGTAAAAATACTTTTTTTTTTCTCAAATTTAAGGTTGCAACAGGGCACTTTTTTAGTTGTCAAACTTAAAATAAATAAATAACAGCATTTCCATTATTCCATTATCTGTTTTCTGTACCCCTTTTCATTTCTGTATTGTTACGCTACCTTCATTTCATGAGAAATTTACACACAAAATAAAAAGCCTTTAGGTTCAATCTTATTAGAATCTTTTTTGGAAATACCTCAAATCTCTCTACTGGTAACATTTATTTAGAATCCTGATCGATATGCATCAATTGTAAGAACTAAAAATAATAGCAAAGAAGGCGGCAAGGTAGGCAGTGGGTAGCACTGTGGCCTTCCAGTTGTCAGTTTGAGGCTCACCGGTGACTTTCCTGAAAGGAGTTTGCATGTTCTCCCCATGCTTGTGTGGGTTTCCTCCGGTTTACCCCACAATCCCAAAAACATGCGGTTAGGTTAATTGAATACTTTAAATTCCCCTTAGGTGTAAATGTGTGTTGCCCTGCCACTCGCCCAATATGCGCCAGCAAACCCCGGTGACCCAGAAAGGGAATAAAAAGCGGGTTAGAAGATGGATTCCAAACAAAGTAGAGTTGCTTCCTTGTGTACTCTGTTTATTATTCCTTCAACTTAATTTACTGACATCAAACGTTCCTCCTCGCTTCTATAAAAATAAAATTGAGTAACATTTAAAATCTTACTTCATCACGCTTTCATTTGAACAGAACAGATGTTTAAAGTGTATGCCAGGTAATTTGGCCACAGTGATCTAAACTAGAGGTCAAGCAAAAACTTAAAAACATGGATTTTAGTACAGAATGTTCCAAAATTTTCTTTAATCCTAAACTTAAGAAAACTAACATGAAAGTGCCGTTTTCAAGTACATCCAAGAGAGGCAGACAGTGGTCAGAGAAGAAAGACAGAGACAAAAACAGTTTAATCTTTTCTACTTTGATGGAGAAAGAAAAAAGAAGCCTCAAATTACTTTGGCGAGGCAATGAAAGGCGATGGGTTAGCGGTTGCGTAGATAGGTCTTAAAATAAAGCTGCCACTGCAAAACCAATAAATGGAACAGACGTCGAGGAGCACTTTTAACCTTTTAAACCCATGGTTGTTGAATATTCCTAAAGTAGCTTTGCACAGGAAGAAAGCCATGTTTTCAGGGACCCACTGCCACATGGAGGGCTCTTTCGGAATCCCATGGTTTCAGTCTGTGGGAAAAGCATGCAGACTCTTTAGGATAAACCGAGCGCTCATTATGCTCCTAATTTAAGCGCACAACTACAGTGAGCATCACCACAAATCAAAGCCGGTCGTTAACAGGCTTTGAAACATAAAAGATTATCAGACTGAAATCTGAGATGGCAATTTCATACCAGTTGAAGGAGCATTTATGATTTAACAAATATGAGTTAAGAAGGCAGTTTCCAAAACAATAGATTTTTTTTTTACTAAAAATGTCTTCAAATGTCTTCTTTTTTTCCTTTGACATTTTCAATTTTCTTGATTTATTATCTACCAGATAACTGCAACACGTCACCGCACTATACAATTTGCCCAACGAAAGAAAAGATGCAAACTTTGCAAAAGCCAAACTGTGATGGTCAGATATTAATTATTGGCTGACAAGTCCAGGCAAGTGTCAACATCCATTTTACTAGCTCTTTTTTCCAAGTTTTGGAAAGATGTGGCCTGAACCGTGTGAGTGGGGTTGTGTGCCCAACATTCAAAGACATTGGACATGTTAATGGGCAACTGCACCACAACGCATCTGGACAACTTCCTCTCGACCTACACATTTCACCCATTCTTGTCCAAGACCACTGAACCATACCACCAATCCTTTTCTACAAGTAACTCCGGGATTAGATCTTGTGAGTTGTAAAACCTGCAAAAATCAACTCCTAAGTTTAAAACCTTTTGATTCAAAGAAAATATCGATAGCGCGGGCAGAAATACTGACATTTCTCAAGAAAGTAGCTGAGAGGAGTTTACCTGTTCTCACTGCTTTTGCATGGGTTTTCTCAGAGTACTCAGATTCCCACCCCCCCCCACACACACACACACACACACACCAAAAAATAAACAATAATTGAAAACTGTTCAATCCCCCATGGAATGACTGGGTTGCCTGTGATGTACTGCCACGCTGTCAAGGCTGTTCCCCAGCCTTTAGCCCAAAGTGTATTCGTGTTAGGCACCAGCAGAACCTGCTGAAAAAGGTGTATCAAGTGATAAAACAAATGAACAACCAAACGAAACTATCAGCAAAAAGGTTTGATTAATTCAGAAAAGCTCCAAAATCCAGGACAAACAATTTCAAATGGAAAAGGTAATTTCTTGTTCAAATACAGCATGATTCCATATTTACAGGGACAGCCAGCAAGCACAAATGGATCAATCCAAATGGTAATTTGAGGGTACGGCAATATTCAAGCAAGGAGACCCACCATTATCCAATCTCTCGCTCACAAACAAACACCCTTGAGTTTAAGGAACCCCTGATGCCATACTTCCCCCAATGTGCTCTTAGAGAGAACAGTATTAGAAACCAGCAGACTGCATCCATATACTTCAACAGGAGATGATAAGAACAGTCATCCATCAAAGTATTTTCAGTTAGTTATGCGAAGATATGACGCTACAGTTCTGCCTGGGAGAATGTGGAGGCATCTTTCTATTGCCACCATGTCAACTTATCACTTGTACTACCAGCCTCCACACCGCTGATTCATTTGTCCGTTTATTCAAGGGACTTCCGAGCCGTACTGCCTGAACTTCACACAAATACAGTCTTTGTAATGATGGAAGCGGAGATAAACCTAAACTAGTCTGTTGTGTTGCAGAAAGCAGTTTCTAAGTGCAACGGTTGGCAACCACATTAGGCATATCCATTTTTTAGGACTTATTAGGTTTTTCACTTATTTAAATGCACTTCTAATTTGAAAAGTTTGGTAAACCTTGCAAAATCCCAACTAGTATCACACTATTTTCTAGTTAAATGTCATGATAAAATGACGTGTGCAGTAATTATGTGGCTAAAGGTTCAATCATTGGCAGGTGACCTGAGCACAATACCATTCTAGGTCCCACCAAGCTGGTCAAGCAGGAAAATCTTAACACCCATATTAGGGAGTCTCTAGAGCAGGGGTGTCAAACTCAGTTCCTGGAGGGCCACAGCCATGCGCAGTTTAGCTCCAACCTCAACTAAACACATGATGCAGCTCGTTAGGTCCTTTAGGCTGTTTGTAAGCTTCAGGTCTGGGTCTCTCTGAGCAGGGTTGAAAGTAAACTATGCAGAGCTCTGGCCCTCCGGGAACTGCGTTTGACACCCCTGCTCTATAGGTTGATGAGTAAACTGATAAAAAAAATGAAAACACTCAGCAAACCGTCACTGAACATGCATGAAAACTTTAATCAACAAAGATATCTCTGACCTCAACAATTTCAGCCATTTAAATGTAGTGGCAAGTTAGGCAAACTTATTGCAACATTTTTTCAGAATTGCAATCATTAGGACAATCCAACACTTGGATGCAACATTGCCCCAGCGGACACTAGCGTTTGAAAATATGAAAGTTATAACAATTCACATTATCCAGTTTTATACTGATGAATAAGAATAAAACCCGCAGCAATCTTCACTAAAGCAAAAGCCGCTGAGCGCCAGGAAATATGGAACACTACATTCAAAAACACCATCAGCCTTTCCAGAAGAAAAACCACAAATTTAGAACGTCAGGATTATTTTCATGCTTTGAGAAGACTAAATTTAGTTGCTCTTGATCCTAGCCAAGGGGAACATTGTTTTTTTTTTGTATTGGCCAAGTCCTTTTACTTCCTGCCCCACAAGGTAGAGTAAAGCAAATGCAGTTAATGTGTTTGCTTTGGCTCAGATTGAACGCAAGGTTCCCCCTTTGACTCGAGGAAAACCTGATGAGCAAATGTTCTTAAAATGTCTATGCTTCTTAATTTAATTAGATTTTCAATACCACAGACAAAATGGTCAAGCAACTCTAGCAACAATCCTAACATTAAATTCCAATCAAGCAAAAGGGAAGCTGCAGTGCAAACATCTTTGGGCAAAAAGAGAAATAACATTTTGAGAAACTCAAAACCAGTGTTATTTTAATTCAACCATGCACTCTTGTGGCACTATAAAGTGAATACCCATCAACTACATACATTTATTATTTTAGTAACTACATTTTATTTCAACAAAGCATAAAGACCTTGCACTTTTTCTTAAACATCTTTCCAGGGAAAAATAAAGCACAAAAGAATGGTCAAAGCACAACATTTTCAAAATGGTTTTAAACAAAATATATATGATTTTTGATGCCAATTTGATGAGGGTTCCATAACTGAGCTTAACTGGGACATTTTTTATGACTGGCTTTAGTAAGCATGGTGTATAAAAACCTGTAGGTCAGTGTTATTGAACATCAAATTAATGCGACATGCCTCTAGTCACTAGGATTGCACATCTTTGATAATAAACTATTTGATTTGCAAGTTACCATTTGATCCAAAATATCCTTTTATTATAGACTTCAAAATCAATTAAATTTGTAAGAATACTTAATTTTCATCAGATGTTTTATACATTAAGCCCTATGCCAATCTTTGTTTCAGAGCATGACAATACTCTTGGTCGAAAGAAAATGCACCGGCGTTCCCTAAGAAGTGTCCGCATCCGAAAGAAAGACGCATGATCGTGTTTAGTCTGTTAAGACGCAAATAAATTATTATATACAAAAAAGGCCTTCCTCTGATGCAGCAACTTCCATTTTTCTTTTGACATTTGGAGCCAGTTCATCAGGAAGTTTTTTGACATTTGGTGCCAGTTTTTCAGGAAATAACCGTTTATTTCCTTTTGGTCTCATTGGATAGAAACTTCTTCAAGAAGAAGAAGCAAAAGGGAAGAAGTATAGAAGAAGAAGAAGAAGGATAGAAACTATGCTTTATTTGCAAATATTTTATGCAATATTGCAGTTTTGCGCATAAATTTTGGATGGAAACATGGCTAGTGATTAACAATGAATACTCAACCATGTTCTTGACCCTGTGGCGCAATAGTTTTCCTTTTGTTTAGTAATTGCAACCAACATTTTACATGTGAAATGTCACAAATATCTGTAAACTGTCTTAATTCAGCCCAGCTTCCAACCTAATCGCAATCATAAATGTAAAAACATCTAAACAGTTTAAAGTCAGCTTTAAATCACCCTTCTGGTATTAAAATCATAGCACAGAAAGAGATCAAAGAAACGTCTAAAACCCAGCGTTCACAAGATCACATCACAAACACAAACCCATCAGGGATTCTACTTAGACAAAAGCTAACTTTTCAAACCATGGCAAACCTCAAAGGCTTCTCAACATAAAGCTGAGGTCCGGCATCGCAGCAGGGTTTAAAGATAGAGCCAAATGACCCGTGCTAAATGGATCTACGGCCAGTCTAAATATCTAAACCACTAAATCTCTCTTTTCATCCCACTACAAAGAAAACAATCTTTGAAGCAATCACTGAAAAATGATGATCACCACTTGCCATGTTGAAGAATGTGATACTTACTAATCCAATACATGGGAATGTTCTAACCTTACTAAGAAAACATATACGACCAAATGATGTGGGACAGACGAAGCCATCCTGGAGGTAAACAGGCCTGTATTTTTCATTTTTCAACAGTAAAACCGCAGCAAGGAATGTGAAAGAAAGACACAGAAATAGTAGAAGCTTGCGAAAGGCGAACGGCTGCTCGCTCAACCAGCTCGAGTATATACTTTAGTATTATGTTCCTTTTAAAACACTTAACTCTGGTATTTACTTTGATTTGCATGGATATCCTTGCATCCCTTTGCAGTCGTATCGTTCACATTACAAGCACTTCCCAGAGTATTCTTCTGCCAGCGGTGTAAAACTCTATTCAAGTGTTTAAAGGAGATCCTTCTCTTGGCATAGTGTTCAATAATGATTAGCTCTTTGATCCACATTCTCTGTTTTCACAAGAGGAGGGGAAAGAAATACAAACTTTCAACAAATCAAGAAAATGGGCACTCTTTAGACAAATTCCACATCTTTCCTCTCAGAATATGAAAACATTTGTGCGCAATCCCAAGAATAAATCACACGCTGAGGTGCGATGGTTCATAAATAATTTTTCAAACAGCACTCATCCCCGTGGAGTTATTATTTCAGCAGTGTCCATCTGGACAGCGTTAGCGAGGTGGTTTCTCGTGGTCTTCAAAGAACCTTAAACCATTACACAACAGGTGTCTGAGCAATTTAACCATACTATAGAAATACTGATATTTAGAATTTAGGTAATATCAGTAAATCTTGAAGGTCTTTAACAATAATTTGTAGTAGGGTAGTAACTAAAATAGGAGGCCTTCAAGTGGGACTGCTGCTTTTCCGCTGGATTTTAGTAACGACACGACTTTTCTCAGCTCTACTCGCCATTGTTTGCCTTTGTTTTTCCACCGAAACGTGCAATCTTTGTTTATTGAAGGTTACAAACTCTCAATTTGGTCAGTCTGCAACGCCTCATTTAGTCCATGGTTGAGTTCTTTAAAAAGCAGCACAATAACCGTAGAATGGTTGACTATTCGCCTACTTCACAGTTAACACAGCCGCCATTTAAAGAACAAAACTGAGACCCGAAAGTAGAGGTAAACAACCCTGGAGTGAAAAAAAACTGTATTTGCTGCTAGGATTTTTTTAATCAATAGTGTTGAAAATTGGGGCAATTTTTTTTTATTGAAGGCTACATCACCAGTATATAAGGTTATGTTAAGTATATTACATTATTGGTTAGAAAATGATGAACTTCAACAGATTCCTACATCATTGAACACAAAAAGACATCTTTATTGTTATTTCTTGCAACAGAAGCCTCATACTCAAAATGTCAGCTGCATAAAATATGGGAATGATCAGGCTGGCAGTTGTACCACGCTTTGCATGACGGCAAATGTAGGGACAAAACTTTGGCCAATCAGTGAGCTCTGCAACTGACCAGTCAGAGAATAACAGGAAGTTCCACCTTGGCCCAACTTAGCCTGGTTTTAGAACTTTATCCATACGACTACAAAAAAGTACTGCTATTGAGTACTTTTGTAAAAAGCAATGCCAAGTCAAGCAAAGTCAGTGGAAAAGCAGCATTTGTCTTAATTCCACTAAAGGTTTTAATAAAGTATTTAGAAATTCTGGATCAATAGTAATAATATTTTACACATTGAGTAGTAATTTACGACTCCCTAAATCAAAACTGAGATCTTCATTCATCACAAGACATCGCCAACTATTGAAGTCTCCTAATGTCAAAAGGTATGCATTCCAACAGGTTTATCCTAACTAAACAATGGTTTGGTTAATACTGTACCAAATTGTACATTTTTGTGAAAAGTATCGCTAATGTAAATTTAAATGCACTGGAAACATTTTTAAAACTAAAACACTGAATGATTCTAGCTCTGGAAATCGCGTATTTATACATATTAAATCCTTCCAGGATTCATTGACCGTGATAATCCTGTTGCTATGAATCAACACTGACACTTGGCATTATAACGCTGCAGAAGATCCAAGAAATGCACTTAATAAAATTGAAAACCCTTGGCACGTGTGCGCCGCTTTTGATTTATACAAGTCTACCACTGGTGCATGTCAAACACCTGCAAAGTTTTGCACCAAACTTAACTTTTCCCCGGTAAACACGTCTGTGTGTTTAGCAAGACAAGAGGCCATTTTGCGACCGCACTTGTATCATCCTAACAGAGTGCAACGCTGCAGCCCCTTGAAAAGAACGAGAAAAACAAAGTTGCAGAAGGCGAATGCCCAGCACAGAGAGCCAACAAGTTAGACACTGGGTTAGAGAGCAAAAAAAGCACCATGCAAGTGCACCGAGAGCGACGGAAACGTACTTGCACGATCTCCCCCTCCGCGCTGATAGTGGCTCCGGCTCGGGAGAAGCGCCCTTGCAAACCTGTCGTGTAAGTGGTATAATCACCATTTGGGCTCGATTCAAAAAGCACAACTTCCACAAAGGCAGTATCCTTGGCTAGTACGCTTCCCAAGACCCAAATCAAGACCAAAAGCACCGAATCTGCAGCACGACCGAACCCTCTCCTCGGTAAAATCATCATCTTGCCGGTTGGATCAGCGCCGATCGGAACATAATTTCCAAGGGTCTTGAAAAAGTGTTGATTCAGAATCAAATGTTCACAGGAGGGAGCTTCCCCACGCGAGAACACAACCAACAGCAAAGAGAGAAAACGCCAGCCCGCAATGGATAATGCCAAATAAGAGGAGAGATCATTAAAACTAAAAGTTTGTCCTTGAGAAGAACGTCGTGGCTTGTTTCAACATTGGCCGCAGTGTAGCGTTGCTCGCGCGCTCACGTCTGCCTCGCTGGCTGCTACTCGCGCTCTCTCAGTACAAAGCGGATCTCCTTTGATCTAGGAACACGTGACTCGTTTTTTTTTTCTTCCACAAAGGGTTAACCCCGCCCACCAATCCTCCTGACCCTCTCCACTACAGTACTGGGGACTCCGATTCACCCAAAAGAGTCGAATCAATTAGATTCATTTAATTGACTCCAATTAAAACGACTCATCGAGTATTGAAATACACACGTAAATAAAAGTACAATATACAGAGCCAAAATTTAAAGAGGAATAACTTTAGCGAGCTATTGTGAATCATTCATATGTAAGATTGGTTTAAAGGAACCGATTCCTTAAGATCAATTCATTCATAGTCTACGCGCTGGCTCTTTAAGGAGAAACGTTTGTTTTATTTTATTGACAGGTGTTTCGTTTTTGTATATTTTGAACAAAGGGGTCGAAAATTCAAACGCAGGCAACTTACCAATTCTTGCCCAAAAAAAGTAAAGAAAATATAAGTTTTAAAACGTATTAAAAGTGTGAGGAGAAAGTAGCCATTCTAAAAGTACTCAAGTAACTACTATAAATCAAACTATATTTGTGTTTTAGAATAAATGAGCTTTTTAAATTGAATGTTTCTCAGTAAATATAGACAATACATTTTAATCAATTAAAAAAAATTCTTAAGAGTTAATTGAAATTAGATTGGGCAGCACAGTGGCGCAGAGGGTAGCACTGTTGCCTTCCTGTTAGAAGGTTGTCTGTTCGAGGCTCGCTGGTGACCTTACTGGAAGGAGTTTGCATGTTCTCCCTGTTTCCTCCTGGTACTCCAGTTTCCCCCACAATCCTAAAAACATGCGGTTAGGTTAACTGAAAAATCTACATTTCTCCTAGGTGTGAGTGTGTGAGGAAATGTTGCCCTGCGATGGTCTGGTCTTCATAAAAAAAATCATAACTCAAGTGTGGAAGCAAGGCCATGATATTTGGGACAGATGAGTCAAAAGTTTAAATATTTGGTTGTAGCAGAAGGAATATCTATCATTCAGTACCAATATCTCACCAAAAACGTATTCTACAGCAGGACAATGACTGAAACCGTACAGATAATGTCATAAAGAACTAGCTTGAGTGTAAAGAAGTGTCAGTGTTTATAGAAAATTTGTTTATTTATTGCATTTAGCTCATTGATGAAAATAAATGATTAACACTTCAATTTCTGAAAGTATTATTTGTTTGCAGCATTTTTTCACAGCCACCTAAAACATTTTCATTATATGCCTTGCACTTGCAGGGAAAAAAAAGGCTAAACACTTACCTTTTTGATTAGCAAAATTGCCCACATGTTAAAACAGAGGGTAAAAGGTTTAGCCTTTGATTCACATGAGGAATGAGACTCACTCAAAGACCCTTTGCATCAGTTAAATGCCTCATCGCTTTAAAAATAAAGGAAGCTTTGAAGTATTCACAGATGTGACCCTGGACTGACAGCAGAGTGCCCCGTTTATAATCACTCTGGACAGGACGTGTTTCATCTGAGGAAGCTCAAGTTTACACGCAATCTGTTTATTTTCCAAAGCAGGCCTAGTTAAAGGCACATTTCCAAAAATGGCAAGTCGTGTTTTGGGGGCTAATTATTTGCTGAATTGTGCTTTATATATAACAGGATGGGTTGCCCAAAATGTGAAAAGAAAATCCGATTAATCCCATTTATTTTTGCAAAATACCTTGAAGTAACTGCACTAAAAAGCTGTATTTGTACTTTTTTGTTACAAAAAGATAAATGAAACCAAACTAAAAGGATGGAACCAATTAACGGGAACAATATATGGGTGAATATATTGTTTATCCCCTATAAACAGTCCCTAGTATTAGCTCAATCTTTCCTGGTGAAGAAGCGGCTAAAAGCCATAGCGTCTATATTTACAAGTGATGCTAGTGGCCATGAGCGCTGAATCACGATCGAAAGGATGAGGTCCTGGAAACAGCCGGTTTAAATAAGCTTCTTCTGCAGAGTGGCTTGGTGCCGTCTTAGTGATAGAGTGAGCAGCTCATTGTAGAGCCTTTGCTCCTCAACATCGAGGAGCCAGCTGAGGTGGCTCAGGTATGCATCCAGGATGGCTCCCTGGGCAGGTGTTCAAGGCATATCCCTCCTGGAAGAGGCCAAGGAGGGGAGTTGGACCCGACCAGAAGATGAGTGTCTTTTTGAAGTAAATTGTTAAAAGCTGGTGGCGCAGTTGGTAGCACTGTGGTCTTCCAGTTAGAAGGTTATCGGTTTGAGGCTCGCCGGTGTCTTATTTTTTGGACGTTTTCCCCGTACTTGTGTGGGTTTCCTCCGGGTACTCCGTTTTCCCCCGAAATCCCAAAAACATGCGGTAGGTTAATTGAATATTCTGAATTCCCCTGAGGTGTGAATGTGTGTGTTGCCCTGTGATGGACTGGGAATTAGTGCGTTTGAAGATGAATGAATGAATGCGTTAGGAGCACTGCAGGATTGGTGGTTGAATTTGCAAAACAAAAGTGAACTTTCATGAGGAGTCTGGGTATTTCTACCGAACTTCTACTGTCTTGGCAGGGCGACTGGATGGCTGGGCCCAAACCCATGTTTGTTGCAGTTGTGAGGCTTTCATCCTTTCACAAACCCGTGAACCTGTTTGTGTGAAATTTTGATGAATATTAGATGGGTAAAGTTTATACACAAACTTTGTGGTTAGTATTTTGAAAGTTCCTGAAGTGACTATGAGTAATATACACAAACATATTGTCATTGCTTTTCCAATTTATTTTCAATGCCCATTATGTATGTCATCGCTAAATCTAACTTCTCCTAGATCCTAGATGTGGTCATTTTGAAGTTTCCATGAGGTTCTCAGGTGGGATGCAAGATAGATGCAAAGTACATGATGATGGTGGAACACACGCTTCTCTTGGAAATCCGAATAAATTTAAACCAATCAGATCATGACTTCACGATTCCTGAAGTACTTCCTTCTATACATCAACAAGAAAAAATTAGAGGTTGCCACTCGAAGAAACAATAAGGTGCATTTATCACCTTTTCAAAACCCATCATGCAAAAAACTGTGTTTTCCAGACCAACACATTTTCCTCAAACATCTAGTGGATCAAAACGTCAGAGTCTTCATGAAAACCAACTGCATGCTCAGGAATGTATTGGGAAGAAACAACGGATCCTAAAATGGCCACCACATGTTCTGATTCAACACAGGAAAACCTGAAAGAGCTTGCAGAATGTTAAACGGGCTGTTTTGCCAACAGCATGACAATTACTTACAGATCAGCTCCGATGATGTCATCCAGGCTGTACACTAATGATGACTAGGATGAGAGCGGCATTCCATATGTTTTGAAGATGGAACCTGTAAAACATTTATTAACCTGTAAAGCATATTAGGTTGCGTTCTCCCTTTTTGATCAATAAGCTTTTTAGTTTGCACGTAACCCACACTTGATCATCATAATAACATTGCATCATTGCATGTTTGTCAGAGAAGTGCTGGGACTCATTTTTGTGGCAAGGGTGGAGTGTCTCTTTTCTGAGCTGTGCACACATTGGTGGACAAACTATTTGTAGACATAATGAGGCAATAATTACTGAACAAACCTAAACGGCTCCATAATTAACAGAACAGTTTAGAGAACCAACAGCCTCTTGTTGGTACACACCTACAGTAAACACACATGCACACGTTAAAACTCAAACCTGAACTCTTCCTGTTTTTGCTGTGGAAATGGTTCATCTCTCCAGTGTCAATGGGATCATGTTTTTGACCAGGGAAAGAGCACAATTCTAACACTGGAAAGGAAAGCACTAAGAGGCAAAAACTGATTTTACACTGTCCCTTTACTCTGGACTAACTGGTTAAATAAAATGAATGAAGGAAGGACGGGGAGGGAGGAAGAAGGGAGGTAATGATGTTTGGAATAAGGTTTAGAGATTGGAAAGTAGTTGTGGTGGAAAGGGAGGAAGGAAGAAACGGTGAAATGAGGAAGTAAGGGAAGGAAGGAGGAATGAATAAAGGGGTGGGTGGAAGGAAAGAAGGGAGCGAGGAAGGGATTGAGGATAGGGTTGGGGGAATAGTGAAGGAGGTAAAGGAAGGGAGGAATGAAAGAGGGAAAGAAAGTACGAAAAGAAGCTAGGGGAGATGGAAGGAATGGAGGACAGGCAGGTAAGGAGGGGTATAAAGGGATGATGAGGAGGGAATGAATATAGGAAGGGAAGGAAGATTAAAGGAAAGGAGGAAGGAAAACAATTAAAGGAAAGTAAGGTAGGGGAGGTAGTAAGTGGAGGGAGGAGTGGGAAGGGGGGTAAGGAATAGACAGAGGAATTAAGAAAAGAAGAAAGGTGTGGGGAGGTAGGAAAAGGAGGATGAAAGGAAGGGAAGCAGGAAGATGGGTGGAGGATGAAAGGAAGGAAAGAACAGAGGGAGGAAGGGGTTGAGAATGAAGGTGAGGGAAATCAAAAAAAGATGTTAAGGAAGGGATGAGTAGAAGAAAGGAGGAAGGGAAAGGGAAATTAAGGAAGGAACGAAAGAAGGCATGGAGGGAGGACAGAAGTGATGGGGAAGAAGAAGGTAAGGAAGTAAGGGATGGGGTAAGGAAGAAAGAGGAGAGGGATGAAGGAAAACGGGGAGGGAAGAAATGGGGGGAGGAAGAGTACGGAAGGAAAGAGGGAGGGGTGATAGATAGACGCTTAGAACATTTAACGCTCCATTAGTTGGTTTTCCAAACACTATAAAATATAAGTAAAAGACGAATGTGGACTCCAATCTTAAGATAGAAGTCTTGCTTCACATCAATTCAATGATCTTTATTCATTATCTTTGTTAGGGTAAAAATATTTTTCCCCAAGTTAAATGGATTTTATTTAATTGTTTAGCGACAGTTAAACGGAACATATTGCAACAAAGTATGATTTTTCCTGCATAAATAACATGAAAATAAATGATCAAGGTGTGATGTTAACAGCAAGGCAATAGAAACAGGAAATAACTTGAGAATTTGACAAAATGATTGAGGCGCTTGAAACTAGGCAACCGAAGGTTAGAGGTATAAACACCAGAACGACCAATTTTTTTTTCTCAAAACACTCATGAGTAATCTACTCTCCATTCACATAACCGTTCTGTCTTTAAGTATAAAAGCTCGAATGGGAACACTGCAAGAGTTTGTGAAAGCAAGGGGAAGAACACGGAAGTTCACCCAAGGGCGTGTGTAAGTCGACTCTGCCCTCTAGTGGCTGGTTGCGAGAGCCACGTTTTTGCTCCGTATGCCACAGGCTGGTCACCTGTGGATGCAGCAAAATTCTGATCTTTTCTGATTGCTTTTTAAATTTTATGTCCCTTATATTTGTGAACAATGAAAATAACACATAAAATACTCAATTCTGGACATTTTGGCCAAATATACTCTACGTGAGTTGCAGGTGAATGATGTACGCTTACAACCGGCTCCATTTCGTTTCAATTCAGAGAAGATCCTACGAAAACACGAGAATGTAAATTCTCACGCAGTTGTATCATCCATTAAATATTATTTTAATATTAAATAAAGACATTCGATTTTCAACGTAAAACAAAACTGAACGAGCGTAGACAACTCATAATACACGAAAACCGCGCCAACGGAAAGCATCTTGGGCCAAAATGTTTACCAAAACGAGTTTTTCCCCTCATGTCCAGTACTAAACTCAAAGAGCTCCACTTCTGAAATTAATGTTTTTTTTCTTTTTCATTTGGATAAATATAATAAACATTTTTAACAATTGAACTCAATAAGCTAAATAGATTAAAACAAAATTATCGTGATGTTCAAAATCATCGTGACCAAACACTTAACCTTAACGCAATTAACTCAAGTTCTTTGAAATAACTCAGTTTCGTGGAACCATTGAACATAAATAAGAGAATTAATAATTAATTCATTTGAGTGTAGTTTTAAAGTGATTTTAAAACAGTGAGTTTGATTTTAACACTGGTTGGTACCCTGTACGTTATATAAACCCATCATTTACCAAAGCTGAGCTTAGTTAGTTAGGTAAACAGTTTGAGATGTCAGTGATGCTATGATGATTAGCATAAACAAACCCCCAATATCTATGATATTTCATCTTGAAGATAGTATGTTGAATTTGAAGTTTCTATGGAGTTCTCAGAGTTACAGTTACAGAATATTCCAGCATTCTTTCAAGGGTTTGGAAGAAGTAGAGTATTTTTTTTTTCTAAAAAAACTAAGAACACACAATATAAAACAAATGATCCACTCTTACTTTTATACTTTTTACAACTGTATCTAAATCTATTTTATTGCCCAGGTCATAGAGCGAGAAAAAGCTCAGGGATGAAAAAGCAAGGCATAAAGCGATGACATCATCTTAGGCAAACAATCATAAAAACACGGTCCGCTCTAACATCCTCTCCGAGTCAGTGGGAGAAAACATTTCCTTCTGTGGGTGTCCAGGGGCCTCTTAATTGCTTTATGTAATAATACACCCCAGTGTTGTGAGTTAGAGGCGCAAAAGGAGGGCCTCCTCATCATCTCTTTTCTTCATTAGAGGATAACGTCAGCAGGGCCCCATCAAAGGCACAATTCACTGAGGGGACGTCTGATTTACAAGCATGGTTCCCAGAGCATTGTGAAGATCGCACACATGCAGAATGCCTTCTCTGGTATTTATAGTAACCCAAGCGGCATTGTGCTGGAAAGAAGGATGAGAACAAGAATGGGAGAAGAGAGATGGAGAGTGTGTTGAAAATCGCTCATCTTTGATCTCGGGCTCCTCCTCTCAGATAAAACTCTCACAGGACTCAAGCTTTCAGCACAAGTCACATGGTTCTGTAACACCGCACCACAGTTAGAGCTTCAATCTGTCGTTCTGAGTGTGTGAACGCTTTGATATATTACAGTGTGGGAAATTTTTACGGGAGGAGCATTGCTTCACATTAAAAAAAAAAGCAAGAAACAAAGTGGTTAACCTTGTCAACATGCCTGAAAGCCTCCTATGACCTGGTATGCCACCAATCAATAGGACAAAACAACAACCGATCAATAGAAACTGCATATAATTGAGAACATGAATGTGACTTTTAACAGAAAAATAGCATAAGTTTAAAAAAATGTATCTACACTCAACGGCCACTTTCTTAGGTATGCCTGTCCAACTCACAGCAGCCAATCCCGCGGCATCAATTCAATGTATAATAACCGAGCATCAGAATGGGGAAGAAAGGTGATTTAAGTGACTTTGAGCGTGGCGTGGTTGTTGGTGCCTCTGGCCTGGGAATTGCTGATGTACTGAGATTTTAATGTACAACCTTCACAGAGAAGGGTAGAAAAAGAGAAAATATCAAGTGAGCCCCAGTTCTGTGGTGCAAATGTCAGAGGAGGATGGTAAGACTGGTTCGGGCTGATGGAAAGGCTCAAATAACCACTGCTTACAATCGAGGTCTGCAGAAGAGCATCTCTGAACTACAACACAATGAACCTTGAGGCGCATGGGCTGCTGCAGCAGAAGCCCACACCGGGTACCACTCCTGCAAACTAAAACTACAATTCGCACAGACTCACCAAAATTGGACAATAGAAGATTGGAAAAACGTTGCCTGTTCTGATGAGTCCTGATGTGGATGCTTGGGTCAGAATTTGGCGTCTACGTCATAAAAGCATGGATCCATCCTGCCTTGTATCCACGGTTCAGGCTGGCGGCGTAATGGTGTGGCGGATATTTTCTTGGCACACTCTGGGCGCATTAGTAAAAACTAAGCATCGTGTCAGCCCCACAGCCTCCTGGAGTATTGCTGCTGACCATCTCCATCCCTTTATGACCGCAGTGTCCCAATCTTCTGATGCCATTTCCAGCAGGAGAACGCTCCATGCCATAGACTCATCTCAGACTGGATTCTTGAACATGATGAGTTCACTGTACTCAAATGTTCTCCACACTAACCAGATCTCAATCCAGTGGAGCACCGTTGGGAAGTGGGGAAAAGGGAGATTCGCATCATGGATGTGCAAGTAACAAATGTACAGCAACTGCGTGATGCTCTCGTGTCGATATGGAACTCTCTGAGGAACGTTCCCTTGTGGTATCTATGCCATGAAGGATTAAGGTAGTTCTGAAGGCAAAGGGGGGCTCCAACCTGGTAATGGCATGGTGTACCTAATAAGGTGGCCAGTGAGTGTAAAAAATGTTTGCTAAAATTCTTTAAACCTGAAAAATAAGGGTATTTTTCTCTGATCCAGTAAAATTACATAAAAACAAACCTCTAAATTGAACACTCCTGAGCTGTATTTGTTAAACCATAATAAAAGCATTAAATTCGACAGCTACAAATTGTTTTATAACAACATAAACATATAATGGTAGGCTCTCATAAAATATACAAAAACCTGTAAAGTTCTGGAAACCACAGCTTTTTACCCTACACTATACAGTTTATTGTGAACGTAGTTATTATTAAAATACTTATTTCACTCACATGAGTAAAGATCTTTAATTCAAGATTTCTCCTTGTCATTTTGTCAGTGAGTGTCGAAATTTCCATCTATGGACATATCGTTTATGCATCTGTGAAAAAAATGATCAAAAAGAGAAGGGGATTAATTATTATTTCAATTATTTTCGAAGTAATAAGACATTTGATCTGTTTCTCGCAAAAGCAAATGTTCTTGAGGTGAGGATGGATTTTCCAGAATGGGAAAGAGCTTTGAAATGTAGATTTCTGTAGAATCACTGATGGACCTGATCTGGACGCTCGAGGCAGAGAGAAGAAAGAGTTGGAGATCAAGGCACGAGATTTAGATCTTGTATAAGTTCTAACTCTGATCTGTTGCCATGATGAACATTTAATGGTTGCTTTTGAAACTGTATAATATTTATAATAAATTTATTTCTTTAAATTTCTGGATGTTCTACATATTATTTTTATTTCATTCATTTACCAACCCATTAGTTCCCTTTTTGGGATCACGGAGGTCTGCTGGTGCACATCTCTAGTGCACATTGGGTAAAAGGTGGAGATACACCCTGGACAGGTCGCCAGTCCATCTCAGAGCAACACACTAAGGGGAATTTAGATTATTCAGTTAACCTAATCGCATGTTTTTGGAATGGTGGGAGAAACCAAAGTTCCAGGAGCAAACCCACACAAGCACGGGAAAAACATACCTTCGAGGAAGGTGAGCATCGAACCAACAACCTTCTAGCTGGAAGGCCACAGTGCTACCCACTGCACCCCATGCCACCCTTTATTCTTTGTTATTCTATTGTAATGCATGTTGAATTAGTACAAAAGATCTTGACTTGTTTAAATAGTTTTAATTGTTGTTTAATAAATATCAAAACAAGCATTTAAAACTATATAAGACAAAAATAAATGTGTAAACCCAGACTATTCGTGTTTTACAATTTTTCAAAACATTCAAGCACTTCCTGTAATCTACAGCAGATGGCAGCAGTGTCAAAGTGTTCTTTCCTTTTGCTCCAAATCAGGGGCGTCAAAGAAGTCAATCGTCACAGAGGGTCAAAACAACAAACAAACAACAACTCATTTGGTATAAGTTGAGGACGAGTAAAATATTGCACATAGCAATGTGAACCAAAACCTAACACAGTAAATATTACTTAAATCAATTATGAATAAAGCAATATTTTCCTAGCACGAAAACATGTTCAACGGGCAAATGAAAAACAGAAAATGCACAGTTTGCCTTTAACCTCCGTGGAAATGTGCTCTTCCTCCCTTGAAAGTCCCTGTTCTCTGAATTCTCCTCCATTTTTGGGCAGGGGTTAGTTGACAGTGATGTGCGAGTCAATGTTTAAACAACCCGACCCAACCAATCGAGACCCGAATATCATGAAAAATATTTTTGGATGACTCTGTCGCAGACAGATCTATGAAACTAATTGCATGCACCAGCTCATTTTGGATGAACCCTCGCATCACTGGTTGAAAGTTGACATCTGCTCTGACTGCCGATGAATAATGAAGCCGAGGCCCGCTTGCTGCACTGCATTGATTTCCTGGGCTACGGTTGCAATGTGGGGAAAGTAGTGTTGGTGCATGAAAACCAGTTTCAATGCTAATTTATTTCAGTCTGCAGGTCTTGTCATTGATGTGTGTGTTGTAACTAGTCAAATTAACAAATTCCATGAGGGAAAAAAAAGCTAAATCTAGAATTCATTTTAAAAAGTTTTCTCTGAAAGTATAATGAAAGTAGCCTACTTCAAAGCATCAGATTCAATTTCTTCGATATAAATCAAGGATGGACCAGAATGATTTACTCAAGTATTTAAAGATTTTTCCAAAACATTGCATCAGTTTCTCTTCCAGCAGGTGGAGCATCAGAGCAAACACTTAAACAGACGGGGAACAAAATGTTCTCCCACCCCAAATCAACAGGCAACTAACGAACTGACAAAACAACATGATGAGGTTAAATGCATGAGAGAAAAAACATGTCGGTTCAGTCAGAGCTTAAGGTGAAATCCCACGTCACCATCCACAGAATCCCACAGAGAACAGATGTAGAATGCGTTACCATGGTGACGTTCTGAGAAAAAATGTTCCATTCATTTCAGTGATTCATCTCAGCCTGAGGTCATTCAGTTACATCTTCACGTGTGTCAAGCTTTCATTTACGAACAGCTGTGTATCCAGTGATGGCCATGCACACAATGTGTTAAATGGTCTGTAACAGTTGATCCTGTACTGAATATACAAATGTTTATAGACAATGCTCAAAAGCATCCTATACTTTTTTCCACACTTGGATATTCGGTCCCTAACATACATCTTGCCGCTTATCTATTTTGTAGAAGCACCTGCTATTAACTTGACTTTTGATTTATCACTTGGTGTCGCAAATAACTCATATGAAATGCTAAAACCCTTCCAAATGATGTTTAGTGCACTAAAATACTTTTGTTTCACTGAATCAAGACAGAAAGATCAAATTTCGGCAAGACAGAAGTTTTGTCGCCTTTTCAGAAATTGAACAAATTTGCTGCAAATAAAAAAATATGTCACAGTAATGGTGTGGTGAGACCCATATTTAATATCTTGTATGACTTCCATGAGCTTGCATGCGTGTAGCAAGTATTCATTCAATTTATTAAATTAAAAGTAAAGAAAGCAGTCTTGTATGCCCCCCAGAGTTCATCATTCTTTGCTTTCCTCTTACATGCTTCCTCTTTCATCCTACTCCAGACATGCTCTGTGATATTAACGGTTGGTGACTGTGCTGGCCAACTCTGTGGCATCTTGATCTTCACCTTTAGTAACTTTGATGTGGAGATGGAAGTATGCGTTGGAGCACCATCCTGTTTAATTGCTGGGGATATATGAGGTAGCTAAGATTTCTTGGTGTTTAAGACTATTGATGTTGCATTCCACCCTAAAGATCTTTCTCACATCCCCATACTAGATGCAACCCCAGGCCATGATTTTTGAGACACCAAACTTCCCTGTTTTCACACAGGTTCTTCAGGTGACCAGGTCTCGGGGAGCTCTGCTGCAGTGGAAATGGGCTGGATTTTCGAGCCAACATTAGCTTTGAGTCTGGTCACTTTTAATGCAACAAAATGAGAAGTCCCTACACCCTACACTCATTTGTTCTTGGTAAGATGAGGTATTACCCAATCTGACACAGGAACATTTGTGTCAATAAATCCTGCTTCGCTGTAACTCAATGCTGTGTTCTCTGCTTCTTGATGAAAAGGTACAAATTTAACAGAAAAAACTAATCCCAGTTTATATTTGAACAAACAGATTAACATCTTGTTTAAAATCACTGGTCTTTTTGAGGAGATCTTCAGAGAAGCCTTTGTCTTTCCTCACCTCCAGTGAGCCATGGGTGAAGTGAGAGTTGATGTGGACTCATATCATAGATGTAATTGTTGTTGTTTTGTTAGTCGATGGGTTGTGGGGGGACAGTGTCTGAAGAACAAAGAGTCTGCTTGGTCAGCCATTTCTCCAACAAAGCTCAGCTTATCCCATCAACAACATTCTGTCAGAGACACCAGGCACTGCTGATCACATGCTGCATGGAAACTAGGACAGTTCAAGATACAGATTCTTAGGTTCTAAATTCTAAATTATTTACTAATGCATGATGTAATCCAGCTTTTATTTCACAATCTCTTTCATTTCATGCCATTACAAATACTCAAATAATTACAAACATTCTTCCATTTTCATTTGTACCTCAAACACAAGGATCCAACATGAAAACAATCACTATTCTTGAGCGTCACGGGTGGCTTCTTTTGTTCTTAAGATAGGTGAGGTGCTCAGTGTGCTTCGGCATAAGTGCAGGATGAGTATCCAGGTGAGAAGTATAGATAGATCCCTGCCCATTTTTTTATTTCTTGGCCATTTCTCTGAAAATTTATAACACGAAAATCTTTTTTTCCACTCAAAGTTAGTGGTTGGGTAAAGCCGTTTATTGTCAAACAACTGTGTTTATTCATTCATTCATTTTCCAACCCGCTTATTCCCTTTCGGTGTCACAGGGATCTCCAGCGCACATTGGGCGAGAGGCATGGGAACACCCTGGAAAGGTCTCCAGTCCATCGCAGACATCTGCGTTAACTTTCTTTGATGAAAACAGAAACTTTCCAAATGACCCCGATCAAAACCTCTTAATATTCTGTACTCCTCCCTTTAACATCAATGGCAGTCTCTTAAGGTAGTTTTTGATGAGTTTCTTTATCTTCTCTGTTGGTAAAGCAGTCCATTCTTCTCTGCAAAAGCCTCCAGCTCTTGTAAATTCTTGCTGTGCAGTAAGAATATGTTGCTTACCTCTGCCCAAGATGGCGGCCGCTCTGGCGCATTGGTCCAATAAACGACAGTGTTTCATACGGCATCTAGGTTTAGATATCTGATTCGTTTAGTAAAAGAGCAGCCAAAGTTCTGTTCTGTCTCTTCGACTCTCTCATAGTGAGCTGGTGTTTCCATGATGATGTTTGTTGTAAATCTGTTGTAAATTTGTTGTAGCTAACAACTAAAATGCGTGGTTCACCAGCCCCAGACAAAAACAGTCTTGGCTCTAAACTCTATAGCAACCATTTTCTATGTTCACACTGTAGCCTAAACCTGATTTATTTGCTCATGTTTGACCTGTATCCCATATGTTCATGACTCAAAGGCTCAATTCAGATTTTTTAAAAAGAGACTCAGGCCACTTTTAACTGTGGATCTAGATCAGATACCCACCTACGGTCGAATCTGACTTTTGGTCATCATTCCCCATTCAGACTGGAATCTACAATTACATTAAGATAATATAAATATAAAAAACTGTTACAGTATATTAAATTTGACAATTACTGATGATTTCAAGTTGGGAAATTCTATAGTTGCCTTCAGAACCCGAGTAAGTTTAGACCAAACAAGAGTTAGTGCTATTCCAAACATTATTCAAACCCATGCAAACTCTGCTAATCTTGAACTTAATAAAAGTCTCCAGACGGTTTGATCTGAGATTATTTCTGTGGCTGCTTTACCTCAGAGGTGCTTTACTGCACAACATCTGTTTCAACGAGTTGTGAAACTTGGAAAAGAGCAGAAGTAGAAAAAGTCTCTGCCGCTGAACTATATTTATGTTGCACGCTAATGTTAGCGAAACCGTGATGAAGGGCTGACTTCTGAATAAGAATCGTGAAACGGATGGGACAGCAGCAGGTGGTGAAACACACAGGGAAGTGTGATGTGGGTTTGAGCAAACACCATCTAAAGCATGGGAGTGAAGCAGCTGCGTGTAAATGGGTGTGACCCTCTGAAGCCCAATTATCCCAACAACACAAACAACAATAGGCTCAAATCCACACCCACTCCCAAGAACTCTATGTTGATTTTGCAGACTGTGCAATGAGCATGCAAGAAAAACATCAGGGAAAAACACCTCGAACATGATCACAATCATCTTGAGCTATTGTGCCTTGCAAGAACGACTGAATTTGGGAATGCCCTTGTGCTAAGATCATGGCAATAGCTGCTTTTTATGTGTTGTTCCTTGCTGAGAATGCTGAAGAAACCACCTTGCAGTGTGATCCAGTTTAGTTCTGGTGAGTGGCTTAGGAAAACACTCTTTAAAACTCTATTAAGAGGAAAACACACGGCGAGAGCTTGATTGCTAAGCTAATTTTATCATTTCTGTCCATTCATGTCCAGCTCATACTGGGAGAATGGCATGACAGCATTGCAGGAATGTTCATTAAAGGGCCACATTTACTTCCCTGAGGGAATTCGTTCACCTGTGTTTTTTTTCTGAAAGCTGAAATCGAAGTTCCCGGAGAATTCTGCTCATAATGATAAAAAAGATTACCATTCACAGCACATTTATTTTTTTAACGGTCCACAAACCTTTACACACCTACGTGTTGTCATGAGCTCGCTTCGTCTTTCTTTTGCGTTAAATAATTCCTGAACACTAGATGGCGCTTTGGTAAACTGAATTCACTCCATGCCACACGGTGGCGCAAAAGCAATTCCCACTATTTGAGGCGAGTTTATGGAGAAGGAGAAGAGGATGAGCGATCGCTCATCTGTAATAGAATAAAGACAAACTATTCGTTTTCTGGAAAACAATCCACTTCTTATTAAAGCTGGTTACATGCGCACTATTGTGAGTTTATGCCCAGAATCGCATACAAACCGGGGTTTGTGCAGACGTGTGACAAATGTACAAGTTGAAGTACAAAAGACTTGCTCTGTGAGTCACAAGATAGCGAGATACTCCTCGGAAATCTGCGTCTGTCGGCGACGACGGCGATTCACAAACCTGCGGTGTTTGTAGTATAATGTTTGTGATGATCTGCAGGCAATGTTGCAGAGGCATAGGATACAGTGGTTTCGGTTCAAAGGGGGATTATTTTCAGTTTATTTTGACCCAATAAATGAATTAAATATGGGTGTGCTCCCATTTTGATAATATTCCCGGTCTTGGACATCAGAGTGACACACGTGACCTGAGACGCAGTTGGAGAACATGGACACCGTTTAAAATCATGCCGCGTGAAATCCTCTGCTGTTGATTCCTTGTACTGTTGTAAAAAAGCTGTGTAATTAAGGCTAAAAATTAACTGCATGCAGCCCCTACATAAAAAAAACGCATAGGTGTGTAAAGGCCTTAACTGTCAATATGGATCAGAGAATGGTGATCCGAAACCAAAACCACCCAGAGTGTGGCGAATAGGTGGTTCTCTGGTTGATAACGTTTTTCTAGGGAAGTCGTGATGAGCTTAAAAGGCAACCTCAGATACCTTCTCCCGAAACTCAGTCACCCATTCATTTTCTTTACCCACTTCAGGGTCATAAGGTTCTGCTAGTGCACCCTGGACAGGTCGCCAGTCCACACACACATTCACTTGAAATTAATTTAGAGAATGAATTAAATTTCACGTAGTGTTTTTAGTTTGTGATGGAAACTCATGGAAACACAATGAAATCATGCAAACTCCTCTCAGGACGGCCAATGGTCAGCCTCGAAAATCCAACCTTCCAACTACATAGCTACAGTACCGCTCCAAAACTCAAGTCACATAATGAAAGGGACGTCCAATCATAGCATTACTGTATTTAACTTTTTTCAGGCTATTAAATTCTTCACCCAGGCTCTTTAAAGTGGGTGGGCATATTTCTCCACTGTCTTCCAACTGGACAGGGGTTGGAATACTTCCTTACGCAATGCCTTTTTGTACGTAACATGAGGGTTAGTCTTGGCTCTGGTTTTAAGAATGATGAAAGAACTCAAAAGCCGGTATCACAACAGAGGGGTCTTTTATTAGGGGTTCTTAACAGGGAAAACCTAAACAATATCACTCACTTGAGAAAAATAGGAAGTTGAACATGAACTGACTCTCAGCACAAAAACCAAGGTTGTTGTGATGAAGACCCAATAGCTAAAAGACAGAAAAGCAAGCTTTTAAAAGGAGAAGTGAACAACAGACAACTGGAGGAGAATATGAAACGAAACAGACAAGGACATGGAGAGGAAAAACATAAACACAACATGAGAATCACGTGACAAACGCGAGGAGATAAAGGAAGGTAAACAGAATATTTGAAAAAGCTGAGATAAAGGAAAACATTAATTTATCTTCTAACCAGCTTATTCCCTTTCGGGGTCATGGGGGTTTCCAGCACTCATCGGGCAAGAGGCGGGGGTACACCCTGGACAAGTCGCCAGTTTATCACAGGGCAACACACACATTCACACCTAAGGGGAATTTAGATTATTAAATTAACCTGGAACCCGGAAGAAACCCACAGGGAACCCACATGCAAACTCTTTCCAAGAAGGTCACCAGTGAGCCTTGAACCAGCAACCAAGCATGACATATACAAACATATTATATTTTGTGTTACATTTTTTTACCTTCATGGCCAGTCATGCATCTTAGCACCTGTAACATTCTACCTTTTATCCAATTATGCACTTTCATATGTTTTTTAAAAGTTATTTAAGTTAACTGTCTGCTCGCTGACGAGCAAAGTTTGCATCAAGCCAGGAAATGGTTTTCTCATGATTCATAGAGCTCTTGTATTTTTAGTCTTCCAGCTGCAGCCAAGCGTGCAAGTGCCTCTCTGAATAAATAGTAATGCTAATCAATGCAAATTACACTATCAGCAACGACCCAAAGAGTAACGGTCACTTTAACCCACGCTTTATGTTAAAAGTCAGTTTAACCAAAAGCATTGGGAAACTTTGCTGCACAATGTCACAACAACATGGTCAAGAGTCACTTTAAAAGGAATTGGTGCAATATTTCATCATCATCCCCTGCCCACAAGCGCATGCATAATTTATACACAGAAAACCTTGGTCTGACTGAAAATTGGTTCAAAGGAAGTCAACTTACGCTCTACTGTGTGTAGAGATAAAATAATGCACTTTAGGAAATCTCCTTTGAGAGGTCTTAGGTGAAGGAACAACATCATCTGACAATATTCTGCTCCGGATGGGTTTTGGAATGTTTACATTCCAAACAATTGTTCGGCAAGTCTGCTGTAAATTTGGAGGTAGTTGATGAATTATCTTAGGTGGTAATAAAAAGCTATTTGCAAGTGATGGTTCATTTTCTTGAATATGTGTCTCAATACTCTACACCCCACTGAAGATAATGTAGCACAAGAACAACCATAACTAGAGGACTAAAGTTTATGCACAAAATTTTGACTTTTGTTGAAAGTTAGGTGTATTTTTATTAGCTTGAAAAGGTAGAATTTTTGGTTGCTATGGAGGAGTCACTGACATCATTTAAAGTGACCTAGCAAATTTGAGTCATATAAACCAACCCCAAAGTCTATATGATTTTCCTTAGCTGAGATAGCGATATGCTAAAATTGTTGCTATTGTAAATAGTCTGGGTGCTAAGAAGAATCAGCAACATAGAATATTGCTCCCTTTTTCACTATAAGTAATATAATCCAACCCACATGACTTTACCATTTACCAAAGCTGAGATAGAGTTCAGCAAACTTGGTTGCTAGGGTAAACAGATTGGTTGCCATGGAGCAGTCAGAACCTTTTTTATTTGTTTTTTTTTCTTACTATGATTAACATAAACAACACCCCCATTTCTCTGAGATTTTTCATCTTGAAGATATTAGCCATTACAAGTCAATGGTAAACATTTAACCTCCTCTAGAGCTTGGGGTTCAAATACTTTTGATAAGTATATTACTTTTAATGTTACAACTCATTTAAAACCACAAAACTGCAAAACCACAAGGAAATGACTTCAAGTGCTCAAACCCCTAGACACTTCTCAAATCTTCTGTTTGTTTCATGTAAAAAGTCCAGCAATAAAGCTCTGAAAGCTTTTTTAACAGGCCAACTTCACAGTAGTGTATCCTCGTGGCCCTGCTGCATGTTGATTTACAATGAGGACTGAACTACAGCAAACGGCAACTGTTTACTCTCCACACAAAGCATCTTGCAGTGACAGACGTCTTGTTCAACACCTTTAATACACAACTCCTGCACTGTTACAGGATGCTGTAACTGAAAACCGCCTGAAAATCACACAACATTCAGCCCTCTCTCTGTGTAATCCAGCATTTCAAAGGATAACAGCCCTGAAAATAAGCTTTAATATATGTACATTTGTTGACGGATGGATGCACCAAACATACAGAATGACTCTTATTATTAAAATAAAACTATTACAATTATTTTGAAAATATTACTAGGTTTTGTTGCTGGTGGTGTTGTAGAAACATCTCCCTCCAGTACACGTGATGTTCAAAAAGGTATTTTTGTCACTCAGGATCCCTCAGGTTTGGTCTTTTCTTAATCTTGTGGTTCTTCAAATGGTCAGATCACAACACAAAGGAGATAAATGGGATTGGGACCTTAACCACTTGATCTCGTTCCATAATGAACTGAGGGGATTAAAAAGAGGGCTATTCTGATGCAATCACATGCAAATGTTTGACACAATCCTAACACAAAGTAGATACAGTAGATTAAAATACCAATTTTAACTTGTATGGACATTTAAAACTGAACTCAAGTATGCATTTTTTTACTAAAATGTAAGGCAATGGTTAAAGCAATAAAGCTATTTCATTCATATTGTGCTGATATGATTTCCTTCATAAACCCACGGCAATACTCAATTTTAGATAACACTTTAAAAAGATTAAATTGCTTATCATATGAAAGAATTCAATATAATACAATTTAATAAAAAGTTAATGCGACATTGAGCAATATGTAGAAGCAAAATGGCAATCAGGAAGAAAAAAACAAGAGAAATGATGAAAAGCAATACAAAACAAGTAGACATTGGAAATTAAATTGGTAAAAAGGATAGTTCTGTAGTATTTGGAATGTAGAATGTTCTGGTTATGATTAATAAGTTGATCACTCTTTCAACAGTTTTGTTGGGGATTTCAAAATAATAGAGAGTGGAGGCATTTTAATGGAATTTTTTATTAATCTCGATGAAGAAAGACGTGAACAAGAAACTTACATCAGCCTCTTTAACTCAAGGAAAGACTGACGTCAAGAAACGTCATCACCTCCGGCAGCCAATCACAGGGCACCACGACGGTAGAAAAGGAACACTACCACTTCCCCTCCTTTAGTTTTCAAAGATCGGAGGGTGTGTAGATTTTAGGGAATATTTATCATACAGAGGGTTTCTCATCCCTAAATAATAAAGAAGGGGGTCTTTACACAGATCCCGGATTCAGAAAACGATAAACATGGTCGTAGTTACAGCAGGGACCGGAGGAGCCCACAAAGTCCTCCTGATATCGGGAAAACAGAGCGCTTCGCCCGGCGTGACGCAGGGTGGATACAGCCGCTCAATATCTGTCATGATACCGAACCAAGCCTCCTCAGACTCCGACTCCACCATCTCTGGACCACCGATGCGCAAACGGCAGAGACTCACACATCTGAGCCCAGAGGAAAAAGCACTTCGAAGGTGAGGCCAGCAGGGATTTAATCTAATCGGCATTGTAAGGCATTCTGGCGTTTCACTTGAAATACAGCCGTTCTTATTTTACCTTTATGCTTGTTAAAGTCTTTAAATATGACACATTAGCAGTTTGACCCGTCTGAATTGAAGAATATTGAATCCTTGCCAAAATCAGTAGGTTTTGCCGGTCAGTCCCTCCCCCTCTGAGTCAATACAGTCTGCCTGCGTGGCAGGGGCGACTGCGCATGCGTCGTTTCCTCACACCTATGCCCTACTGAGCGATTACTCAATAAAATTATTTAGATGAGGAAATAGATGTTGGTTTAGATGTTTCATAATCAACTGAAAAAAAATTAGATTTGAGGCTAAAATAATTAAAATATTACATTATATTATAAATAAAGTAGTACTTTGATAAGGTCTGAAAATGATCATTAATAAATGATATGCAGTAGACATTTGGAACTTAATTATGCTTATGTACAAATTGGGTTTTTAAAAGGATTATTGTATTAAAATGATAATTTCTTTATTCAAGCTTGCTTGAGGAAATCTGCAATACAAATTACCGGTAACTAGAGGGAAAATTATCTTTTAAGGCACTGTTTCAACAGTTATGGAATGCAAGAATCAATGCAAACACAAAATAAATTAACTGAACAGTGCGCTTATAGACTTTAAAGAAAACTAAAATATCATTATATAAGTTAAATAAAGATATAAGTATGTAGGAACCGCTGGATAAAAAAGTGCACTTTTTACATGTAGCCAAATTGAATTAAAAAAATGCTTTGTAAACACTGTTTCTAATACAAACAATGTGTAGCTTTTACTGCAAAAATACAAAAGATAATGCTTTTCTTATAATCAGCCACATTATTTTTAGAAATTAAGCAGATTAATTGATTTAGCTCTTAAAATATGCATTGAAACTTGAAATTTCTAATAAATACTGATTACTTTTCAGGAAACTGAAGAACAGAGTTGCAGCACAGACTGCAAGAGATAGAAAAAAGGCTAAAATGGGGGAGTTGGAGCAGCAAGTGTTGGAGTTGGAACTTGAGGTACTTAAAATTTTGTTTAAGTTTTAAACATATTTAGTTTGGAGGGAAATATAACCATCATGCTTTCCCCCCTGCAGAATCAGAAACTTCAAATTGAGAACAGGCTGTTGCTAGAAAAGACGAGCGATCTGATTACTGAGAATGAGGAACTGAGACAGAGATTGGGGTTGGATACTTTGGAAGCAGATGAGACGGTAAAATACTTTCTTTCTTTCTCGCTAGTTCCGCTGTTAAACAGATGCGTATCAGATCATTCTGGACTTTCCACTCACACTTCTCATTCACCCCTCGTTAGGTTGAGGAACTTGAGTCGACGGTGAATGATTTGGAAATGGTGACCGGGTCTTCTGAGTCCGCAGCACTCAGGCTACGTGTGCCTCCGCAGCAGGTGCAGGCCCAGCAGTCCCCAAATCTGAAGAGTTCACCATGGATACTCACAGCCCTGGCCCTGCAGACTCTGAGGTAAATATGAGTGGGGTTTCAGGCGTGTTGATGCTATACCTAAAACAAAAGCTGCAGAGGAACATCAGCACATCCTGCTTGATGCTGCCACCGGCGAGGTGTGACGTTTTCTTTCTATTTGTTTAAAAAGCAGTGCGATCACCTTATACAAGTTAACTACACAGACATAGAACGCCTCCAAGTTTTGGCCTTTAATTTCTATTACCTTAACCATAAAAGTGTATATGGATAAATGTATGTAATGCTATGCACTTATTTTAATTATTGGACCTTGTTGCAAACTACTTGTGTTTACCCCTGAACTGTAAGTCGCTTTGGATAAAATATCCAGAATAACCAGTGTTTGGAGCTCAATCAGAGACTAAACCTACCAGAAAAATTGGTGATTGAAAATTGCATACTCCTCAAATGCAATTCCTCTGGTTTTAGTCCTTTTTGTTTTTTTTGTTTTTTTGAATGTAGAGAGACATGAGTACGACATTTGTCACCTCACTAGTAAAATGGAGATGTTAAAAGAGACTTTTGAGGCTATGGTAAAAATAAAATGCATATTTTAAAAAATATATTTTGTTATCTGATTTGCTGGCTTAAAAAGACATTTTTATATGATTGAATTGCTGTTGAATAAAGTGTAATGTAATCAAAATGATCAGATTTTAATACAATTTTTGTTTTATGTTTCTCTGGACTCATACATACAATTCTGAACAAAAACCGATTTTTCTCAACACAGCTGTCTAAAAGTAAACTAAAGCCAGATTTCTACTATGAGGTGAAGCGTAGCCTCCATAGATGCAGACCCATACGATGTCCCTACACATAGATGTAACATCGACCACAACAGAACACAAGCTGTACAATTGGTCGGCTTGGCAATAGAGCATTTCTGATCTATGAGGAGAGGAGTCAACAAACATGGACCCAAACATGGAGCGACTGGTCGTGTCAGATGGAGCTAATTTGTAGTGGTGTGTAGAATTTAGGGCTTTGCCTAAAATGTAATATAGAATTGTGATAAAGTTAGTAAATATCGATGATTCCAAAGAACAGCCTTTTACACTTGATGGTTTGAAGCATCTCCATGCAAGCGCTTTATAACACTTTTGACTTTATAACACACTCTGGGATCTTTGTCTCTTGTTTTTATTCATATTTTACCATTTAAAGGATAAACGTCATCATTCGTATCTAAAATCCAAAGTCAACCAACTCTTGGAAAGGCTATACAAAGTATAAACCCTTAAGAATACGTAGTCTACAGCTTTAAGTAAAACCATCATGACCGTAACATAAATGGTGGATGCAGTGCTTGAAGAAATTATTGAATTTGAACTGGTTTCCATTCTATTGTTAATTTTGTAAATGTGTGCCAAACCACGCCTACATCTGAAACTTCCATACTATAAAGCATGTGAAGAGGTGTGTATGGAAATTTCCGTTCAACCTCACTTTGTTCACATGAAGCTGAAGATTATAAAATCTAAAAAACTCGATGGTATGCCATCGCTTCATTCCAGTGGGCTGCTTGTGCGGATGAGTGGAATCACCGTGGCAGAGAGGCTGTAGATGCCCAGAAGTGAGAGAAAGCAGGGATTTTTCAAATGCAGCCAGGCTCCATCTGGTCTGAACTGTAGCATTGCAGAAGAAGCCTAGGTCTACTAACTAGATGTGAAAATTAGATTCCTCTACAACAGATCCGAACGTTCTGTTTTTTTTCCTCCCACAGTCTGATCTCTTGTTTGGTATTCTGGACATCCTTGGCTCCGAGCTCTTCCTCCCAAAAGCCACAGAGTCTCAGCAGGAGCTTGAGCTGGATGGGGGTCCAGGAGAGCAAGTACCTTCCTCCGCACCTGCACCTCTGGGGCCCACACCAGTTAAGCTGGAAGCCCTTAATGAACTGATCCACTTCGACCACATTTACACCAAAGCCGTCGAGGTGGTGAGCGAGGAGAGCATTTGCGAAGTGAAAATGGAGGAATCTGTTGCCTTCTCTAAAGCCGATGAAGACGTCCAGACGGTGTCGGTCAAGGACGAACAGGAGGAAGTGGTCATCCCCATGGAAGATCAGAATCCAGATGGGGTTGACGACTTCCTTTCCGACGCATCTTCCTTCAGCGGCTACGAGAAGGCATCGTGTCTGACGGATGCGTACAGTGACTCTGGCTACGAGAGGTCACCTTCCCCCTTCAGCAACATGTCATCCCCACTCTGCTCAGAGGGCTCTTGGGATGACATGTTTGCTACCGAACTCTTCCCCCAGCTGATTAGCGTTTGAACGGTGTTTACGATTGCATAACCGCCTGCCTTTGCTCTGCGACTCTAAGTGATTGATTGTCAATAGAGTAGTGCGTAACCATGAAATTTCGACCAAAGGCATCGCTTCATTGGCTTCTGTTGTATAACTGTGAGTCTGTTTGTGATAAATCGATGTACAGCTCAAATGCTCACCAGTATTTTTGTTGGGGAACGGGGATATTGGGATTAATAATTTTAAAAGCAGACCTATTTATTTGTACCTCTACTTTCCAGAGTTTCTGTAATGTAATCTGCCTATATCAGATTCTTATTTTAATTCTATTGTAAATGCTCTCCTTAATCATAATGCATTAAAAATAGCATTGCATACGCTGTGTGAACTTCTTTCTTTTCTTTTTAAACCACTTCAAAGAGAAAATGCATGCAAATTCTTCACATTCCCAATGGGCTTCAAACCCACCTTGACTAAATGTAACCGATTACTTTAATTAGAGACTTGTTTGAAGCTGAACTGGTACGTGTACTGCAGCAGGTTGGTTGCGGCCCTCCAGGAGGGACCTTGGAATGGTTAACAAAAACCAAAGACCTTGCTTTGTTTCCATTAAAGGTCAAATGTGCCCCAAAGTCACTTTTTGTGGTAGAAATTTTTAGAGACCTCTTAAACTGCCCCTTGGGATTTCACCATCTGCTTTCCATTCCCTTGGAACCATGTGATAAGATGCGTTCTCAAAGCACACGGTTGCTCAATGGTCAAAACCACCTTTGATAAGCGAGAGGGACTTTACTGTGTGTAGTGCAGCTGAAATAGACCTTTCTTTTCTCAGGTTTTGGTTTCAAATAAAAGTAGGCCATCAGGGGTGTAATGCTCTGTGCTGCTTGGGGCAGGGTGCTTTACACCCTTTATCCCCAGGCTAATTCAGTCGGCTTGCTTTCTAAATACAGGGTGGGGATTGAGGAGGAGGAAAGACCTCCAAAGCCCCCATGGGCTTACATTCAGTGCCACACCTCTCAGCTACAGGTTTATTACAAGATTATAGTTCCAGGCTACAAGATTAAAACCTTTGCACTGTTGGAAAATTTTATCACCATTTTTACCAGTGTTGGGACTGTAAGATAAAGAGTTGCATTCGGAGAGTTTTTCTACGGAGTATTAACATAATGTCAACATGAGGCATATTTTGGAAATGTATTGAAAATAAAATGCATGTACAGACTTAATCACAACCGTGAAGTTCAAAATTGACCACAGGTGTGTCTTATTTACATGAGTCATCTCTGGGATGGTCCAACTGGGGAAGGGTGGGCTCCTAAGTTTACACACCCACGCACATTTTTCAGAAAATATAAGTAAGCATTTTCCCACTCATGAATTGAGTGAAGCCATTAATTGTCATGTTTGACTATCATAATGTCTTTTTAAATCAAAAAAACCTTTCCAAAATACAGACCTTTCCAGACTGGCCTGGTAACATGGACAAAAACTGACAAAGGGATTTGAGTAGCTTCAATGTTTTGTGCATAAGGAGACACTTGAAAATGGTTTGCTTGATTTCCACAAAGTAGCTGCTTATAATACGCCAAACAGGTCAGAGAAAAGCTCCAAACCTCTGGAACGAAGTTAAACGCTACATTTGGAGAGGAGTCAACATGAACGGAACAACATCCCCACTGTGAAGAACGGAGGTGGGTCACTGATGTTTTGGGGATGTGCTTACACGAGAAACTTGGTCAGAATAGATAGAAGATGAATGCAGCATGCTCTCATAGGATCCTGGAGGAAAATGTGCATCATCAGCCGGAAGCTGCTCACGGGACGTTATTAAACATTCCAACACGACAACGATCCAAAACACAAGGCCACGCCCACTCGTCACTGGTTCCACCAGAACAAAGTGAAGGTTCTGGAGTGTCTTGACCTCAATAGTGAAGTTCATGCAAGAAGTTACAAAATTTAGAAGCTTTTTGTCAAGAAGAAAGGGCTGCTTTACCAAGAGAGAAGATAAAGAACCTCATCTACAACCACCTCAAGAGACTTCAGGCTGTCATTGATGTTAAGGGGAGGAATACAGAATATTAAGAAACTTTTGAACAGGGTGATTTGGAAAGATTCTGATTCTGATTTAAAAAAAAATTTGATCAACCGCTTCAATCAAGTGTTTTCACTGGTTTTTCCAGACAATGGCAAATATTTTTTTTTGCGAGGGTATGTAAACGAACAACTGTATGTAAAAAAACAACGCTCTTCTATGGAAACTCAAATTAGAAGGACACAAGATCCTGAAATGCCTCTATCATCACCTTGGGTGATTGAGATAAGCCTTACAGTAATTCTCATCTTACAGTCGGAGTAACTGAGACGAGCAGCTGAAGGACACTGGGAAATGCCCACAAATACACCAGCATCTCAGTTTCAGACTGATTTAAAACACGAAACTGAAAATGAAAAGTTATACAAATCTAGGGCACTGGAAGAGTTTAACAGTGTTTATCAAGTGTATTTCTATGTGCATTAAATCAATGGGTGGTTGCATACCATTTTTTGTCGCAGTTAAAAAGAGCACAATAAAAGTCAAACTTTCCTTTGTTGTTTTGTAAGACATTGGAATCAACAAAACATTTTATTTAGTGTTGATCCATATTATTCTTTATTATTAAATCTATGATAACCTCAATGGCCGATCCACGTCTACATCCATTTCGCCGATCACAATTAATTTCAATATATTCCAAAATATCCCTTTTATGTTTCATTCATCCAATCAATTTGGTCTGAATTAAATTCTGAGCATCAGACAAATCCGAAAATACACTTTCTTGTCATTAAGGATTGCAAAATGTTTGACAAAATAGTAGTAGACATAAAAATGTCATGTTTTTAGTTAATATTTTTTTTTTATTTCTATTTCAGTGGAGATCAGCTTTAAACTGATCCTAAAACGCTGTACATTTTATGCAATATATGTATGCAATAAATCAAAGCTTGTGATTAAAGAAGTTGGAAATGTACTTTACTTAAGTTTGTGTAAACGCAACGTTTCAAGCAACATGTATTTTTTGTGGGTGTTTTTATTGATAGATTTTGCTTTATAAAATTGCTGGACACATTCGTCAGATAGTTTGGTTCAGATGAGTTATTTCTTTAAATTTAAGAAAGAAAAAGGAAGACATTTGTAAATTTCTCGCAAAGAAATATGACTTAAACGGCTCTAGAACTCCCAGTTTTCAGATCTTTTCATGCAAAAGTGATAGTACATAAACAACAAATAAAAATACCCTACAGTAGTCATGCTGGTTCTAAAGTAGCCATCTCTTTAAACAGCCCCTGGTGTAAAATTAGCAAACACATGTGTGGAGTGGGAGTGGAGGGGGCCGGGTGTCGGTATCTTCCGGATGTTAAACTTAAACAGGAAGCATGACCAGAACGATAATCACCCCCTGCCGAATCCAACATTTCATACCTCGTGGACTCATAAAGGCACATAATAGCAATCAAAGTTGTCCTCTCAGTCGGTTTAGTAAATGTTTGAAGCTATAAAAAGTTAATAAAACAGTACACAGAATAAAAATACTATAATCCAGACATGGGTGGTTCATAGCACTTCTGATGTGGTACATGGATTCATCTATGTTCATCAATTTAGCCCAGATGTAAAAAAATACACTTCTTGTTCTTTTACTTAAAAAAATTGCAAATATCGCCATCTACTGTATAGGAGTGTGTAAAGATTACCGGCGCTATAAAAGAGGAAAAATAGTATATATAACTTGTGAAAATATGATTGCATTGTTGTAAAGAGTTTAAGCAAATGTATATCTTTGTTCATAAATCCGAGTGAAATCTCAAAAACTAAAGGAGTTTGTCAAAAAATGCACTTTGGTTACAAAGCGTTTTGTGCAACTTTTTTGTATTTAAAATGTTGAGAAATTAAAAGAAAAATATGAAAAGGAAAAAAAAAACGTGCTTTTTTAATCTTCATTGCAGTTTTGGCTGTGTCTTTTGTTAGTTTAGACATAACTCCATTGATTTTTCCTAAAAATATGGGAAATGATGATTCTATGAATGGCAAATTAAAACACCAGAACACTGGCACTGCAGCAGGTAAATATATAAAACTATGTTTTGGAGGACTTGGTTTTATTGCAGGTCACAAAGTGTCAAAATACACATTTCAGCGAATCCCCAGTGTGAAATAAGTCACGTGACCGTTTGTTTCTACCACGGTTTCTCTTTGTTATGTCTTTTAAACAATGTTTTCCCGACCATTGATGTAAAACAGGTAATATTTTAAACCTGAACATGAGGCCCATCTGCAGGACTTATTTCATGTTTATTTTAAACTAGCAACAGCTCCCAACTCTAGGTCTTCACTGAACCACTTTCTACTGTTGCTATGGTTTCTGAACTCAGATGGCACATGATATCAGACAAAAACTAACAAAACAAAGCATTCATGTAAAAGAGTATCATGTGGAAGCAACAACAGCCAGCCAGGTTTGGTTAAACTGAATCAGTAACACGTTTGTCACATGACTACAATGCCTTAGGGTGAACTGTGCAAATCATTCAGTTTGCATCTGTGAAAAGGCCACAGAGAGGAACACAACTGGCTTTAGTACTCACCAACACAGCAAAACACAGCACACAAGAGCAAGACTCTTCTTCTTCTTCTTCTTCTTCTTCTTCTTCTTCTTCTTCTTCTTCTTCTTCTTCTTCTTCTTCTTCTTCTTCTTCCGGCTGTTCCCAGTTTAGGGGTCGTCACAGCAAATCATCTGCTTTATCTAGACTCAGAGGCTGCAGATTCTTTAAAATACATGATAAATATACAATTCTTAAAAAAATAATATGTGATTTTTAATATCTCGAATAAACAAAAATGTCAATGTTAAAATAAGTATTATTTTTGGATTTATTAATATTTAACAGTTCATGTAAAATCATAAATGGGGACATTAGTAATTCTTGAAAGGATGAGAGTAAATTTCACTAAAAGATGATTCTTTTTGAGATTCTTACTGTGTTTGTTAATCATTTCTTAATTTACAAAATAGCCGTCTTTTTAAACAGAGATCAACACTCAGGTTTGAAAGAGAATGAAAGCCCATGAAAAGCAAAAGCAACTGTTTACCACTTGCAATGTTCATTACAAAGAATAACATGTAAAAAAAAAACAAAAGAGCTATTTTACTTTCATTTAATTTTGCAAAACTCAATCACAGCACTAAAAAACAAAGAAAAAAAAAACAAAACAAAACAGAAGGACAAGTTTCACAATAGTCGTTACTGGTAAAAAAGATCAAATAAAAACAGGGTATTCAAGTTGCAGACAAGAAGTTCCTGAATTCTACCAGGAACACAAACTGTAGGTGGCATTATGTAAGAGTCTCAAATAAATACACTTTTTATTTTCTATCCAGAAAGACAAAGTAGTAAGGTCTAACTTCCTGTGTGCAGATGGGGTTGTGTGGTTTATTCAACAGCACAACCCCTCATCTACATAAATGCCATTTGCCATTTTAGATGTTTTTATTTATTTATTTATAAATAGGTTGTGAGTTTATAGCAAAGGGCAACCTCCAACTTTCCCATTGACTGTCTATAATGAGGATGAAGTGTCAGTGAAGTCACCCATTGGTTTCTGGCTCAAAGTGGGCGTCGCCAGCCATCACCTTCATGATAGTGCGCCACTTCCCGGTAATTGAAAACTAACAAAAGATCCACAGAGGCGGGCGGAGAAACCACACTCATGCATACGCACACACATAAGAAACAACTAACAATAAACTACAAAATTAGCTGGAATAAACGACACCAGAGGATGACGCGTAGCGAGACAGGTTCATGAAGGTCAAATTCAGAGATCTAAAAAACAATGGAGCCAGGGGGAGTTGATTTTTTAAGCTCCAAAGTTGGGGAATTTAATGTTGGAATGAATGAGAACCTGCTCACTTCTGGAGCTAGCCTCAAGTGGCCAGTCGAGGAACTGCATTTCAGTCACATCCTATTACACGTGGAAAGGGAAAGCAGGAGGTTGCCCTTTGCACTCTCCCTTCTGTTGTGTAATAGGAAGTGACTAAAGCTGCAATTTATCACCTCTCCACTTGAGGCTGCTGGCAGTAGTGAGCAGATTCCCATTGACACCCATGTTAAAAGTGTATTTTTTTTTATTAATAATTAACCTACATTTTATTAGGCCATCTCTACCAAATAGCAAGTGTTTTCACAGAATCACACACGGCACAATCATAGTTTTATATGGTCTGTGGTTAATGAAGTTATTACGGTACGGTAATTAAACAACAAGATGATGATGGATAATACCATACCCCTCCGAAAAATAAAACAGTAATATACAGTGATGTATTTAAAGGAGGAGTGAACAAAGTGCTTTCAGAAATACACATTTTATTGTTTGCTTTTGTAAATAGTGAACAAACTAAAGAATAATCTAAATTTAATAAAACACTTTATAGACAGGTGTTGAATCCCCCAATTATACTAAACAGGTGCTAATGATCATTAATGTCACATGGAGGATGATTACCTGAAGCAGAAACAGCTGTGTAGGAAGCCTAAAACAGAGCGAGGAACAGCCAAACTGCTACCAAGGTGAAGTTGAGAAAGATGGTTTCATGTCAAGATTGAGCACAAGAAGGCGTAAAGTAGTTATACTCCATCAAAGTTACCAAAGTTATACTCAGACTAAACCAGACAAAGATTGTGCTTTCAGGATGTGCTCTTTAAAGAAGCACACAGGAGTCATGGAGGATTGTAGATGCAGAAGAAGTCCAGCAGTGACTTGAGGTCAGACCCAGGTACATGATGCATATGGGTCGACTCTTTCTGGTGAATCTGGATATCGTGTCACACTTTTTCCGCATAATTACGCCAAATTTCTGCCCTGGCTCAATGAACCTCATGCGACAAAAAGAACCGCTATAGGATTTTGAAACTTTGTAGAAAAGCCTCCCAAAACACGTTCTGTTGGATCAGTGGAACAGATGAAATAATCTTTTATATTTAATATGCTTAGCATATTTTGTTTCAAATATTAAGGCTAAGGATCATATTTAATTAATAAAAGGCATTGCCTAAAAACTAGTGATTTTAAAGATTTTTTTCGCAGCAGATTAAAGAAATCAAGGATCAAAGTATAAAGTCTGTGTCATACGATAACAGTATTGGGTAAGGGTTTTATCTGGAGTGCACTGGGGGGGCTGCTGCTAACTGAAGAGCAAATATTGGATTTTCCTTTAAAAGAAACACGAGGAGAAACACAAGAACAAGGCAAATTTCCTGGTATCTCATGCAGACAAACAAGCGCACAGCCAACCTCTCGAATGCTCCTCAACTTGGTTGACTTAACAATGCACTGTAGAAATGACATCTCTAGTGTCCCCCACCTCTCCAAGCATTTCCTTTCAGTGCTAAGAAACAATTGAAGCAGTGCACAGCAAGTGTACTGAGAGAAATGTTGAGGCATTTTTTCGATCTTATCGCCCATTATCAGACAATATCAAAAGCAACCATGAGCTTGTGAAGGTGCTGGCTCCAACCACTGGCTGCCCTTAGCCTTTCTGAATTTAAGTCTAGTGTCACGGTGTAGCTGAAGTGGGGTAAGGAACTATACACAAGCCTCTTAAAGGAAACTGGTAAGGTGTTAAACACTCCTTCTTAGATTTACCAGGAGTTACCATGCAACCAAGCGTTTTACCCTAGCAACTACATTTTCTGAACTCTATCTCAGCATTGGTAAATGGTAAAGACGTGGGGGTTAAATAATGTATAGTGACATTATATGATGTTACTGACTTCACTGAAGAAACCAAATTGTTTACCATAGCAACCAATTTGTCATATCTATCTCAGCTTAGGAAAATTATAGAGAAATGGTGGTTGGTTTATTTCACTCATTGTAACATTTTGTCTTTTTAACAGCACCTTTACAAGCCAACATTAAAGTTTGTGTGCAAACATTAGCTATCTTGTTATTATTGAGAACTTGGTAAATACATGGTTGAAAAAAGTGCATTAAATATTATTTTATTTATCTCACAACTACAAATCAAACCGGTGACCGGTGTTTAAGTGACCGTCCAAGTGCATGATTGTATAGCATTATAGACATCGACAATTATCAAATTTTACAATCAATCAAGAGTTATTTATTTCATGCAACCATTTTATTAAATAACCACAGTCTCTACATGGATCCCAAAGCTGAATCTGCATAATCTAAAAGAAACAGCTTTGAAAGAGGTGGAGATTTGTTACAGACACAGGCATTCTAGAAATGTCTGGAAAAGCACTCAAAAGGGCCTCGTGAACTTCGACCTTGGAGTTTCTCCCTCTACGGGAAAAGCTCAAGAGCTTATCAGGGTTATAATAAACTCTGCAGTACACTTCACAATTCTGCTGACTTTCAGGTCTCTTATGAGATAAGCCTGGAGTTTAATCACTCAGATATTTAAGGAATAAAACTGTCTGTAAACAGTTGTGTTATAGAAATTAAGAAGACCATCAAGAAGTAAATATGTGACAGCAGAAACTTACTGATTGGTAGCAGTTATTTTCAATTATTTAATAACTCGGTGTTGATTTCAAGATCACACAAAGGAAGCTAAAAAAATAAATAAATAAAAAACACTTTAAAGCCGTGTAGAATGGACAATATCATGTAGATATGTTGGTTTTCTGTGTGTATGTATATAGAAAAAAATCAGAAAGATCAGACATCTCCTTACAGAACATTCTACCCAACTTCTGCTCCAAGCAATGGTCATATCAAGACTCGACTACTGCAATGCTCTTCTCGCTGGACTTCCTGCATGTGTGGTGAGACCCTTTCAGATGATCCAGAACTCGGCAGCTCAACTGATCTTCAAGGAACCAAGAAGAGCACACGTCACCCCTCTCCTCAGCTCTCTCCACTGGCTTCCCATTGAGGCTCGAATCAAGTTCAAATCTTTGACGCTGACATACAGGACAGTCACAGGCTCCGCTCCTTCATACCTCCACAAACTCCTCCAGCTCTACGTCCCCTCCAGATGCCTCCGTTCAGAAAATGACCAGCGTCTCGTGGTCCCATCTCAGAGCGGCAAAAAATCTCTCACCAGGACCTTCTCCTTCACAGTTCCTGGCTGGTGGAATTCCATTGCCGTCCCATTACGGAAAGCTGAATCTCTTTACACCTTCAAAAAGCAGCTAAAAACTCTACTCTTTCGAGAGCACTTACTAACTTAACCTACTTACTTACTAACTTAACTTAAGCACTAACTCATAAAAAAAAGAACCCTCTGAAGCACTGATCTATGTGTATGTCTTCTGATCAATCCACTTTGTACCAAACTGCTTGATGTTTACTCCCAATGTAAGTCGCTTTGGATAAAAGCGTTATTATTCTTCAAATGTATTTGTGATTGGTTCACTTGAAGCATGCTTTTTTAGCAACTATTTTCAAACTAAATACATTATAATTGTACATAAATTGTAAAAAGGTACTTTTTTGTTTATTAAGAATACTTTTATAAGCAAACAACTAAACCCATACCTAAACGAATGCTAAATTTGTCAAATTAAAGCACACTTTTTTATTTTAAGAAAATAAAAATGATTTGAAAGTTTTTTTTTAAATATAAGCATTATACTTTTATTATATTGTTATTGTGCCAATAACACGTGTTATTCCAATGCTATACTAAAAGCATACTTCGTTGTTAAACGTTCTTTAAAAATAGGTGAATGTACCTTATTGTTACTTTCTTCCTTGCATGTATTTGCAAATGTGTTTTCAGTAATAAATGGAACACCAGCGATAATAACTTCATGTTTAGACTCAAATATAATTTAAAATACACTGCAAATTAAAAATGCTTTCGGCATGTTACGTGTCGCGTATGTTACGATGACAATTTTGAGCATAAAATATATCAAAAATACATGAAAAAACTAAACCAATATAAACTAAATTGCTAAAGTGTGTGCACAAGTAAACTTTGATGTTGGCTTATGAAAGTGCAACTTTGTTAAAACTGGATGTGTAAAACTGACATAAACAAACCCTGTTTTCTCCATGATGTTTCATCTTGAAGATATTTTTGTTGCCTATTTCCTCTTTTTAGGTCAATGCTAAACATTTAACCCCTTCTAGATTCTGGGTTCAAATTCTTTTGCACAGTGGCTGGTGTGTTCTTGGACTGATAACCTCCACAAGTGTGGTCAGTTTGAAGTTTCTATGAGATTCTCAGTTACAGTTTAACAAAGTTTGACCAAATGTTTAGCCAATGGAAAAGTTCCCAGCATTCTCAATTCATTTCCTAGGATTTCTGAAGTGGTACCAGTCTGAAAAGATATAACAATATGATTCTGACAGTCTAGGTGGAGATATATTATCGATAATATCAACATACGTGAAGTACAATAAAGTACTTTTTGTTTTGCTAAGATATGCTAAAAAAATCACCAATTTCATTTTATTAATTCACTATGTGCAGCCAAACCCCCCCCCCCACTATTTACAAATGACAGGGTGGAAGACTCATAGAGACGGAGAAAATTATACCAGAGCTCTTCACTTAATCACCAGTTGCTTACTCCCTAACCTCGAAGTTCCAGACAATAGCTGATTACAGGGAGGATAACGGGATAATCTGTCATTACACGCCTCAAACGACTGGCTCTACCCTGCATTCTGTCTGGACTTGATCTGAGGCTGTTACTATCGTCTACAATTAAAGGAGAAAATAGCCAGAGATTCCAGGATTCTGAAACCCAAACATCCATTAAAAACACATTGAGTTTATGCAACAAATGATGAGTTTTGGTAAGGAACCTAAGTTGATTGGTACCTCCCATTTCGGATTCGATTTATGGGAGTCGTAATAACAGAACTGGCTTCCATGGAATGGGTCCTACACTGCAAACTCTTGCATTCAGAAAATGAGCAGCTTCCACCAAAGAGGTAGAAAAACTCTCACCAAAACATTCTCATTTAATGTGGTTGATGGAGTCCCACTGTGGTTGACTTCCAGTCCCAGTCCAGTCCCACAGACTCTCTGGGACTCTGCAACTAAAATTCTGCAAAGGCACGTAGATACTTAAAAAAAAAAAACAGTTGTTCTCCTCTAGGCCACAACTGCCAAACATTTTGATTGAATTGTTCATTTGTTTTCTGAAGGTGTGGCATGTGTGCAGCTTTGTGTTTTCTTCATTTGCATGTATACAAGCCACCCAAATCCCGATGACCTCACTAGCCCCCTAATGGGCCACCGTACACATGACTGTATTAAAAACACAACTGCAAACCAAAAACACAAATCTTTTGATTTTTATTTGTGTAACACGAGCAGTCGTGTTTTGCTTTGCAGTAGTGTTGTGGACTAATAGGCCAGAACTTTCTCCAGGAGAAATGGAGTGTGGGTTTCCTCCATGGTCCCGGTTTACTCTAACACACCCCCTTGGTTGTTTGATCCGGGTGCCTTTCAGTTAGAAGTTTGTTGTTGTCATGCTCTCCCCGTGCTTATGTGGCTTTCCCCTTGGGTACACCGGTTTCCCTCACAATCCCAAAAACATGCGGTATGTATCGAATAATAACTCTGATTAAGATGTGGAAAGTGCTACAACTTCCAGGGATGCAAAGAAAAAGCCACAAATAACTTTAGCTGAGATACAGGGCTCTAGAAAAAATGTGGCGGGTCTGTTACGAGGAGAACAATAAGGTGACCCTTGAAAAATGGCTTTGCATGGTTGAAGAACCATTGCTACACAAATGCCACAGAGTTGTCGCTTAGAATACAAGCTCTAAACTTCTGGAACAAAGTTATTTGGAATTTTGGACCACAACCATAAACTCTACATTTGGAGAGGAGTAAACAAGGCCTCTGATGACCGGAGCACCATCCCCACGGTGAAGCACGGAGGCGGGTCACTGACGTTTTGTAGATGAGCTCCAAAGGCACAGGAAACTCGGTAAAAACTGATGGAAAATGAATGCAGCTTGTGAAAGGATTCCGCAGGGAAAATGTGCATCATCAGCCTGGAAGCTGTGTATGGGGCGTTACAGAAAGTTTCTGTCGTCATTATGATTTCAGAGTAAACACAGTTTGAGAATAAATGGCTTCACCCAACATTTTCTGAAAACTGGCTAACTAATCAAAACTTTTGCCAGGATAAGTAAAATTATCAAATATTTAAAAAAAGTGCTATATGATTACATTAGCTTCACAGGCTGAACGTAACATATTGCTGTCACTTCAAAATTGCTGTTGTTTGGACACAAAAGAAAGTGATGTGTGCCAGATCACTAACCAGCGCTGGGAAGTCTTTAGCTTAAACACACTGTTAGTGTAATGGACTGTGCAATGTTATTGTAAACAATGTGTTGTATGCATACACACAGCTTTGGGCCTCCTGCATCCCTATGGGTCGTTAACGTTAATATTTATCCAACACAGCCACCCCCCACAGCTACACACACAGAACATAAGTATTAGAGGTCTGAAACGGACACGGACCATCAAACACTCATACACACATGCCATTTCTTTCTGAAGAGAGTTAGAGGCGGAGGGAGATAGAGGATGTGGAGCAATTAGCCGATTTTAAAAATATATATTTTTTTCTTTGCACATTTGTAAATCCAACCATTTTTACTACCAACTTATTCCTAATTAAGGATACAGGTTGCTGCTGGTGTCTACAGCTTGATGTACTTTTATTTTTACTAAAAAAAAACAAAAACGGGTTGATTAAAATGCTGGAATACATTTTAAACAAATTCAAATGTGTTTAAATTGTAAGAAAGAAATGAACCTCCAAATCAACCTTCACCTTTTATCATCAATATCATCAAATAGTAGACCAGAAAGTACCTTGGGTGGCGATAGCTTGTTGATAGTGATTCTAGCAGATCAGAATCCACTATACAGCAACAGTGATGTCCTAAAAAATTGTATTTGTTTCATATTGAGTTATCAAAAAGCTCACATGTGTGACCTCTCCAATCTCATGGCTCAAGTTGCATCAAGTGATGATATGATATTGTAGGTCAAAGTTTACCAAAGCTGCACTTTCTGTTATAAGTAGGAAGTTCCTGTTTCGAATTGAGGGATACATAGCCAACTTTTTTTTATTATACTGTGAGCTGGAAGAAAGTTGAAGCTTCACTCTGCCGGCCATGTGAGACATGCTTGGTCCAAACTAACGGTTATATCCTTTTTTACTCAATTACACTGTTTAAGTACTTTATATAACAGTGCCCACTAGTGGAAGAGACAGGACAAGACCCGGAAGTTCTCCACTCACAAGCAAGCACCAGCTTTAAATCCACGACAACTGGGTCTGTTTTCTACAGTATATGGCTACTTTTTTTAAATTGTTGTATGAGTATAACCTGCGTGGAAATATTTGATTAAACTCTCATTTTTCCATCTCTTCTCTTTTCTCACTCCTGCCCGAGCCAAACGTTAATAAACATCCGGGTCATGCTGAGCAGTCTCAATTTAAGAGTTAAAAAAAAAAAAACATTTTAAAGGGTTCCAAAACTAGTATACATCCCACTTAATGTATCTATTAAACCTTAGAAGGGAAGATGAATATTAATAAAAATCGTTATGTGACAATAATCACAATCTTTAACATTATTTGTATCTAATGTAAGGAATAAATGCTAGATGTAACGAATAAATGCTAGCGCACTTCTCAACAAGAGAATCTACTCCTTCAATGTACAGTTTTCTTAACCTGGAAGAATCATTAGAATGTAATATATCCAGTGTTTCCCTTACCATTATATTAGGGGGGCGCCCCACCCCCCCAACGGCACCCCCCACCCCCCTTGAAGGTCAAGTTAATTTTATTTTATTTTCGTCGAATAACGACAGAAGTAATTTATATATAACAGGTCTTTGCTTTTTTCTTTTATTAAACTAAATAGCATTATGTTATTTATACGATGGCATGTAATTTCTGTCTCAACGTTTGCGCGTTTACAATTGTCCTCCATATCGCGCACGGCGGAGTTCCGCCCCGATGCGCGCGCACCGCGGAGTTCCGCTCCGATGCGCGCACACACACACACCCATCAGCGGACAGAGACCGCGCGTCGGAGAGTATGTCGCAGCAGGCAAAAATATCCGCGTTTTTTAAACGCTCCCAAGGTGGTGACGATGACAGCACGTGTTCTGCTGCGAGCAGCAGCCGGTGTAGCTTTCCTACTCCGAAACAAAGTACAGAAAAGAGCCCAAGTGCTGCATGTCTTGCCCCTGACAAGCAGCAAAAGTCTAGCCACCACAGAACGACAGGTTTTGACCCAGCTTGGCTGTCAGAGGCGAAATACTCCCCCTGGCTGTACAAGACTGATCTTGGTAAGTAAGTAAATACACACAAGCATGAATGAACGAATTGATAAATAAATTGCTTAATTAATAGCTAGCTAGTTAGTTATACAATGGCATTTCCTGCTTTAAACTATCACTATGTTAAGTTGATTTTTACTGTTGTTACTATCAGTTATCACTTTTAAAGCCTAACAGTTAATGTATTTACAGGTCAAAACAGACATTCGCAATAGGCTGCAAGGGGACCATCTTGCAGCCTGCATGCGGATCTCAATAAATGGGCCAGAAGTTTCAGACTATCCATACCAAGATGCTCTGGAAATGTTCTTTCAGAAGCCCAGAAAGATGCACTGCAGTGACAAAAGCTGCACACTTTGTGAATAATTAACATATTAAAATAAATCTGATGTTTAGTGTTTAGTTCAGTGTACAGTTGTTTAGTTATTCTACAGTAATTGTTCAGACATTATAATATATTGGTATACTGCAATTAAAAGAAACATATAAACACTATTAAGTGTTTGTGTGAGTGTTTTGCCGCTCCACCCATAACACCACAACCCCCCCCCCCCAAGGCCATGATCCTAGGGGAAACACTGATATCTTTTATATACCATTTATTGTTCAGTAACTTTCATCCATAAAGCGTGCACATCTCTAACAGGGATAGATGCGTACATGATCCAAGCTCGCCCTCTGCTGGAAGATCGGTGAACTGTCACACTGAAATAACAAGCCAGGAGGAAAAAGATAATCATCTCTTTGATTAATCACCATAAACCGATCATTTACCTTGTTATCAACACTTCATTAACTAATGAAAAACATAGATCTTCAGTAAAATATGATGTGACATTTCGTGACATGAAAAAGACATCACCCTTGAGTAAACTGTCTGCTTTCATGCCTCATAAATACAAACTATAACTCTGTCAATTTCTGTCCTCCGGATTTATGATCTAATAATAACATATAGACATATTAAATTGGGAGATTAATCATGTCCGGGATAATGAATGTTCATGCAGATTCGCTCCACCAGTGATTATTTCCAAATGCTGCTGATCTTATACCAAAACCAATTAAAGTAGTTACAATACAACTTTAGTAAAAAGGGCTATCTTCAGTGTCCAGCTCTTGGATTTCATCCTTCAATCTTCAGGATTAGTCTCTCACTCAATTAATTGGCATGAGAAATGCAGGGTTTATTAGTTCTTTTTGATTTCTTTCACAGAAATGAAATGCCCACAGTAATGACGGAGCAAAACAAAGGCAGTATCGCCAAGTTCCCAAGCTTTCATTGACAATCAATGCTTTCCTCTCATCTCCTCTGTGGGGTCTAGCGAATTTCAGCTAATTATGATCAGAGAGAAATGTAGGACACCTACAGTGGCTTCAGGCCCCTGTGAGAGGATTCAAAAGCTCAACAGAATCTGGAAAAGTTCCAAGCGAGCACTAAATTACTACAGTAATAACGGCATATACTACAACCGGGTCTCAAGCAGAAACTGGTGGAGGACTGATGCTTCAGTGAACGTTTCGGTAAAACCAGTGACGTGCGGTGAGGTTCATGGCTGGTGAGGCACTGATGTCATAAATCAGCTTTACAACCCCACAGAGTAGCTATTAAAAGGTCTCATCCCTTGTTTAATAAAAATTTCAAAGAACTTATTCTTCTTATGAAGTCTCTGAAATGTATAATGCGTTTTTGGCATCCTATGAATATCTATGTTGTCTTTTTATCTATCATTTTCGTAGTAAAAATTTTAGTTTGTTTAAGTTTAATTCAACATTGTTTCCATTAACAAACTGTAGCATACAAAATAGCACAAAAATATTGAATCACCAGCTCTGTGATCACAGCGGCCCCTAGCTTAAATATTAATCTTAAACCATTATAGAAGACTGTTTAAACAGATTTAATGGAAAATGTGGTGTTATTTAGCTTAAACATTGCAGATGCTAACAGCTTAATACCATGCTACATTGACAACAAAAGAAGACTGGAAGAGAGGGAAGGGGAAGACCCTGAGATATCAGAAACTGTAGCCAACAAGAATGAAAATGTATATTCCCTAAATGCATAAGTGTTTTTCAAAGTATTTTCATTTATCAGTTTCTATTTAAAGTTTTTGTCACGTTTATATGGAGCAGCAGTGAAGGGTGGGGCAGCGCCCTCTACTGATCGGTCTCCATTGCTCTGTATGTCCTTTATGTTCGGTTGATTTTGAGATGTGTTTTTCTGCCTGGGTTTAGTTTACCAGGAATGCACCTGGACAGAGACTGAACACTTAATTTAGTCCAATGACAGCTAGTACCGGCTCCAGCAGACCCTGCGACTCTAATTAAGAATAATTGGGTAAAGATCAAGAATGAATAAATGTCCCTCTTTCCTGTGAACCCAACACCTTTCCTGAAAGTTTTCAACCCTAAAACTGATTCTCTTTTATAGCTTTCCTTGTCGAGTGGAGGAAAATGGTGATGGTGGTAATGATGGCATGCTTAGTTGCCATGGCGATGTGCGGGATGTGATTGTGAGAGCAAGGCAAGTGAGAGTTGAGCTGGCAGCGAGATGGCAAACAGATCACTGTCGTTTTGTGCTCCAGTAGTCTAGAACCAGACACTACCATGAGTGTGTTCATCATCTGGATTGATTTCACAGCAGCTGGGCCCGGCTGTAAAGAGCCAAATGTTGTGATCTAGAAGCATCTCTCAGCTCATAAAGAACAAAGGCAAATGCATAATTACATTGATAATACAACTCTTATGCAAACGTAAAAAGTGCAAAGAGTTTGGTTCCAAAAACGCAAGAAATGCTTACAAAAAGAAAAAAAATTCTTTAAACAAAACAGAAAAATCAATAATTATTTTTTGTTTTTTGACAAAACTTGATGTTATCTGTATATTCTTGCTCTGCGTTCTGCCCTTTTTTTTTTCAAAACGTGATGACAATGAGCTCTTATTTACAACAAAACTGGTTATTACAGTTGTGCTCATACGTTTACACACACTGGCAAATTCTGATGTCTTGGCCATTTTTCAGAAAAACATTGACGACCACACAAATACCTTTTTTCCACTCATAGTTAGTGGTTGGGTGACACTTTCCAAATGACCCCGATCAAAAGTTTACACGCTCTTAATGTTTTATATTCCCCCCTTTAACATCAACAACAGCTTGAAATCTCTTGAAGTAGTTGTCGATGAGGTTCTTTATCTTCTCTGAGGCTCAGTCTTCTCCTCCAACTCTTGAAATTCTTGCATGATCTGTACATTTGAGTTCTCCCCAGAGTGGTTCAATGATATTAAATGTCAGGAGACTGAGATGGCCACTCCCCTTTACCTCTCCTTTCCTCTTTATCAGTCCTACGGTTCATGCCTTCTGACTCTCCATGATCGCTTGCTGCCATCTTGGATTTCCTGTGCTCTTGCTGTGTCTCTTCTGGGTTGCATCCATACTACTTCTGTCGTCGTCTCTGAAGACATTGTGGGTTCCATTGTTCCCTGTCTCTTCTTCCCGCTGATAAGCTGAGTACCCTTTTTCTTAAAGGGATGTTTGCCTACTGGACTAATCATCCGTAAATAAACCACTACCACAAACTCCTGGTTTTAACTGCACTTTCAGGACTGATGCATTACCAAGGAAGCAGAGCAATGCAGTGGCCAAAAGAGGACGAGCTTAGAAAGGTTTCCACCTGATCCAAAAGCATCTTAAATCTGGGAGTAAAAAGGGCCTATGAGTCACATTTACATTTTCTACAGAAATTGGCACTCTCTTCTGATGCAGCTTACCTTTTGCTTTTCCATTTCCTCATAGAAGCTTCTTATGTTGCACTTGAAGAAACCTCAATAGCATACTTGAGGAGGGCAACAAAAACATTCCAACATGAGAGGGAACGGAAAGGCAAACCTTTGGATGAGAGATAAATAGTTCCCACTTGGCCTCTGTTGCTTTTTTTCTAATTCAGCCTCTTTATCATGTGTTTTCTCTGTCCTGAAGAGGGAGAGAGAGAGAGAGAGTATAAGCAGAGACAGATAAAGAAACAGAAATTCTTGACATATTAATTATACCTGTGATCTCTCTGTAATGTACTTGCCAAACTGGGAATATTATCAAACTCGTGTGTCACCTTGAGAGGAAGGAGAGAATAAGAGGGTGCAAAACAAGCCTGCACTTCTCAACCCTCCCACTCTTTCTCTCCTTTTGGCTTAGACTTTAACAGCAGCTGATAAAGTTTCATTATTTTTTGTAATATCTGCTCCTGCCGCATGCTACCGTTTTCCCATAAAGCTTCACTTTATTGGAAATTGGATTGTGGGATGCTAGAAGTCCCTCCAGGCTCTTCTGGGAGAGGCTCCTTATAAACGCCTTTCCTCTTTTTTTCCATTTGTCTTGGCTTCGCTCTCTCAGCCCATCACAAGCGGCAACCTGTTGCTCCAGGAGATGGAGAATTAAATTCTGCGCAGCCTCTGTGTTTCTCTGTTTAGCAACACCTAAACTAGATGATTTCATTATTTCCAAATGAACTCTGAAGCTTGCTGCTCCAGTTTGTTCTTGTTCCTGTAAGATCTCATTTATTGCTAAAGTGAGTGTAACTAAGGGTGTAACTTTGGTTTGAGATGTCTGAGGAATTTCAGTTACGTTTCTGACTTTACATAGCATCTTTTTTTATATATATTTATTCAACCAAAGCACAGTTTAAAAAGAAATCACAAGAATAAAATTTAAAAAAGCACCATGTCCTCAACCCTCCTTATATTCCTGGTGTCTTCATGACCAAATTCCATGTTTAATGTGTGTACGTGTACGGCTATATACAACCATACCTGTAGTATTGTGAGAACCACAGACAGTTGACAGGACATTGGGGGAGGGGGGTTCTTAATTCTCGCGAGAACAGTGATATTTCCCGTGTTTTTTGTGGGAGGGGACAACATAAAAAACATGGTTCACAGGGGAGATGTAATGCTATAAAAGCTTGCACAGAAGCCTTCTAAACTATTCCACTCTTTCAAATGAAAATGGCCTCTGAGGAAAGGTTTTCTGTTGGTGAGATTTTGTCACAGGTTTTTAACAGCGAGTCTCATAGAGGAGAATGTGTCTGAGACAGAATAATCTTGAAGAGGACCCTGATTATGAGGCATCATCCTCAGATGAGAATGAGACTCCTAGTGTTGAGCCTCATGTTGTCTCTCAACCCCCAGCAGATACATTATCTTCCAAAAATGGAAAACTATTATGGTCCCGCTCCCCACTTGAATGACAGGGTAGACATCAAAAAGGTGTCATCAAAATGGTGCCAGGGCCCAACAGATATGCTGTCAGTCACGTTGAAGACATAAAATGAGCATTTCAGCTTGAAAAATTAAAAAGTCTTTACTTGAAATGACAAAGTTAGAGGGGAATGGGGTCTGTGGAAAAAATTTGGATGTGACTGATTTGCAGCCTACGTTGGGTTGTTCATTTTGACTATTACTATTGAATAGTAATAGTCAACTAAAACTATTGAATAGTTTTTACTTGGTGACAAATTGACCCCATATACATTTATGTTCCAATCTTTGCTAAAAGAAATAATTATTATTTTCATTTGTTTTCAATTTTTCAATTTTTAGGTGAAACGGTGAGTTTTCATGCTGACATAAATTTAAAGTAAAGCAACATGTAATCTGTATGTATAAAGGGCAAGGAGTGGGGGCTGTATTTCAGAGTTAAGTGGTCAACAAAGACATCAATAACACTAACTTTATATATACCTTCAAATTCTGATTGCGGGACTCAAATTGATCCCAGTGGAACATAAAGGGTTTTTATGGATTTTTAGGCAGATTGTAGGGTAACGTGCCCTAAATGGTCAACGTACTTCAAAAAAGTTGACAATATGAAGGTTCCCAAAATAGAGCTCAAACTTAATTAGGTCATGGCTTCAGGACAGAAAGTTTCGTTGGCTATATACTCATCTCAGTGTAACATAGAGCTCCTCTGCTCATACCTTCTGCTCATGTCACTTTAACAAGGTTGCATATTCATGTTACATATTTCAAGTATTAAACTCAATTTCCTGCATGAACAGACACACTCGCAATCTGTACATGCACATGAAAACAATTAAACAGAGCCAGCATGCAAGACAGGAAGGCTTTCTCTGTCTTAATGAAGACAAGCAAATCAGTGGAAGATAACTGCATTTCTTTGTTTTATGGAAGAATTCATGGAGTCAGAAGGATTTTTATTAAGCTTACAAATATAATATATGCAACAGTCTTAGCGTAGAAGATGTGTGTATTCATTCTAAGCTCAATTTTCAGTAATACTATCTTAGGGTGTAATGTCTTTGGTTACTTATGTAGCCCATGTTCCTTGAAGGTGGGTATAGTACTTTGCAAAAGTTTAAAAAGAAAAGCAGATATTTTTGTTCATTTTTGTAAAAGTGAGCAAACAATCATCCAGAATTTATATCAGAAACTTTATTTGCTACATACACAAGACAGTCACAGGCTCCCCTCCATCATACCTCCGTTTAGGAAATGAACAGTAACCCTACTCAAAGCGGTAAAAAAACTCTCACCAGGACTTTCTCCTTCACAGTTCCTGGCTGGTGGAATTCTCTTGCCGTCCCAATCCGGAAAGCTTTTAACCTTTAAAAAGAAACTTAAACTCTACTCTTTCGAGAGCACTTACTAACTTAACTAATAATAAAAAAAGCTCACTGAATTTATGTTCTGAATCTTCTACGTGTATTTCTTATGATTAATCTGACCTGTTTATGTTTACTCCCGACCTGTGAGTGGCTTTTGATAAAAGCGTCTGCTAAATACATAAATGTAAGTGCATTAGATCAGGGGTGCTCATTACGTCGATCGCTACCGGTCGATCGTGGGAGGAAATTGAAACAATATCAGCCGATCATCGATCCCGTCACAGTTCAGTAAAGTTAGCTGCAGATTCACAGATTCGGTTTTCTCTGCTCAATAGCTCGAGACTAGAATGTTCCTAGTAAACAAATAATACCTATTTTTAATCTGTGTTATGTAGCGGACAAACGACAAACATGTTTTTTTATCAAAACAAGTTTCCTTTGGCATTCGCAGAAACACATAACCGTCTATGAGCAACCCGCTGACATGGAATCGCTTAGGGACCGTCTGCAAATGACCAGATCCAAAATATGTTTTACCCAGAATATGCTTCATAACTTCATTCTAAATTGCTCTATTACAACGACTCAGTTTCAATAAAAATGTAAAAATTTATTAGAGAATCATTTTTATTCTTGATTATTTGGATTAAAGCTCAATTGCTCCAATAAAAATCTCTCTATTACCATCAAATTCAGGTCACACACAACTGTTCTAATGATTCAATTCAGTGCAAGTCATCAAATTAAACTCATGTTATTACAAAAAATGTAAATAATTAATTATTATGTGTGTTTTGTCAATTCTGAATAAAGTTGAAAATAATTGTTTGTTGATTGATGTTTTACATTTTTGTAGTGGGTAGATCACTTTGACAGTCATTTTAAAAAGTAGCTCGCAAGCTGAAAAAGTGTGAGCACCCCTGCATTAGAAGAATAATGTATTTTCAATATAACAATGTTTTTTAAGTGTAGGATAAAACTGTGCAGCCCATTCGATGAGCAATAACATATTTATCGAATATCAAACCAATAATGAACATTACTGTCTCTGACCAACAGAGCAAAACATTTATGGGTCCAATTCAGCCCATCTCTTGCCTTAATATGCAAAGCACATGATCTGTCTGCCAAACCAGTGGAATTATCTTATCTTAATTAGTTATTTCTTTTAAACTCTAGGGTCATCTGTGATGTGGCACTCATGGGTGTTCCAAATCAAATCTATGATTCTCTGAATATATTAATTAAGAACATAAAATCAACGCTCCTGGAGCCTTCCGGCTACTGCTGCGTTCAGGATTTGGATCAGGATTGTATCAGGACTATATACTATATGCTTCAACTTTTCCTAAACAAATCATTTACAATATAAAGAGATGTTTCGGTCTGGTGTACGTTCACACTCACGTTTTTGACAGGAAACATAAAGGCATGGTAACACATTCACGATTGGTTTGGGTCGACCTTTGTAAGACAGAACTCAAAATCTTACAATACGATGTTGAAATTCAAACAAAGAGCTCCTAAAATGTGAAAAACACCTTGATTTCCTTGGTTTTATAAACAAAAAATATGAACTGCTGCAAGGATGTGCATTTCTAATGTGAAATGCAGCGCTTCCATACTGATCAGTAGGCTGCAAACAATGCTGAGCAGTACGTTCAAATTCATCAAATATGAAAAGGCTAGAACTACCCGGATGACCCATGACATCCATATGAAAAGAAAGACTGTTGAAAACACCTGAAAACCAACGAGGGTAACCCCCAAGACTCAACCTGGAAAGCACATGGCCAAACAGAAATCATGAAGCCATGTGCTCAAACCACACACCTGTAGCTGAAACATAAAATCAGAAGCATCAAATAAACAAATGCATATTGGACATGAGTTAGCTTTAGCTTGTTGGGGGGGGGGGGCATTATACATTATATATTATATATTATACATAGATAAATTAGGCAATATATATAAATGTCAAAGTTTAGTTGAGAGCCTGAAAGCCTTCTTTAAAAATCCAAAAAATGTACAAAAAAATTGCTCTGTAAATGTTGAATGCTTTGTTTTGCAACTAAAGCCATTTAGCAAATGTTTCTAGCTAAACAAATGTTATGTGCCAAAAACAACAAAGTTTTTGTTTGATTTTGCGAGAGAACAACATTGATGGTTTTTGACGAAATAATGAGTGATCTCTTGTGTGTGAACACTCAAACTGACACATTTTGAGAGCTTTGCCTGTAAAAACTGTGAGAATCAAATCCAATTAATTGTTAATACATTCAGCGTTTAATCTCTTGCCAGAGTTGAAAGAGAAATGTGACAGGGAGACGAAACAAAGTGAAAAGACACACCTCGACTGTGCTTCGACTCTTTTGTTGCAGTCTAACACCTCAAGGTTATTTACATCTAAATCAATTCCTTCACCTTCTCTCCACCAAAGAGCCAAGCCATGGCTCTGTTCCCGTCTTTCTGTTGCAAGGCAGAGGTTAAGAAGTTTAATCGAGCCTCACATCAGACACATCCTCTTTGTTGGCAGGTGCACTACTTGACTTCCCACAATGCAGGTTAGAAATCGTGAGGCTGGAAATGGAAGGGGTGAATTAATATTTTTGTCCCCAACAGTATCAACCAAAATAAAGCCTTGTGCTAAAATTCTTAGCTTTCCTAACCTACCCTCAAAGTTTAAACTCTAACTAACACTCCCACCAGCTGCAAACTACACTCACCGGCCACTTTGTTAGGTACACCTGCTCATTAATGCAAATTTTTAATCAGCCAATCACACGGCAGCATCTCAATGTATTTTGGCATGTTCAATCTGCTGCAGTTCAGACCGAGCATCAGAATGGGAAAGACAGTGGACTAAAATGATCGCTTGTTACAATCGTGGTCTGCAGAATACACAACATGTCAAACCTTGAGGCGGGTGGGCTACAGCAGCAGACCCACACATTGGGTGCCACCCCTGCAGCTAAGAACAGGAAGCTGAGGCTATAATTCGCACAGACTCACCAAAATTGTTCAATAGAAGATTGAAAGAACGATGCCTGGCTCGATGAGTCTCGATTTCTGCTGAAACATGGTAAAGTCTGAATTTGGCATCAATAACATGAAAACACGGATCCAAATGAGCATTGTGCCAACACCACAGCCACCCTTAGTATTGTTCTGACCATCTCCATCCCTTTATGACCACAGTGTCCCCATTCACCATACTCAAATGGCCCAGAGGTCAATCCAGTAGAGCATTCTTGTTATGTGGTGGATTTCCGAGATTCGCATCAAGGCAAAAGGCGGTTCACCTCAGTATTGGCAAGGTGTACCTAATAAAGTGGCCGATAGATAAATCCAATCAAAATCAAATTCGTTTTAAAACTGCGAGCTCAAATGCAAAGAGGTTATCAAAGGACTAATGATGCACTTCCAGGGCATTCCATCATGAGACACTGTAAATGAGCCATGTTTATTTTCTTTCGATTTTGCTGCATTAGATTCTTCTAGTCAGAGGGTAATCACTCCGTCCTGCTGGGTGAGACTGATGCTTGAGTGCTTTTTGTTTTTCTGGAAGCTGAGACCCTCGCTGAGAAAACACTCTCAGATTGTTGGCCTCGATATAGCAGAGAAAGGCAGTATTATTTCCCTGTTTCCCCTGTTGTTTAATGTCTATTTATGTCAGTGTGAACACTGTTTTAATGTCAGGGAAGATGTTTGATGTGATGTGCCTATGGGTGATATTTATGAAAAGAAAGCTTTTTAAAATATAAAACTCAAACAGATTACAAGCACCACTTAACAAAAATATATTTCCAAGAGTTATACAATGTTAGAAAGGTATTCATATCGAGCACAAAATATAGAGGCCTGGAGGGTAACCAGGAGACCCATGCACGCACGGGGAGAACATGCAAACCAGGAAGGTCACCGGTGAGCCTCGAACCAACAACCTACTAACTGGAAGGTCACAGTGCTCCCCATTGTGCCAACTTGCCACTCTGCCTCAAGAAACGCATTGTTAAAAAAAGACACTGTACGTATATATCATATACATCAGCTAAACCATATAAATTCAGCTCATATGCAAGTGGTTGAATAATTTTATACCAACACACAGAGGGTCAGCAAAACTTCCGTTTTATTTTACACAATGCAATCTAAGGGGAGGTCAGCCGGCTGCCGCCTCACCGCACATCCCTTCTTAGTATCTAAAGATTGGTTAAAGTGAAACACGTGTGTGTGTCTTTTTAAATTATTTTAATTATTATGGTAATGAAAACAGTGATGTTGCCTTCTTTCGAGAGAAGTAATCAGGGCACGTCACCAGTGTTCCAGATTAAACTCACACTATTATTTGAGTACGTCCAACCTTGAACTGGGACAAGGTTGGACGTACTCAAATAATAGTGTGAGTTTAATCTGGAACACTGGTGACCCCACCTTCCTCCCTAAAAACTCTACTGAGACATGCAAACATTATACATCGTACCTGCCACTCTATGCTCAGACTACCAGTCAGGCCCTGGTGGTGAACTCAGGAATTGCATTAAGGGGAAAACTGTAACACATGATTATTATCCAAAATATCTTGCAACTTTTGGGCCAAAATCTGTAATTTTTTCTTACAGAGGAGTTAACAACATTTCCCCAAATATATATTTTTATTATAAACTCTGCTGTGTCAGCAATTCTTACAAGGTCATGGACATTCTCTTGGTAAGTGCTCGCAGGGTTTCATTCTCATCCTTTTTCTTAAAAACGGTGGAAGGACTAAAACCTCTATGAATAATGAAATAGAAATAAAAGCTCTATTTTGAAAGGATGAACGCAAGGATTTCACCACCTAGAGAATGAAAAAATAATGACAGTCCTCACAGTGAGGGGAACTAACCATTTTATTGGTCATTTTTCATCAAGGCCGAAGGCAAAGACAACAAAGAAACCAAATCCTTTTGGAAGAAAATCCTCTTGACATATCAACAGGGGTGATCTCATCCTCTTGCAGCCGTGTTTCACTCAATGCAGTGCTGATAATTGCATTCTTCCTTTCAAAAATGCCAGTCTTCATGAATGAGGATGAATATTTTAGCGCGCTTGGCTATGGCTGGCTCTGTCATAAATGTCAACTGTTTTGTGCACAAGCAGAAGAGAAAGACGCGCACACAGCTCTCTTCTCCACCAGACAAAATGGCATCAGTGAAGCCTGCCAGGTTTGAAGCCCTAGCCCCTGGGCAAGAAAACAGTTGACGGAGAGCGGGAACAGATAAAAACAGGTCCTGCTGCATGAACACTCAATTTATCACTGATGCATATTGATATCTCACAGCGTTTTGAAACTGCACAGATTTGAATTCGTCCTTTTATTTAGATCAGATTTAGAATAGCATTCATTTATTATTGCTCCATTTACATTTTTTCATATTATATTAACAATTTCTTTGTTAAAGTCTATAAGCACCCATCACTTTAAAATGTCCACCACATATGGTAAGCAAAAGTAAAAGATTTGTGCAAATCTTCCGATGGCTTTTCATCAGAGCTCTCTTCATCTTGGTCGAGGAAATATTGATGCAGTGACACTCCCTGCCTGAAGATGGCGTTTGTGGTACAACAGATGGACTCCATGCCACACAGGGAAACCGGAAAGAAGAAGAAGATGCCAAGAGAAGAAATCAAAGAACACATTGAAAAAAATGTTGAGCGGTTTAAACTCTTGCTGGCTGGTCATGGGAAGCTGTTTGACAAAAATATAGAGAAAAGAGAGAATTTGTAGAGAGTTTTTCTTTCCTGTTTCCTGTGCAAAGTCGCTAGGAAAATGTAGGAAGAGCGCCAGTGAGCGGATCATTACCTCCTACTCACCTCATCAAAAGAGCCAGCTTTCATTGGACGTTCTCCCTGCGAGAAACCAATAAAATTTATTTTTTGTTGGCACCACTCGATGTGTGAGCTCCTGTTGGCACCTATGGTTTTCAATCGAGGCGCATTGTCCCACAAAACTTTGAATAGAAAATTCGGATCAGTGTCTAGAGGTCCTAAAAAGGGTAAACATATGAGTCTGGGACTGAAGGTAACCATGAGTGGTACCACAAGGTACTCGTTTTTCTAGATTGCGCCAACTATGAACCAGATTTCGAGGCAGATGGTGTTTGAGGATTGTAGATGCAGTGAAGGGAACTTTGTGCAGCAGATGCAAGACACATCAAACTTATAAACCCTGCAAAATCAGACGATAAGCTAAGAACTGGCAGAAGGCTCCAGGTCTAGAAAAGGTTGGCCAGGAAGAGTTGCAAGTATGGACTCAAGAACATGGGAATTGGGTACAGAAAATGGCTGCAGATGCTCTGGAATTGAAAAAAAATTAATTAGTGTAGGTTTGTTGAATGCCTGCAGAAAGGTACAATAATGAGTTGGGAAACAATGAACCACAGTGGAGGTTTGTTGAAAGTTTGGGGGTGCAAATTGAGCTGAAGATTTGCTCAGGATTAATGGTGTTTTCAATGATGAGAAACACAGACAAATACTTATCTGTTGGGTCGACGGATCCAGACAATGACCCGTTCGGTCAGCCCAGAAGACAACAACCTGTTAAGACCTTGAAATGACTTGAGAAGTTTTAAAGTCGGCAAGCGAGCGCTCGTGTTGCTGACTGGTGGTTAACCTCAGACAACACCACCACCAATCGTCTCCTTCCCCCTTTATTTATTCAAGACAGTGATATATTGTTGGCTGGTTACACACATGATGGATCCAGAACTTTACTTCTCATAATTTGTGTTCTTTCCTGCACTTGACCTTATCTTAATATGGTCAGGTACCCAGATGTCTCGGAACACAGAAGTTACCCCCTGACAAGCAGAAGTTTCATATGGGAAGTACAGAAATATATTTCTGGAGTCAGCATCTCTTCAAGTTTCCATAACGAGTTTAATAATTCTTTTCAGCAAAGTTTAGTATAAGAGCTGCGTTATAAGGTTTAGCAGTTTTATAGATATTACATTCATTACGCTAGGTGAGGTTTTAAGGTGCTTATAGTGAGGTTATTATGGTTATACTGAGGCGGACTACATGCTGCATTGTTAAATGATAAACACTAAAGTATTAGAGAATTAAAAGAATAAAAAGTACTTTTTGATTCTTCCAACATTATCTATCATGCAACACCATGATGGTGACCCCAGATGTATTCTATAGCAGGACTTAAGTACTAAAAGTGACGGCATGTCCCCCAACGAGTCTTCATCTCAACATCATTCAGTTTGTCTGTGATTATTTCACCAAGACGTTCGCCACGTTGGCATCTGGCTAAAACGTTTTGTACAGAACTGCACTGATTTGACACTTTTATGCAATTTCTCAATAGTAGCGTCACAGAATAAAAGGCTTCATTTACAGTAATTCTAATAAACATGCAGTTAATATAGTTCAAATCTGTTTTTTGTAAAAAGGCCCTTTATGAAACGTGACCGGATTGAGCTGGGTGCAGTGCTAATGATGTCACAATCCACAATGAACTTTCAGCTGATCATCTGACTTTTCTTAATTATCACTTTTGCTTGCACCTAAGGCATGCACCGTCTCATAGTTTTCACCCAGTTGCTGAAAGAGGAGCAACGCGGGGAGATATTATCATTGGGCGCATGCGACAGCTTTGCTGATAAAGCTTCACACCTTGTTTTCCTGTGAAGAATGTGGAGAGCTTTTGCGAAAAAGGCTGCCATCAACTTAAAAAGTCTCCTCTATTTCTGACCTGAAAACACAAGTCACTTCCTGGTGATCGGCTGTAAAAAAATAGAGACGTTTTAGAAAGCGCACAGTGACTTTACCTTCAAAACAAAACTCAACAAACTGGTCCTCTGTTACTCAGTCGTGGTTAAATGACGAATGCTCCTGTGTTGAGGTTTGTTTGCTGAAATAGCACACGCTCTTCCTTTAGTGGCATTGTTTTGAGTCGAAGCTCATGTGAAACTGAAGAGAAATTTGGGGGAACAGTGGACAGCGTCAGTATATCAAGAACCAGCACAAACAAACGTCAGCAAGACATGAGCAATAAAAAACAACTGAGTCTGAAGGTATGCTGGTTTCAGGAGATCACTCAAGACAAGTGGAGTTTAAAGGGTACACTTTTTTGGGATATAAACATCACACTTTATGGCTCAGATGTTAATTTTCAATTTTTTGATCATTTTGTTTCACTCCTGTTTTGAACGGAAAGTTACGGGCGGCACGGTGTCGAGTACGTTTCCTCCACAATCCCCAAAACATGCGGTTAGGTTAATTGAATAATCTAAATTCCCCTTAGGTGTGAATGTGTGCGTGAATGGCGACCTGTCCAGGGTGTACCGCCGCCTCTCGCTCAATGTGCACTGGATATAGGCTCCAGCAGACCCCTAAAAGGAAAAAAGTGGGTTAGAAGTTGAATCTTCTTCTTTTCCTTTCGGCTGTTCCCAGTTTAGGGGTCGCCACAGCGAATCATCCTTTTCCACCTAACTCTGTCTTCAGTATCCTCTACTCTTGCACCAACTACCTTCATGTCCTCTTTCAGCACATCCATATATCTCCTCTTTGGTCTTCCTCTTGACCTCTTGCCTGGCATCTCCATCTCCAACATCCTTCTACCAATATAACCACTATCCCTCCTCTGCACATGTCCAAACCATCTCAACCTGGCCTCTCTGACTTTGTCTCCAAAACAACCAACCTGAGCTGTCCCTCTGATGTGCTCGTTCCTAATCTTGTCCATCCTCGTCACTCCTAAACTGAACCTCAACATCCTCATCTCTGCTACTTCCATCTCTGTCTCTTGTCTCTTCCTCACTGCCACAGTCTCCAACCCATACATCATAGCTGGTCTCACTACTGTTCTGTACACCTTTCCTTTGATTCTTGCTGACACTCTTCTGTCACACAACACCCCTGACACTCTTCTCCACCCACTCCAACCTGCCTGCACTCGTCTCTTCACCTCTTTTCCACACTCCCCGTCACACTGGACTGTTGACCCCAAATACCCAAACTCCTGCACCTTCTTGACCTCAGCCCCCTGTAACCTCACTGTTCTATTTCCCTCTCTCTCGTTCAAACACATGTATTCTGTCTTGCTGCGACTGACTTTCATTCCTCTTCTTTCTAGAGCTGACCTCCAACTTTCCAGGTTTTCCTCCACCTGCTCTCTGCTCTCACTACAAATCACAATGTCATCTGCAAACATCATTGTCCACGGAGATTCCTGTCTGACCTCATCTGTCAACCTGTCCATCACCATAGCAAATAAGAAGGGACTCAAAGCTGATCCTTGATGTAGCCCCACCTCCACTTTGAACTCCTTTGTCTGACCCACAGCACATCTCACTGCTGTCTTACTTCTCTCATACATATCCTGAACTATTCTGACGTACTTCTCTGCCACTCCTGACCTCCTCATACAGGACCATAGCTCCTCTCTCGGCACCCTGTCATACGCTTTTTCTAAATCCACAAAGACGCAGTGCAACTCCTTCTGACCATCTCTGTACTTCTCCATTAACAATCTCAGAGCAAAAATTGCATCAGTAGTGCTCTTCCTGGGCATGAAGCCATACCGCTGCTCACAAATATCCACTTCTCTTCTTAACCTAGCTTCCACTACTCTTTCCCAAAGTTTCATTGTGTGACTCATCAACTTTATACCTCTGTAGTTGTTACAACTCTGCACATCACCCTTGTTCTTAAAGATTGGTACTAGGACACTTCTCCTCCATTCC